>JAEIFJ010003030.1:0-600000 GCA_018903435.1 Leucophenga varia
TAACCTGTGATATTCCCCTCATTATTACTTAGTTAAAAAATTTGCTTATTGTATTAAAAGACAAAAATCTTTAAAAACTAAAAACTGAATGATTGAATGTTATTCTATATATAATCATTTATGGAGAAAACATGCTTTTCTGGTTAACAAAATATTTATTTTTCAGATTTCTACTTCAAATCTACCATAAAGTGTCATTTTCACCATATAAAATACATGGGAAGCTTACTATATGTGATAACGTGGTAAAGTAAAATATGTTTATTTATGTTGGAAAAATTTTATTGAATTGCCGACTACATAAAACAGGCTTGTTTAAATTTCAGTTGTAAATCTTCAAAAGACTTTTTTTTTTTATTCGTTCTATTTGTTGGGAACGCCTCATCATATGTACCTTTTTTTTTTTTTTTTTTTTTTGAGTCAATTGATTGTACAAGAGACTCTTCATCTGAATCACTTAGTACCTCAATGTTATTTTGACTTCTAATGTTAATATTAATGTTGTTGTTTTTAGTGTTTTTGAGAGTTAATGACATTCACAATTGAACTTAAATTTTAAAATTGTAGATAATGGTCCTCAGCACTAAACTCAACAGCACCAAAAGTGGAGTCTACAAATTCTGCTTCCGAAAACAGTTTTTGTATAATTGATGTTTAGACTTTGTTCAAAGAAGCTTTTATAAAGCGTCAAGTACGTTAACTGATGCCCTGATCTAAGGGGTGAGATGCAGCATTGTCTAAAAATTATAAAATATTTCTATACCAAATTATTTATATCCAATTGATGCAATCGATTCAGTCATTATATATTTTTGGTCTTTTCAAAGAAAAGTCGGTAGTTTTTAATATTTTTGAAGTTCGACGGCAAACTGCCTTACAAATGACTTTATAGCATATATCTTTTTCCCCTACCAGTCTTTCCATTGACTGCATACCACCAAAGCATTTTTTTTTAGATTTTCGGAAATCACACAAAAATGGGAAACCCGTAATTTTATATTTTCGTAACACAAAACGTTGTTCGTTTTGCAGCACAATCGCTGACAACACTACGCCTACGTTGCTTGCCTTCCCATTGGGATTTAGGTCCCCCTTTAAAAGTACTTTTTTTTCTACCTGTGAGAGATGTTTTTTATATGAAATTGATATTCACGTAATGTCCGCGTCCCACGAGAATGTTTTTTAGTTTAGTGCTCCACAAATGTTTGCTTACATCAGTTTAAGATCTTAGTTTGTGAAGTTGTAATTCAAATTTTTCAATTTTATGAGCTGTTTGCTCAAAAACAAGATGAAATTATATAAATTCACCAAAACATGCATACGCAAACAAAATTTGTTATCAAATTAGAAAGAGACAGTGGCGAAATACTTTAATTTCATAATGGCCCCATACAAATTTATATCAAGTTTCCGAGTTTTTATAATGAAAGTTTCGTGTGAAGGGGTATCGAAATTTCAGTGCGACCGAAGTTAATATTTTTCCTTGTTCTTAACTGATTCTTCATTATCGTTTCTATCTCCTAGCCACTTCTTTTGATTTAAAACATTGTGTTTAACCAAAATTTCGTCTAGTTACGAAAATTTGAAAACATAGAATACAGATAGATGTATGAACAACTTAAAACTTGACATGTGTAATAAAAAATGTGCAACAATTTTAGCAAATAGAAAAGTAAACCAATTAGCGATATGATGTGATATAAATCTTTAACTATTTTATCATTTTTTCTTACTGGTACATATAATATCGTTAAACATAAACATAAATTAATATACAATTTAAAAAAAAAATAAATATGAAATAAAAAAATATTTCAAATTCCATGAATATATAACAGCAGCATTTAAGCATGCAAACAATTAATTAAAATTTACAACAATAAAAAAATACGAAAAATTGAAACGAAATCATTAATACAAAGCCAACAAAGCCAACAATAACGAGGATGCACACATACATATGTATGATGTATGTGTGTATGTATTTGTATAGGATAAACTCAGAAAAAGAAAAATTAATGCCAAAAGCATAAATGTAAAATGTTTTTGTGTCAAGCTGCAAATAAAATAAAGAAAGGAAAAAAAACATACATACACACACATACACACAATACAAACAAACAATATCAGTTGCAATAGCAAAATAAAAAAGAAAGAAGAAGAAGGAGAAAAGACGATGACGATGAATATATGACATTTCCACAACAAGTCACAAAACATTAAAATCAGCACAACTGTCAAGTAAAAAAGGTCCAATTCGTTTCACTTGCCATATTTACAACATTTGATAAATCCAAAAAATAATAAAAAACAAAAGCATTTTGTAATGCAAGAGAGCAAGCAAACAAACAGATGACTATGACTTCCGTTTGCTGCAAATTTCTATGCATTATGCACTATGAAGGCGCATTTAAGTAGAAAATACAAATACAGACATACAAACATACAAATATACACGTAGCGTAGCGTTGTGGTATAGAATTTAGGTTGCATAGTTATAGCATAAGCAAAGGAGCTAACTAAAAATGTAAACTTTAATTTTGTTGCTGTCTGCTATGAACTTGTTCTACAAAAATAAGCACAAATGTACACATACTGACAGAGAAACAGACACCAAAACAAACAAAAAAGAAAAAGTAAAAGATATAAACGAAAATGCATTTCCGGTTGTTGCTTGCATTTTATGTTTATGTCTACAAAGTAAAATTCTAGACAAACTTGAGCACTGAAATAAATGCACAGACAGACAGATGAACAAAAAGAAGCAAAGCATATGAAGTAAAACATACAAATATACCAAAAAGACATTTAGACAATCAAATAGTGATAGAAGACAGACATGTAGCTAATAGGATTTTTGAAAAGAATTTCATGCAATGCGCTGCATTATTAAAAAAAAGAATTGACTTTGAAGTAAAACTGATAATAAAATTTTATGATAAACGTAACAAATAAAGCAATAACTAAATACTATGCTGCTGAGTTGAAGTTAATTCAAAATTAATTCGAAACGCCTTAAAGTATGCTACATAATTATGCACTAACAGCTGTAAAGTGTTTTTATGTTAAACATTAAGTTAAAATTTAACAGTATGTTAAATCTCTATAAAACTGTTTAACTAACATAAATGTTAACTAATAGCGCGGCAAAGCAGCATTAAAACGCTGTAAAATGCATTTATGTTAAAATATTATGTTAAAACTTAACAGCATGTTAAAACTCCTACAAAACTGTTAAACTAGCATAACTGTTAACTAACAGCGCGACAAAACAGCAAACAATCAAACTGTTAAAACAGCAAATTAGAACAACTAGGCGCGCCCCAAAATGAAAAAAATCAAAGAGCACAACATACTCTGTCGCTGTTAAGTGTCTCAAAAAGGATGCTGCTGTTACATACCGGTTAAATTGAAGAGCATAAATTGAAGAGCGACTTACTCTATTTCATAATACTCAACTGTAAAAAAGACAACATACAAGCAGCAGAAGCAGCATCCGCAACGGAATTCAGGACACTCGTTTACTTCTTTAACAATTTTTTTTTTTTTTTTTTTTTTTTGATAATTCGTTTGCTTCTTCGTATATTTTGCACATCAGTCTGACTGTAACTGCACAGTAACAAAGTACGCGCGGGTGTGCAGTAACGATTCTTTTTTTTGTTGATTTTTCATACTAATCTAATTTTTTCGTATTTTTCATAAGCAATACGCTTTGTCGTAAATTGTGACTGTGTGTGTGTGTGTGTCGCATGTATGTATGTGAATATGCATTCAAAATGCATTTATGCGAAAAGTGTTTGACGCAACAAATATAAATAAAAATGTGCGTGTTTTGTATATAAAAATATATAATTAATTAATAATTTCTATTCAGTTGGCATACACTAAAAACGTTATTACACATACGCCGCGTTGCACAAACCAAATGAAATCATATGAAATGTGATGCAATGCACTTATTTAAATGAATGTGTTACTTATTAAATATGAACGACAACAACAAAACACAACACAACGCATTTGCCATTAAGTAATTATGTCACTAAGTGCAAATATGAACACACTTTATGCATACTTGGAACAGCAGCACCAGCTGCTCTAATGCCTTAAAAATTGTATCTGCCTATTTGTGTATCTATTTGTACTATATGTATCTATGTCGTTATTATGCTGTCATTTTGTTGCACTTTAACGTGCGTTGCACTTGCTTACAAAAAAAAAAAAAAACAATAATAATTTACTTTCAAAAAAACCTGAGCTCTAATACGCTTCACATAAGAAACGTTTAGACAAAAAAGTTTGTATCTTTGGTTTTGCTATCTAACACAAAAGATATAAAAAATCATTATGTCAGAGAGGCAGACAGACGTTCAAATCTAAATCGCCTTAAGCTTAACCATAATTTAGGTATATTTTTTCCTAAAGTCTTCTATACTCAGATACTAGTTGCGTATTAAACTTTATATACCACAAAATTTTTGAAAAGTATTTAAAAAATGCTCTTGATGGTTTTCTGTTCTTGTTTTTGTTGTTGCTGTGTAGGTTTTGTGCATTTAAACTTTTAGTTTAAGGTAATTTAAATAATATTTATAATGGCTGCTGCTACTAAGAATTTGAATAAGTATTTAAAATATATTATACAAAGAATGCATTATTATGTTGATTGTATTTAAATTTTGCAACAAGTTTAAAACTTCAAATTTCTACAAAAACATGTGACACTTTTAAAAATTGAGGATGGTAGATTGAAAATGGCGAAATTATAAAAACTCGATTGGATTCGTTTAAAAAATCAATGTTTTTTAATGACCTACAAGTTCGGCTTGTTTAAATTCAAATCTTTTTTTTTTTTAATGACCAATCTTGTCCGTCTGTCAAAAAAAATTATAATCTGGTCGGACCATTTATAAAATATGTTTCTAGTGTTCAATGCAATTCAATATCTTTAAAAATTGAGCAAATAATTTTTACAGACAAATAAAGCTAAATAATACGAAATTCTGACTTCTTGTTGAAATTGACTTTGGAATTTCAGAATAAAAAATACAAAATAAACATGTCCAGATCATTCAAGTCAGAACAAATATAATTTGATGCGGACAGACGGACATAGTTTTTTTGTTCTAAAACTTAAAGCTATGGAATTAAATGGATACCAGTTACAAATTCGGCGAAACCAACACTCCTGGATTTAGTATAAATATGATAATTCGTGGCTTAGGTAAAATATGAAGAAGGGACGGCTTGGAGTCAATAGTCCGACACAATCAAGGATTAGACATAATAATGTAGTCAAATTTTAATCTAAGGACAGAATAAGAAACATTTTTTGTTAAAAATATTAGAAAATGGGTGGTGACTTTGTGTGTGGATGTATGTTATAGTGGGCTGATCCATATAATATCATTAGAGTATATATAGGAAGAAATTAGAAGTGTCATAGCCCAATAAATAATTACTATTTTCATACAAAAAATATGAAAATGGGCGGTAAGTTTGTATGGAGCCTTAAAAAATGGGCGTGGCTTCATTCTTTTGACATTGGAGGACATTAGACGTGTTTTTATCTAATTTGGAGTGAAAACGGAGTGACACTTTGATTTTAACACTTGAACTGCTTAGGACTGAGAAAAGCTTAAATTTCGAATTTCTGGTGAATATCTTTAAAACTAAGCGAATGAAACGTATAAATACAGACGGACAGACAGACGGAAATTGCTAGATCGACTCGTCTCGTCGTGCTTTTTATACCCGCCACAGATAGTGTGAAGGGTATATTCAGTTTGTCTGAAAGTTTGTAACGCATTAAAGGAGGCATCGGAGACCCCTTAAAGTATATATATTCTTGATCAGCTCGACGAGACGAATCGATCTAGCCATGTCCGTCCGTCTGTCTGTCCGTCCGTCCGTCCGTCTGTTTGTTTCTTCGCAGTTTATTTGGTCAGTTAAAAGATATTAAGCTGAAATTCAGAACTTAAGCTTTTCTCTCTAACGACTCAATCAGGTATGAAAATGAAAGTGCCACGCCCATTTTTAGGAATTTATGCATGTATTCACTCCAAATTGAGTTAAAACACTTCTTATGTCATCCAATGTTAAAACTAAGGTGCCATGCCCATTTATAGGTATAATTTATAACATTTTTCTGTGAAAAGAGTAATAATTTATATAATATCTATAAATATTGATATTATTAAGATTAGCCCCGTACACAACAGAGCCACCAAACAGAGTCACCACTCAATTTTTTTTTAAAGAAAATATTTATTATTCTGTCCTTCGGTATTTTTATACCCTGTACCCAAAGGGTAAAAGGGTATATTAAGTTTGTGCGAATGTATGTAACAGGCAGAAGGAGCCAAGATAGACCATATAATGTATATATATTCTTGATCAGCATTGGAAGGGGAGTCGAACTAGCTATGTCTTTCTGTCCGTCCGTCTGTCCTGCTGTCTGCCGTATGAGAGAGATTATCTCGGAGACTATAAGAGATAGAGTCACCATATTTGAAACTTAGACTCTCCTGAGCCGTCAAGTGTTCACTTGCAAACGGTTTTTCCCTAGATCCATTTTAAGAGGTATCCCCATACAATATGTATATCCCAATATGGGTAGGACCAACAAATTTTTTAGGTATAGCCCCCATATAAATTTACCCAATTTTTCAAGTTTTTGTTTGAAAATTCAATACAATAAGGTATATAAAAAAAAATAGGACTTAATTTAAGGTACATAGAGATTTGGGAAAGGGTATCTTGCAGTCGAGCATACTCGACTTCAGCGTTCTTTCTTGTTTAGTAATGAAATAATCTTCATTAAGAATTTCAAAAATATTTTTTTCAATTGTTTTAAAAATTTAAAAAAAAAAAAAAAAAAACATGGAAAATGCAATGTTTTTTTTTATTTCAACGCTTGTTACCCAAAAGTATCCAATTGATGCTTCACAAGAAGCATTATGTCGTGTAAATGGATTATTAATATTATTATTTTTCAAATGATGTATAAGAACTATCCATTCTTGAGATACATAGTAAAAGCTGAGAGAACGATCATTAAGAACAATTTTTGTTTAGAATTTTGGAATCTACGCCGTAAAAATACATAGGAAAAGATCCATGACTAAACTACAAAATTAATTTGTTACATTTGTTCTAAATGAAAATAAATAGGTAAGGAGCTTAACATCCCATCTTTTACTAGTTATTTGTTTTGGTTCGCCGAAAATACACTATGAAAACTAAAAGGAGATAAATTGAATCTCAAAATTTAGAAATCATAGAAAGCTTTATTTACAAAATATGTTAAAATAAAGAGAGAGTCTTTTAAACGATCTAGATTTCTTTCCTCTCTCTTCTTCCTTCTCTATCTCTCTTTTTTTCCTCAATATATTTAATATTTTCTTGAAATATATCAAAAAATAAAAAAGAATAAAAGAATAAAAAGAATAAAAAAAATCGATATGACATTGATTTATCGGTATTTGTACCAGCTCTAATGCTGCTGGACTTTGTTTTTTTTTTTTTTATTTAAAATTATTTCCAACGTTGTTCAGAAACAAAATCATTATCGAGTAGGCTTGCAGTGCTTTTAATTTAAGATTTCGAACACAAGAATCTAGTTGCCTGAGAGAGTGCAAAACTAGCACATTCGAAAAAGCAAAAACCTTTAAAAAAAGCAAAGCATTTTACTCAGCAATAAACTTGCAACATGACTGTCTCTTACACCGCCGAAGTTGCCACTTGTCGTCCATTTGGTTGCTTTTGGCGTTTGCTAGCGAGGTGAGTAAACGTTGCCCGCGTGCATTTATTCAATTTAAAAAATAAATGCAAATTTTACTTCGCCAAAAATCCAAGATGGCGCGCTAGCATCTACAAGCTTATTTGGTGTGATTTGTTAATCTTTCTGGCTGCATACTATGCTGTGGCCATGCTCTATCGATACGGTTTGAATGATGGCCAAAAAAGTATGTTCTTTTGTACAAGTCGACTATCGGCAATGCCTGATTTATTTATTTCGCAGCACCTTGAACATCTTGTCGAATACTGCCGCAACTATGGCACACTTATACCGCTCTCTTTTGTGCTTGGCTTTTACGTTGCAATTGTCGTGGATCGTTGGTGGAATCAATACATTACAGTACCATGGCCAGATGCGCTTGCGGTGTATATCAGCGCACTTGTGCGTGGCAATGATGACCATGGACGTTTGATGCGACGCACTGTGATGCGTTACACTTGTCTCAGTCTGACCATGGTGCTGACCATGATCTCACCGAGTATTAAGCGTCGTTTTCCCACCATGGAAAATCTTGTCGAAATCGGTTTGCTCATGGACAACGAACGTAAAATCTTGGAGAGCATGGATGAGAAATTTCCAAAACATCCGAAACACTGGATGCCCATTATGTGGGCTTCGAGCATTGTGACGCGTGCACGCAAAGAGGGACGCATTTGGGATGATTTCTCACTGAAGACAATTATCGATGAATTGAATCGTTTTCGTGGCAATTGTAACATTCTGATACACTACGATACGATAAGCATACCGCTCGTCTATACGCAGGTGGTAACACTTGCGGTATATGCGTATTTTTTCGGCGCCATTCTAGGACATCAGTGGATTGATACAGCTAGCCCAACGGGTTATAAGAATTTTTTAATTATTTTTCCCGTATTCAGCACATTGGAATTCTTTTTCTTTATGGGTTGGCTGAAGGTCGCCGAAACGCTAATCTGTCCCTGGGGCGATGATGATGATGACTTTGAGCTAAACTGGTTAATCGATCGTAATATACAAGTTTCGTATCTGATTGTCGATGAAATGCACAATGAACATCCGGTGCTGGTACGTGATCAATATTGGGATGAGGTATTTCCCAGTGAATTGCCATATCAAGGCGATGCGGTACGCGAAGAACATCCTGAGGCATCGACGGCCAAATCCGAAAAGAAATCGCAGCAGGATGATGAGGAGAGTATAAAACGTATACGTTTTGCCAAGGAAAATAAACATTATAAACGTGAATCATCGTTTTCGATAAAACTAAGCGATTCGGAAGAAGAAACTGATATGGACAAATGGCTGAAGCATTGCATGGTGCTGAAGAGTTTTCATCGGATTTGACAGGCGGTGACAGTGATGATTTTGATCGTTTGCGTCAGGAACGCGAGCAACGACGTCAGGAACGACAAATGGAACAGGCTAACATGACTATTGAGCTATTCCGTGCCGATCCGAATGCAATGGATGATGCATTTTCGCAAACGACCACAAGTCCACCCACATCACAGGCCGATCAGACGACTAATGAACGCCGCAAATCGAAGTTTGATTAAATTTTAAACTCATATTTTTTTTTTTCCTTAATGATCTGTCTCCTAGATTAAATAAATAGTGGTGGCTGAGGGGAAACACCTATATTTCCCGCACAATTAGCTAATAACGGTCGTTTTGGTACCATTTAAATTAGCTCTGTAGGAAAACCTTTGTACGTAATAGAATCTGTAGTCTCAGAACAAGTAAAGTTATGGAGGGGGGACGAACAGAAAAAGTCTGTAAGGATTTTGATAAACAGCGGTGTAACCTACCTAGGTGAAGACCACAAGCCTTGTTCTGTTAGTCGAAAGCGCCAATGCGTAGCAGGTTTGCGAAGAGCGATAAAAACGCCAATCACAGATAAATGAACAGATTTACTGTTCGCGAAGAGCGATAAAAACATCGCCGATAACTGAACATGTTCACTAAGGAACAAGAAAATCGCAAATCACTACTTTCAGTAGTCGCAGTATGAAATTCCGATTTTTAAATCACAGTGAAAATATCACCAAAAGTGATTTTTTGCCAACACTACATAGGACCAATTTCAGAGAGATTTTCATGTTCGACTAAATAGTAATCGCCTTTCACTGTTCCCATATCCAGTTAAGTTTGTGATGTAAGTTTAGACTTTTGCTCTGTCAAATAATAATAAGAAATAATTCGTATCCTAAGCAACGCATTTAAAAATCTTTTTAAAGCTTTTTTTCTCTTCCAAAATTCCACTCATTGCCAAATATGCTAAAATTTAAGTAACCATAAAAAAAATAAAAATAAAATCACCTCAAAAGCATTTTAAAAATCTTTCAGCCAAGCATCAAATGCAGACTACATTTTTAAAAGTTGTCGATAATTTTCTTGAAAGCGTTACTGAAACCAAAGGAATGACAGCACAAAAATACCATTAACCTTAACAACAATGGCAGCAGCAAAATAAGTAGCAATCAGTCACCGGATATTGGGAGGTTAGTGTAACAACAGCTGCGTCTGTAATAGCGTCTATTGTTTCCATCCGCAGATTGAACCACAAAAAGAAGCCACAATTCTGATTAAAGCATTAAAGGACTTTATGCTGCGGCAGCCGAAGCGTTGCTATTAAAAGTTTGTGTTTTTTTTTCAGTTTTCAGCCTGTCAAGCGAGCAGGATTGTTAGACCTTCGATGAACTTCAAGAGCAGAGCAGTCTGTTGTAGGCAACTAGAGGAGACATAATGTGTTGTACAGCGTAGCTAAAAGTTAATAGTGTACGCGAAAGATATTTTTTTTAATTTTTTAAAACTGTCAACAATTTAAGTAGAGCAACGCATCAAGTAAAAAAAAAAAAAAAAAAATAGCTAAATTTATGCAGCAACAACAACAACAGTCACAAAAGTTAAAATAAACTTTATAAAAGTCAGCTGACTGTGTGTGTGTGTGTATGCGTGTGTGCGGGCAAAGGACATTCACTGATTTTATATAGTCTAAGGCGCAATGACCAGCGGCTTTTATGTGTGCGTTTATTTGTGTGCAGCATTTTTCGGTGCCGACAAACTTTTCAAATTTAATAAACTTTTACAAAAAAAAAATGAAAAACTAACAAGTAAAAACATATTTTTGATTATGCAAGCGTATAGTAAAATGGTTTATTTTATTATTTTTTTGTGCAGCACACCTTTATGTAATGACAAAATCTAAAAAAGGAAAAAAAATGCTAATAAACATCATAAAATATATATTTGTGTATGTATTTTTATGCATGAATAAAATGATAAAAAAATGAAAATAAAATTATATAAACGTAATCAACTTACAGCAATTTAAAATACTTCAACATTTAAATGTTGCCGCTGCCAACGCCTGCGTGTATACTTCAAATATATATAAACGTCGTCCTTGCCTTGCCTTGCCGTCATTGTCATCGTCGTCGTCGTCGTCGTCCTTGTTGCGGTCATTGTTAAACTTTTGTGCAGCTTTAAAGTCAAAACTATGGATTATTGTGCAACATTGTTGCTGTTTTTCATTTTGGGACTTTTGGGTAAGTTTTAAGCAACAGCTTTATACACACACACACACACAGAAATACATACATACATATTAGCAGCCATTTGGTAGCAAAACGCGCGAGCAATAAGCATCGTAATAATAATAATAATGGAAAATATTTGAAAGTTTTCATTTTATTGCTTTGCTTTTCCGTTTTAATCCTTTTTAGGTGCCCTCAACCTTTTTACGATAACTTTTTGTGGTCCGGTCATGAACCAGACATGCACACACACACACACACATTTAGTACATTTAGAAAGTCATAGAAATATCAACACTAAAGCTAACTAATATTAAAAGCGTCATCATAATGGCGCAACAAAGAAGTCAGAGAAAAGTCATTTAGGCATTTCCGTTTCCGACGCCATTCTTTTTTTTTGCTTGATATGCACAACAAAATTAGCATAGATAGAACCCACACACATACAGTTTTAAATAGCGAAACAGAAAAAAAAAAGACAAAGCGACAAACAAAAAAACAAATATGACTTGAACTCGACCACAACAAGCAAAAAAAAAAATCTAAATTATGCAAATTTTATGCCACAAAGTGTTTTAAATATATTTTTAATTATTGTTATTTATGTTGATTCTTAAAATATTCCAAAAAAAAATTGAAAAAGAAATCGTAAAAAAGATTTAAAAGAAAAGAAAAAGTGATAAAATTAATTGTTTTAAATTACTTTTTCGTTCGGCTTTATCTTTTGCTATTTATTGATTTTAAAACTGTTTCGACTAGATTAAATTAATTACAATTTAGTTTAGGAAATGTGCATTATATAAAAATAATTATTTAATTATTCATTTTAAATTCGAGATACAATTAAATGTAACAACAAAAAAAACGGATTTGAATATATGTATGTAGCACATCTAACTAACTTTCTTATATAAACAAAAGCAACTAAAAGTATGCAATGGTTTTTTTTAGTTCGATGCCCTGTACACGAAGGTCAAAAGTGTGTATAAAGTTGATGTATGTTACAGGCAAAAGGAGATGTGATAGATCTAACAAAGTATATATATTCTTGATCAGCACTGAACGGAGAACTGAATTATCAATGAAAGTCTGACGTCCGTCCTGCTGTCTGCTGCGTGGAACTGATTATATCGGAAACTATTAATGATAGAGCCATCATTCTTGAAACTTAGACTCTAATAAGCCGTCAAGTATTCACGAACAAAAACTTTTCTCTAGTGCCATTTTAAGGGGCACCCCCTATCAAATCTACCCCAATTTTTTTGTTTTTACGTAAAAATTAATTTGTTTTTTAAGCTAGGAACTTGAAATCTATCTATACGTATAAATTTCAATCACCTTAAACTGGCAAATAACTTTAACGAATTCATAAATCATTTTTTTTTACATTTTTCTAATACTGTGAATAAGGTTCTTACGAAAAAAAATATTAAGTTGCGCAGAAAATTTGAAAATTTCAAAAAACTTCTGTGACCTAAAAAATAACAGAAATAATCCCGGATATCCAAAAAAAAAAAACACCAGTCCTGAAATTCCAAGACATCAAAACAACTTTTCCCAAAATCCCTTGACTGAAAAACGTTAGACTATGATCAAATTTATTTTTATACCGCCACACATAGTGTTTGTCGAAAAAGTTTGGTATATAAATTATTGATCAGCTCGATGAGACGAGTCGATCTAGTCCGTCTGTCTATCTGTCAGTCCATCTGTTCATTTCCTTGGAGACTACTGGAGATATTTAGCTGAAATTTGAAACTTAAGCTTTTTCGGTATAGCCCCTTAAAAAATGACAGCCCATGTTTGAATGTTTGAATTATGCGTATGGTAGTCCCAAAACGTTTTAGATATAAATATACCAAATTTTTCTAATTTAATAATAGAAATGCGAAAATACTATAAGTATGGCCCATTGGGTACAGGGTGTATCGTTGTCCAGTACACTCGACTACAGCGTTCTTAATTGTTTAAATTAGCATCTTTGCTTTAATGTTTTTTATTTTACAAGAAAATGGAATGAGAGCCGTTTTTGCCATTCCATATGTAACTTTTTATCGAATTTCTTTGCTTAAATATAAATAGAACTGAACACATTTACACATTTTACATCTTAATTTTGTTTTTATTTTGAATTTCAATTCAATAATTTCCATAGCAAATTACACGTGGGCCCCATGAAGGCAGAGGCGCAGTTTTAAAAATAATTTCTTGAATTTGAACAAAGCTTTTTTGCTAAACTTTCCTTTTTGCATTTTTAAATACTAAAATACCTACACATTTACTTATAAATATTTATTATAAAAAATATCATAAAAAGTCAATTGTAAATTGTTTTGAAGCTTAAAAAAACATATAAGGTTGTCCAAAATAGTGTTGCCAAAAATTTTAAATTAATTTTTGCACTCCTCAATTTTGGAGGCAAAGGAGTAAGAAATTTAGTGCACCCTCTGTTATGCACCACGCTTCGTTTGAGACCCTTTGATTTATTTAATTTACAATATAATTTAATGTTTATTATGAATTTAAGCAGGCTTCAATGAAAAGTGGAAGGAAGGGAGCGTATTTTCTGTTTCATTGTCCTCATCAGCCCGCTTCACTGCTATATTTTGTATTTTTTTTTATAGCCAACCGATCCGGAAAGACATGACGTACAAATCCATGACTTATAAATTTTTTAACAGGCACGGTCGTTTTTGGTTGAGTTTTTTCTTTTTCTAAAGTTTATGTTACGAAAGCATAAAGATAATACTAATGAAATGATTTGAAACAAAAGAAACTTTACGAAAATGGAAGAATTTATTGAGGTATATGAACTCATTGATTCTACTGCCTTTCTTCAACAAAACCTGTTTACCTTTTTTTCGTAGTCGGCCCATACCGAATGCCGCGTTGCCCACACTATTCGCAAGGCCCTGACCTTTCTTTCTAATTATTTTGCCCTTCGTAAATTAGTTTTGTGTATTTGTTTGAACACCGTTTGAGTTGGTAATACCTCTTCCGTGCCTTTTTACACCCCGATTGCGACCCCGGTGCCTTAGCCTTTGCTTGCCCGAGCCCTATATTTTTTAACTATATGTCCTACCTTCTATTTAGTTGTCCCTTTTAAATATCTTCATTGATTTCATAGTATTTTTTCAAGGCCATACCTTAGGTAATATTATTAAAATATTAATATTTTGGAACGGGCTGGACGTTTTTGTCGTAGTCCAACTTGGTACACTTATTCCGTGTTTTGTTTTTTTTTCATCGATAAAAATTCTCGTAGTATAAGAAAAGTAATAAGACTTATATTCTTAACTCTATCAAACTGAGCACTTTTCGGGCTCGGTTTGGTTCTTTAATAATTCGTGTCGTGCATACTTGGACTTTCTTGATCAAATATTTTTCATGACATTCGACACTTACAATATGCATCCTCATTTATAATAGAATTTAATAATATACTAAGCAAACTTTTATTCAGATATTTGTATTTTATTTTAACAATATTCACGGTTTTTAGGTGTCCGGCGTCTTTGGCATTTTTAGAAAAATCAGATTTAAAATTGCCACTTCAAATCTGAAGCGTATCTCATATGTATACCAATTAAATATAGGACAACACGTAGTGAAGTATTCTTAATAAATTTTATTGTCATAAAATATTTTAATTCGATTTATTTTTAATAAACATTTTTCCATTTGCATTAAAATATTTAATAATTAATAACGTCAAAAGTGCATTGCACACATTCAAAAAGAAAAACATTTTTGAAAACTTTTAACTTTATAAAATTTACATTGTTTTTGCATTGCATATTGACGTTTCTAGTAAATGAATTTTGCCTTTAAGTAATAAAGTAATTTCAACAATTATTGAAAACATTTTTCTTTGAAATTAGTTGAGTCAATAGCAAAACAAAAGGCTTGAAAATTGAATGAAAAATAAATAAATAAATATGCCAAAGGCGTAAATTACATATTTAATATCTACATTTACTTTATGTATATATTTTAAGTACCGATATACATATATATGCATGCTCTATTTGAAATGTATTTGTATGTGTACAATAAGAAATAAGTTCAATAAAAAGCAAGAATGTTTTGCATTTACATAAACTAAACATAAATGTAACAATTTCATTTATACGGTTCAAGGCAACACAAGAAGGCGTTAAAGGATTCTTCTGTAGATATATGAAAAAAAAAAACATTTTTTTTCATATATTTTTGAACTTAACTTAAGTACTTACATTGACAAAAATATTTCAATATAGCAATTGCTTGTCAAAGCCTAACTTATTCGTTTACATAAAAAAGTATCTAGATACATTTATATTTTATTTGCACTTCACTCAAATTTATAGCTGCTTTTAAATTTTAACGCATAGATATACATAGATAAGCAGACAGACAGACAGACAGACGCAAATTGATAGGCGAATAGATAAAATAAATAGAAAGCTATTTAATACGAAAGCTTTTGTAAAGCAATATAATAAAATTGCCAATATAAAAACATTTTTATTCCAAATATATTTTTGATTATTAAGTATTTTGGTGAATTTACAAAATGAATAGCTCACACTTGATTAAATCGATTTAATTGATCAGTTAATCAATTAAGCTGATTGTTAAAGCAACATGGCAACATTACACTATTAAAGCGTTGCCATTTAAAAAGACTTATTTTTATTTTTGTTTTTAAATTTGTATAAATATAATAATCGTCTTGGGCAGGATACAAAATATAAGGTATAGTAGTATTTCATCAATGCAAGTCAAACCTAAATATTTTTGTGTTTCTAGAAAGAAATGAATACCGAATTGTTATGGATTGCCCTTACTACTAACACATTATTGTTTCTCACAGTTCGTATAATACGGCGATACAAATTATTTTTGCTACTTTTTGCTCCATTTAAAAAAAAATCACTTTTTTAACATGCAATATAGAGTTCAGCCATGCTAAAATGCTTGACATTTTATTATCAAGTGGCCGTAAGACGGATTCTCTTAAAGATTGGGCGTTAAAAATTAATGAGTATCTAAATGAAGTAAATACTTAACTGCATTTGCCTCAATGTTGGGATTCGACACCACTGTTCTCAGATATTTTTGTATTATTTTAATAGGAAAAAGTTGAGACGTTTGAAAATTTCTGCAACAAACTGCCTTAATATATTTTAAATAAGACAAGAGTCGACTCGAGGGGAATATGTCAACTTCAACTCAACGAATCGAATACTCGATTAAGTTGATCGGATACTTGATAGAGCTAGGATTCCCAGCATGTATAAAATTATAATAGAATCTTAATATAAAATAGTTCTGACACTGAAATTATTAAGAATTTGTTAGCCCTGGCGTTAATGTTAATGTGTGTCTGGATTTCTAGAGTTCAAGTCCCAAAGAATGCTACAATGGCTTAGTAGGTTAATGCCATGCGAATCGTTTTGAAGTTATGGGTTCAAAGCTAGCTGAGTCCATGGATACGGTATAAAGCATTTTATGACTAAGAAGTACTATTTTATAAATAAAATAAAGTTATTAAAAGAGTTGCCCAATAAGCGTGATGATATCACTTAAAAACATTAATCGAAAGAAAAACAAGGAAAAACGTTAACTTCGGCGGAACCGAAGCTCATTTACCTGCCACACTAAACTTGGAATAGTTTATTTATTATTATCAGTGGCTAAGGTAATATTTGGAAAAAGGTTAAGGTGGGATATGGTCAATTTTTAAGCTAAGGAAAGAAAAACAAACATTTTCTTTAAAAAATCGGAAATGGGAAGTAAGTTAATATGGGGCCTATATGTTATAGCGAAGCCGATCCTTATAATATAGGTGGTGTGCAAATAAATTCATGTATATTACCTATTTTCATAAAAATATTTTAAAATGGGCGGTAAGTTTGTATAGGGGCTATACCATAAAATGGGCATGACACCTTTTTTTTTTATTATTGGATGACATAATAAGCGTTTTCACCCATTTTGGAGTGAATACATTCATAAATCACGCCTATTTTCATACAAATATTCGAAAATGGGAGGTATATTTGTATGGGGGCTAGATCTAAAAATGGGGGTGGCATCTGTTTTTTGATCGATTTTGAGTAAATACATTCCTAAACCATTACTATTTTAAGGTAACGGTACGTTTGTATGGGAGCTATGCCTAAAAATGGGCGTGGCACTCTCATTATCGAACTTCACATAGTCGTTGCCGAGAAAAAGCTTAAGTTCCAATTTTCAGCTTAATATCTTTATATCTTCAACGAAAAAGAAGCATAGAAATATACAGACAGACGGACAGACAGACGGAGAGACAGACGGACAGACGGACATGGCTAGATCGATTCATCTCGTCGAGCTGATCAAAAATATATATACTTTATAAGGTATAAGATGTCTCCTTCAATGCGTTACAAACTTTCAGACAAACTGAATATACCCTTCACACTATGTTTGGCGGGTATAATATTGAACCGAACTTTTTTGCTTGGCTTTTGCCCTGCACGAACGCGCACCACATTAAAATTAAAAAAAACATCGTGACGGTCCACGACAAAAGACTAGTCTATTCCCCATCTTAAGGCAAAATAGTTTAAAAAAATGATTTAAAAAATTCGATAAATCTCGAGTCATATCCGAAAGCTACGATAATCGAACGAAACGAAACGCATAACCGAAACTACGAATACTCGATTTCGGATTAGCTAAGTCAAAGCGTTCGGTTTTTCGATTCATCGGCTCGAGTAAGTCATGACTCGAGTATAACTGTTTTTCGAGTTAATCGATGCATGGCTCTAAATTAATAAAGTAATCCATATCAAGAAAATTTTAAATTCTCAAATTTTTTTTTTTTTTTTTAAACTTGAAACACTCAAAAATCGGTAAATATAATTTTCCAACACTTCTATTTGAATTTATGCAATAATTCAATTTAAATTTGTTTTGTGTTAAATTTGTTTAGCCATTATTTGCCTACTTATTGTAAATAGAAAAAAAAATTCAATAAAATTAAGTAAATTGTACTTTAAAATTATTATTAAAAGTCAATAAATCTGTAAGATTATAAGCAAACTCACACACACACTCACACACACGTACTCATATACTAAGCAAGTTTTTGATACTTACTACCAAATTTTGCCAAACAATTTTGCATATAATTTTATTTATTTTTGAATATCATCATAATGGTATTGAAATCAAGCATAATACTACATACTAGATACATCGATATTTGCTTTTGTACGTATTGCATTTGAAAATGCTGAAAATGTTGAAAATAAAATCTCTTGTGGCATATCTTCATCCACGCCCAAATTGACACTAATGCGTCTGATCTGCTCAGACAGGCGGAAGTTGTCTGATTTGAAGAGATACTTGTTAGGTACATATCTAAGAATACAATTGCTATCTCTTTCACATATACATATGTATGCTGTTATCTCTTTTTAACATAATGGAAAAAAATGAAGAAAATATACAAACATTTTTCGATGCTGCTCAAATAAGTTTAAAGTGCAGCAGCAAAACTTGTTGGAGATTTGTTTTTCTTCTAATGCTGTTTTCTGCTGCTGCTGCTACTGATTTTAGTTTTATTTTAGTTGTTCTTATTACTGCATGCCAAATGGGATCTACTTTTTTTTTTCTTTTTTTTTTACAAATGTAGAAGAAGTTCTTTAGTGGAAAAGCATGGCAAAAGCATAAGCGTACGCAATCTCAGCTACTGCAAATAGTTTTTAGTATTTTTTTTATTTTAGCATTTTTATATCCGTCACACATAGTGTGGAGGGTATAATCATTTTGTCAGAAAGTTTGTAACGCATTAAAGAAAACATCCAGGTGACTTATTAAACTCTGACTTAACCGAAACCATAAGAACCTGTCGTTGTGATCAGAGCGAAAGGTGGAGACTCAAGAAAGACATGAAAGTTCCTTCGAATCTGGAGATTAACGGACACTGCGACTGCGAAAAAATGGTAAGGTTAATGGACAGAGAATCACCTTCGCCTCTTTATTAAGCAGAAGAATATCCTTAAACATGGCGACTCTGATTTGGTCGGTTGTGATGAAACACCGAATAGACAGAGTGAGTCTGAAACGGGACAAAGCCGGACATTCGCAGAGAATACGTGTGCTAGTTTTCTCGTCCTCCAAGCAGAGTCTACGGTCTGACTGTTTTGTTCAAATGATATCTTAATCTATTATGATCGATGGTCATATACGATATATTAGGGTTGATACGGCGAGCTAACTGCTTAGCTTGTCGTAGGCCCGGATATTTAATCCAATATTGTTGAAGAGATTCTGCGGATGCGTATGGCTGAAGCATAACTGAGCCCTCTGAAAAGTTCCGGACCAATAAGGCGCGAAGAGGAGACAGATCCAGCGAGTTTGTGTCCAGGAACCCAGCAGATAGTAACTCTGACTTAATAAACACATACATTTTTTTTTTTTGTAGCGTAAACTAATTTCGTTTCTACCCGAAACTATTTATTATTTTACATGTATATATATATTTTTTTTTTTTTTTTTTTTTGTACGCGAGTTACTTCTATTTTTATGCGATACAAGATTAGCATCTTTATTTGTGTTTGTTTGCCGCAGCATAACGAAATAACAAAAACAACAACAGCGACTAAAACGACCCAAATCAGCTCAAAGCTTAAAAGAGATAGAAAGATTGTTAGTAAAAAAAAAGAGACAGATAGAACGAGAACGAGATACAGCTGGAGTGTTGAGAATTGTGGGTGTCTAAACTGGTGCGCAGCTTTTGTTCATCTGACTTGGCCATCGCATTTATATGCAAATTATAGACACTGGCATTTCGTGCAGATTTGTCTGACTTTGTTTGACTTAAATCTATAAAACAAATCTAAACAAAAAAAAAGAAAAAAAAATAAATAAAAGAAAACGAAAGCAGTAGCACAAAGATTTAATAATAGCCAAAAAAATATATGTATTTATTTTTTACCAATTCAAGCTTTAAAGTTTAGTGTAGAAACTGATTTCTTAAACAAATTTACAAATTTTAGAATGGCACGTTTATTATAAATATTCGTTAGGATTAAGAATGGTTTTTTGGGGCAACAAGACTCATACAAGGCCATAGAAATCCACCGATAATTCAAATACAGTTCGCATTTGATTTCGTAGTAAACATTGTGATATCTTTAGGAGAAAATAAAAAACTCTTTTTTTAGGACAGACAAATACACTATATCTTGAAAACTAGTGTTTTTTTTAGACCCTGTACCCAAAGTGTAAAATGGTATATTTAGTTTGTGCAAATGTATGTTACAGAAAGAAGGTGGCTAGATAGACTAGTGTGGACAAAAAGAATGTTTTTTAGACGCAGTGTGATTAGCGACAGTGACTGTAAATAGTGATATAATCGCAGGTCACGAAAAACAATCAGCGATTACTGAACAGGTTCACTGTTCACGAAGAGTGATACACAAAATCGCCGCTAACTGAACTATTTGCTACATCAACACAAGAAATCGACTCTGTTTCTATTCATTGAAAAATAAAATATTGATTTTATTCTTAAAATTGCCATTGCACACAAAATAAAATTTGCGAATAACAATTGGGTTCCAGATTGCTTCCTTTGCAATTGTTGATCCAAGTTAGTCACACTTGTTTTGAACGACAGTTAGGCAAAAACCATTTTGCATTCTTCCGTTTGTTCAACTTTATTTTTTTTTTTTTAAATATCACAAATCACTTCGTTTTGACGAATCAAGTGACTGGGAAATGTACCAACGAATTTGTACAGGTTCGATGTTCAAGCGAATATGAACGATTCGCGAAGAGTGATAATAGCACCAATCACTGATAAATGAACAGTTTCAATGATCGCGAAGAGCGATACACAAAATCGCCGATAACTGAACATATTCACTGAGCAACATGAATATCGCAAATCACTACTTTAACTCGCAGAGCGACATTGTGATCACTGAAAGTGATTTTAAATCACTGTGAAAATCACCGAAAGAAGTTCAAAAATAAATCGCAAATCCAAGATTATCAAAACACATAAATAAGATTAATAGAGTTGACTGACATAGACTAATACAGTATTTTTCATAAGTAACAAAAGACTCAGAGTTGTTTACTCAGTGTTTTGATATTCACATTTATATATCCACTTTAATGAGTTTTTTAACTTAAATTACAGAATCATAGATTAACTTCTAAAATATTTCAGCTGTTCAAGGGTTTGTTCATTTGTTTTGCAGATAGATTAATATTTTGAAATAGTGGTGTACCACACTCCCAAAAAATAATATTTGAATTTATACACTGAATGGAAATAAATTACTGCGGTTATTTTGTCACCAAATATAACAAAACACCAAAATTTGTATAATAGCAACAGCAACGCAACCGCAGACTAAAAAAACAGTGCAACAGAAAATTACAAAAACATAAATTTAATTGTGGCCTTAAGTAAACACGCACGCACGCACGCATGCACGTGGAATTGCATTGACTTTTGGCAACCAAAAAATAATTACAATTACACTGTTCTGCATATATTTTGTAACGAGGACGAGGAAAATTGTATAGCTAAACCCTGAAGTGTTCTAAAATTCGCTAATAACACAAATTGATGAATAATCGTTGCTCTTAGAAACTTGGTCACATGCGAAATATATTGTACTTTCTGGGTTCAGCTCTTGGTGATGGGAACCCCTTAAAATGGGATTAGAAAAACTGTTTGTTAGATATCACTTGACGGCTTAAGAGAGTCTAAGTTTCGAATATGGTGGCCATATGACTTATAGTCTCCAAATAATCATTTTCGTACGGAAAACACCAGGGCAGACGGACGGTCTGACTTAGCATGTTCCCCTTTCAATGCTGAACAAGAATATGTAGACTTTAAAGGGTCTTTCTTAATGTTGGCAAAAATTAAGGTGTCACACTGCGACTGAAAGTAGTGATCGGTGATTTTCGAATTCCTCAGTAAACATGTTCAGTTATCGGTGATTTTGTGTATTGCTCTTCGCTAACAGTAAATTTGTTCATTTACCAGTGACTGGTGCTTTTATCACTCTTAA
The DNA here is from genome assembly GCA_018903435.1 of Leucophenga varia. Lineage (NCBI taxonomy): Eukaryota > Metazoa > Arthropoda > Insecta > Diptera > Drosophilidae > Leucophenga > Leucophenga varia. Next base: position 22,386 of record JAEIFJ010003030.1, read on the forward strand.
CGTATCGATCATGCCTGTACAAATTCTTTGGTACATTTGCTAGTTTAGTTATTTGTACAGTTCAGTTATCGGCGATTTTGAGTATCACTTTTCGCAAACAATGAACCTGTTCAGTAATCTCTGATTGTTTTTCACGAACTGCGATTATATCACTGTTTACAGTCACTGCGATTTTCAAGTCGCTGTCGCTAATCACAGTACGAATAAAAATCACTATTTGGCCAACACAATACCTTCTTCTCAATAATTCTCTAGACAATTAAAAACTGTAGCCAGTTAAAAAATGTTGAAATATTTTTAAAATTTTTTAATTAAAATATTTTTTCCATTGAAAATTCAATGTATCTATATTTGTCCTCAAATCATTCTCAATTTAATCTATCAGCCAGGCTCCCATTTTCACTTACTTTATCGTTTTTCTTTTTCAATCAAATTAAGTGATTTCATTTCAATGATTTTTTACCTACAACTGTCGGCTTGCTTTGCTTGTCGTTTCGATTTGATTAGAAAATAAACCGAATTTTTCAACTCGGTTAAGAAATGACTCGGTTAAAAATTAATCGAATCATTAAGAGTCGGTTTAAAATTAACTGAATCGTTCTAACTCGGTTAAAAAATGAACTGAATCGTTTTGTCTCGGTTAAGAAATAAATCGATTTAGTTGAAATCAATTCCGACATTAATCGGATACATTTCGAGTCCTATTTGGGTTATCCGTGCAGGGGTTTAATCGATATCATTAGGTATCGGTTTATCTGATTTGTTATAAAAAAAATAATTTTATGAATTTTCATTTACTTTTCAAATTATTATTTTTTTTTTTATGAAAATGTTATACTTTCATTTTAAAATGCAATGAAAATTTATTGCTGAACGAATAAATGATTTTAAATAAATAGTTCCGCATGTATCGATTATCGAACCAACCGATAAAAATAAATCAGTCAAATGTAACCGATTGAAAAACGCAAAAAAAATTTTCGTTTTGCGATTGTCGGAGCACGAATATTTTCATATCAAAAGTAAATCACTAAATTTTAGTGATTTCGAAAATGGGAGCCTGGCTGTATGATGTCGCTTTTATCGCAGTTTCAATAAATTTAAGTTTTGTGTGAAATGAATTTTACAATTTGAATAAAACTTTTAAAGTAGCTAAGCAACAAATAGTAAAAAAAAATACTTAAAAGCAAATAATAGAGTGTCTGAGTTGATATCTATGTTCTTTTTTTTCTTAATATTTTATATTTAGTACATACAGATATAGTTTGTCTAAAAGTTTTTCTTGAAATACAAATACAACTTCTGTTGACAGTTGTTGTTGTTGTTTTTGCTTTTGTGTTTTTACAACTTGCTTTATTATTTTTGCTTATTCTGCTTCTTATTATTCGAAACATCTTCAATTTGTTGTTTTTGGCTGTCTTAATTAACACAAACAGCTGCTACAACTACAGCTGCTGCAGTTTGTTAAATACTAAATACGCTACAATTAAACAGCCGCAAAAGATACACAAATACATAGATACATACACAGACGCTTACAAACATGTATGTGTATGTATATAGTACATCTGTCTATTCGTTATATGTTTATAATAAAAAACATACAAGTAAACGAATGAACTTGTATCTAAAAGTAAGCAAACAAATTGATGTTTTGTAGAGCAAAAGCAGAAAACTTTGAAGTAGACATAAAGGAAAAACGGTTGCGGTAAAAAAGAAAGGGAAGCAAGAGATGATCATTGCGCTCAAATGCGCTGATTGCCATCAAAAGTTGTACTTTTATTTTATTTACATGCATTATTTGTTTGTATTTACACACACACACACACACATACATAAATAGACATAAACAAGTACAAGTGAATGCAAGGTAACAGCTGAAGTTGTTGTCAACATATTACAGGTGAACTTTACTCGTTATATGTATGTGTGTGTGTCTGTTTGTATGTATTTAAACTTTAAGATAGTTGATAATGTTAGCTACATGTGTGCAAGTGTGTGAGTGAGATAGCAACAAAAATGTAGTTGTATCTGAAAGGCATGTTGTTTATGTTGTGCTAAATGTGTTGTATCTGTGTCGATCTTTGTGCTTAGTTTTCATTATGTTGCGGTTTTATTATTTTTCTTGTTTTTTTTGTTTTCTTCCTTTTTTGCTTATTTGCGCAAATGTTTCCATTATAAAAGTAATTTTTGCAAATAGTTCTTGTGTTGCTTTTTCTTGTTTTTTATTATAAAAATTCTTCGAAGTAGTAACAGCCGCTTTGACACTTCACAAAAAAAAAAAGATAGTTTTATACAAGTTTCTATTAGTTTTTATTTGAGTTGTTTGTTTTGTTTTTGTTTGTGTGTGTGTTTTTGAAAATCATGTTTAAAGTTATTTGTTACACACACGCTTTGTAATTTGAAGAAAGGAATAATTTAAGCGAAGATACATTTGCCTAAAGTATATACAAATCTAATTAGAGTGCAGAAGAATTTTAAAACTTTAGACTTAAGTTTTTGTTTATTTGCCAACAACCTCAAACATATTTAAAGCTATTAGCTCTGTAAATTATTTTTTTTCTTATACGAACTTGTCAAAATGTTGTACTTTTAGGTTTGGGGGGCCATAACTAAAAGTGGGCGTGGCACATTAGTTTTAATATAGAAAGTACACAGGACCAAGAAAGCTTAAGTTTCAAATTTCAGCCCGGTATCTTTAAAACTCAGCGAATAAATTGCGCAGCAACAAACAAACGAGTATAAAAATATTAGAAAGGGCACTGCAGTCGAGTTTGCTTAACTGCAAGAAACCCTGTACCCATTTGTTACATTCCTTCAGCTATATCTTTGAGGGTTGGCAGAGTGCATAATGTTTTCTGCCAAATTGTCGTTCAAAACAAGTGTGACTAACTTAAACCGTCAAAGAAAGCAACCAAGTACACAATTGTTTCTCGCAAATAATATCTTGTGTGCAATTTAAATTTTAACAATAAAAACAGTGTTTTTTTTTTTCATTGAATCAAAACAAATTTGGTTTGTTGGGTATGTTGGTGTACCGAAACAGTTCAGTTAGTGGCGATTTTGTGTATCACTCTTCGCGAACAGAGAACCTGATCAGTAATCGCCGATTGCTTTTTCGCGAAATGCAATTTTTAAGTCATCAGTAATACCTTAAATTAGTTCTATATTTTATAGAATAAAATTTGGCAAAATTTTTATTGATTCTATCTCCATGACCCGAGCTAGGCCGGTAGTTCAGCTTGTTTTTATTTAAAATTACTAGCTGAACTACCCGGCCTTGCTCGGGTCATGTAGTAATACCTTATTTCATTTGTCTAGCTCAATTATTTGCAAAAATAAGACGAATTTTTTTTTTTTTTGGTTCACCCACCTCTCATTTTTTCCAATGGATTATACTTTTCTCGGTGTAATAACATTTATACCCAGTTGCATTTCTCTTGTTCAATTACTATACAGCTATAGTCAAATGTTATTACACAACCAACATTTTTTTTCCACATTCAACTTCCTTCCTTCTTCCTACTGTTGCTATTGATGTCAGACTTTAATAAGATATGTTGTTGTAATCCTTGATCTATCCTGAATCGATCGATGTCTTATTGGAAAAGATAACGGTATATCGAACCGAGATTCAAGCAAATGAAGTAATGAGTAGCGGCCGTCAAAAGTTATTACACACATTTTTTTTCCGTCAAAAGTAATTACACAAAACTTAAACTTGAATATCTTGGTCTCTATTGAGATAGCAATGAAATCTTATGTAGGTTGTAGGTCTCTTCGAGTAGAAGAAAACGGTATGCTTAGAATTTTCTTGGGACCCTTAGGGTCCCAAGAAAATTCTCGCGTTTTTTTTTTTTTTTTTGCTTCTCTTTGGTGGCTTAATAAAAATTGGTCAAAAAATGTGGGTTTAAAATTTGGAAATCCCCTAAACACGACTAACCATCATTCAAATGCGCCCAGTTTCAAGTCTCTAATAAAAAAAAATTGGTCAAATAATCTATACTGGGTCCACATATGGGTCCCAGGTCCAAATTCTGGAAATCCCCTTGAACACCTTGATCGCTAAAAATGTTTTTTAACCATCTTTCAAATGAGCCCTGTTTCAAGTCTCTACTTTACTGTCTTTTTACTCCAAAGATATGGCTTTTCCGGTTTCAAGGCCCCCATTAGACCCCGGGCCAAAATTTTCGAGTCATTCTCGAGTTTTAGCGTTGTTAACGCACAGCTATATATTTTTATATACATATATAGAAGATAGATGACTGATAATTGCTTCAAATATGGTAAAAACTTGTGCTAAGGTAGTCCATGTATACTAGAGTGTATCGAAATAAGAAGAACCGTATTTTTGTTTTTCTTTTTTTTTTATCGGATAAAATTTAGTGGTGCCGCAAAATCCCTGAAGTTTCCCATGTATTTTACATGGGAAAATAACACTCGTAAATTTAATGTAGAAACCTAGAATATGAATATTTTTTACCGGATAAGCATGTTTCTCTTCATAAATGATAGTAGAATAACATCCCATCATTCGTATTTTAATTTTTAAATATAAAACATTTTTGACACAATTAAAAAAAAAAAAAAAACTTAATAATAAGAAGAAAACAAATAACAATACTTTTTATTACTTTTATAAATAAATAATTTTTAATAAGAAAAAGCGGTAACTTTGGTAGCAACGAAGCTCAAATGCTCGCCACACGAAACTTTAATTTGTTTATGTACGATCATAAGTGTCGTAGATTATACTCTGCAAAGGGGGTTGGGTGGGATCAACTCATGTTAGGGATCATATGGGTATATATGTAAAATTTTAAGCTTAAAATGCATATAAAACAATCGTTTCCATGAAAAACATAAAATGTATGGTGAGTCTGTACGGGGTCTGTAAGTTATAGTGGCCCGATCCTTGTCATATAGATAGCGTATTCATAGGATGACAGTAGAATTGATTTTATCCAGATTGAACTGAATATATTCATGAATAAGACGTATTTTCATACAAAATCTCAAAAATGGGCGATTGGTTTGTATGGGAGCTCTAACTCAAAATGGGCGTGGCATCTTACTTTTGATAATAGATGCCTTTAAAAGTGTGTGGACATAATCTGTAGTATAGACATATAAAAATAATAATTATTTTCACAGAAAAAATCGAAAAAAGTGGTAAGTTTGTAAGACATGGCTAAACCGATTCGTTTAAGCTGATCAATAATATATATAATTTATGGGGTCTCCGATGACTTTTTAATGCCTTACAAACATTCCGACAAACTGATAATATCCTTCACACTATGTGTGGCGGGTATAAAAATTATAAACTAAATGATTGGATGTTATTCTACTATCATTTATGAAGAGAAAAATGCTAATCCGGTAAAAACATATTCATTTCCAGGTTTAAACATTCAATCTACAAAAAATGATATCAATAAAAAACAAGAAAAAAAGTTAACTTCGGTCGGACCGAAGTTTATACTATATACCTGTTACACAACATTTGACGTGGTTAGACCTTCGTGTGCAGCATTTGTATTAAATTTTATTTCAAAATACTAAACAAATTCTTAAAAATTTAGGGAATTCGAGGTCCGATTTTGGACCAATTTTAAACTGAAGATTTGGCTTAATATACGAAGCATTTGTACCATATTTGAAGCTATTTGCTTTATAAATAAATTTTTTTCTTATAAGAACTTGACAAAATGTTATTCTTTTCTATGGGAGCAATATCTAAAAGTGGGCGTGGCACATTGATTTTAACATAGAAAGTACACAGGACCTAGAAAAGCTTAAGTTTAAAATTTCAGCCCAACATCTTTAAAACTGAGCGAATAAACCGCGCAGCAACACACAGACAGACGGACAGACAGACGGACATGGCTAAATCGATTCGTCTCGTCGAGGTGATCAAGAATATATGTATTCTATAGGGTCTACGATGCCTCCTTTAATGCGTTACAAACTTTCCGACAAACTGAATATACCTGTTTACACTAGTGTAACAGGTATAACAAATGATATTTTCCCATATAATTTATATGGGAGACTTCAGGCGGCTTGCGGCACCACTAATATTATCCGATTTAAAAAAATACGGGTCTTCTTTTTTTCGATACAAAACAATTCAAATGTATAAAATATTGATTTGTTAAGGATCAAGTTACTATAGAAATATATTAAATAAAGATAAGGTCACCATATCATATAGTCCCTATACAGTATCACGTAAAATTACTAAGTTATTGTCACAAAAATTTCGTTTGACTGGTAACAAAACTTCAGTTCAATCGAAGTTTACGTTTTTCCTCCTTTTTTTTTTTTTTTTTTTTGATGTTCATAATTTCTTTTAAAAAACTTTTTGACAATTTTTTCGCCCCCTTTAAAGGGTTGAGGATATTCATGACGATAACTTTTCACTGTAATATGTACTTCTTAATAAAGTTATATTCATTTGAATTTAAAAAAAAAAATATTCAAAAGTTTTTAAGTATTATTTTTACTATATTTTATACAAATAAAATAAAACACATGTACGAATGTGTACAATACAAATATCTGATATGAATATCATTTATGTAGAAAAATATATTGTATATACAATATTTTTTTTCTGCTCATAATTTCACGTTTATCTCAAAATTGTTTTTGTTCTTGTTGTTGTTGTCTCGTTACAGATTTACGTCGTTTACAATGTCTGCTAGTGACTGACATCAATGTGCCGCAAATTGTTGATTTTCGTGATAACGTGACATTATCCTGCAGCTATGACATAAGTGGTCACACGTTAAATTCGGTTAAGTGGTATAAAAACGATATGGAATTTTTTTAGGTATGTATAAATGTGTGTACTTACATATACACATACAATACATATAATAATTACAAAAGAAATAAATAATGATAAAAATATCAGCAAAATATAATAAATAAAAAATTCATATTTGCGCATAAATATAATTTGTCGTATTTATTTATGAATTATTATTTCGTTTCTTTTTTTTTTTTTTTTATTTAAAATATTATTCTTTTTTAATTTTTTTTTTTTTAATATTTTATGCAGTTTATGCTGTAAATGTCAGCTGCCATAAAATCTGTGCCAATGATATAAGAGCATACAAACAAACAGATAGACGGACGGACGGAGAGACGTATGGATATAGAGATATACATACATGTGTACATATGCATATGTATTGCTTAAATTATATTAATGAATAAAACCGCACAATTTCATAGCATACACAAAGGCGCACCGCATACACAATACATAAAAAGAAGTTATTGAAGTACTCGCACAGCATGTATGTATGAATATTCTCTGTTATCTCTGTTAACTGCTCCTGCTGCTATTGCTCCTGCTGCTGCTGTGTCTTTTCTTTCTTGCTCAATTAATTATTTAATAAATTAATTTGTTTCGGTTCGTTGATATTGCGTAAATTAATTTAAATGCGGCTAGGCAGCAACCAGCAAAGCGACCCACTGACAGATATAAACCAAATAACTCAAAAGACAGACGAACAGACAGACAGACGGACGGACATACAAACAAGTATATTTATTATTAATATTCGTGCTCTTGTTATGTTATGATAAGTGAAATTTCTTGTTAGCTACTACTTCAATGATGAATACAACGACAGCAAACAGCACAGACACTTCATCATCAGGAAACAAACACACACACACACACATAAACACACCAAGTAGCTATGAAGAGCTTTGGCAGCATTTAAATTAATGACGCATATGTGACACATTTGTTTATTTCTCTTAAATTATGTGCAGCTATTAAACGGCTGAGTGTATACGAGTATATCTGTTTGTATTTTGTAGTTACGCATTGAAAAACAAGATAAAATATTTACTTTTGTATTGTAAAATCATATCAACGAATACAATATATTTGCGGACAAACGTACATTATTTTATCGGACATAATAAATTAAAATGTTAAAACAGTCTTTATTTCTTATTAATTTAAAATTAAGACAGAGGGACACAATTTTTTAGAAGCTTATATAATCTTAAATAGTTAAAATACTAACGATTCCAAAATACCAATTTTTAAAAGATTCTTTTGAAATAATACGTGGAGAATGCTTAGTTAATACACGGTTAGACAGACGGACTGACGAACAATTTTAAACCAACAGTTTTCTATAGACTGAACAAAAACAAGGAAAAACGTTAACTTCGGTGGAACCGAAGCTGAAATACCCGTTACATGGGCGTGGCATCTTGGTTTTGACCCTGGATGACAAACGAAATGTTTTTACCCAATTGGGAGCGAGTACATTCATAAATAATTACTATTTTAAACAAAAAATCGAAAAAATCGATAAGTTTGTATGGGGGGCTATACCTAAAAATGGGCGTTGCACCCTCATTTTCGAACTCAACCTAGTCGTTGCCGAGAAAAGCTTAAGTTTAAAATTTCAACCCAATATCTTTATATCTTCATCGAATAAATTGCATAGCAACAAACAGACGGACAGAAGGACAGACGGACGGACAGACAGACGGACATGGCTAGAACGATTCGTCTCATCGAGCTGATCAAGAATATATATACTTTGTGGGGTCTCCGATGCCTCCTTAAATGCGTTACAAACTTTTGGACAAACTGAATATACCCGTTTACACTATGTGTAACGGGTATAAAAATATAGCCACATTAAATGTATAAAATATTCAGTAAAGTAAATACTCGCAAAATTGTATTTAAATCGTCCCGGGGAAAGATATGCATATATACTACTGTGTACAAAAAGCAAGGTGAATTTGTTTGTAAAATTAAAAATCTTTATTTATTCTTGTAAATCAATTTCATCCCCTTCAAAGTAATCCCCTCCCGATAAAATACACTTATGCCAACGTTTTTTCCAATCCTCTAAACATGCCAATTGTCGCTTTCCGGTATAGCCATCAGCGGCTTCTTCGATTCAGCTTTTATCTCCTCAATCGACTCGAAACGCGTTCCCCGGAAGTTTTCTCTTGAGTTTTGGGAATAGCCAGAAGTCACACGGTGCCAAATCAAGCGAATGCGGTGGTTGCGGAACAATATTGGTTGGATTTTTGGCAAAAAAGTTACGAAAAATCAGTACAGTTTTTGAAAAAAATCATCATTTTTGGTACCAACCGAGTCTTGACACGTTTGAGGCCCAAAATATCCTTAAAAATTGTATTAATTGATCCTTTCGATACGCCAATTTCATCAGCAATGTCTCTCATTGTTAATCGACGGTGTGCAAGCACTAATTCTTTTACTTTTTGGATGTGAGCATCGTCCGTTGAGGTCGATGGTTGATCAGAGAGCTCTTCGTCTTCAACACATTCGCAACCTTCTTTCAACAATTTATACCAAATCATTTATTGTTGATTTTGGTAGAGCTCGGTCCCCTTCTTTAACATTTTTATTCCATTTATTCCATTCAGAAAAAAATTGATACAGGTTCTTTGATCCATTTTTTTTTGAATAGGTAAAAATCGAAGACGATCCAAAACACGTGCAAGCAAAGCAGCTGTCAACAATTAATTGAACATTCAAAATGGCCGAGCTTGTCGGCTTAAGTGAGAGATATGAGTACCAACATAACGCCAAAAAAATCGAAATTCGAATATACGTAACCCGCGAAAATTTAAAATTTCGCGATAATGTTTGAACACACCTTGAACAGACAGACTGACGTACAACTTTAAATCAAAAGTTTCCACTAAACTGAAGAAAAGTACTCAAATTACACTGGTCTACAAATTTCAACTTTTTTTCTGCGAATAAGACGGGACCTGGTGTTTCTGAACAGATTTTTCGTGCTGAACACGAATCCGGGTCAAAAATGTCCCGTCACGTCTGTTCGAGAAAAAGGGGTTGAAAACCCCTAAAAACAGCGTTTTTGGACATCTTTCGCTGAAAAAAATTGGGCGCGAACCCCTGACGTGCTAGCAAACTTTGCATAAGGTGTCAGAAATTAAAGGTAAAATTGTGCCCCTTTCGATTTACGTTCCTTATGCCAAATTGATCTCGCACCTTTGCCTTAGCGGGTGTATTTGTGTCTAGGGGTGCAGGGAAAAACAGCGTTCTTTGGCCATTTTTGAAAAATTGTAGAGCTGAACCCCGACGTGCTACAAACTTTAGTATATGCCAGAAATTAGCAAATCGTGCCTCTTTCTTCTGAATGAGCCTCTACCAAACGCCCCCTCCTCCCCCCCCCAACCCCTCCGGACCCCCTTCCTTTAACTATATAAAACAAATGGGAATAAAATTTTCTATTTTTCTTTGGCTCCCTATTTTTAAACTTAAGCTTTCTCGGCAACGACTATGCTAAGTTCGAAAATGAGATTGCCACGCCCATTTTTAAGTATAGCCCCCATACAAACTTAACGATTTTTCTCGATTTTTTCTTTAAAAATAGTAATTATTTATAAATGTACTCGCTCCCAATTGGGTAAAAACATTTTTTTGGTCATCCAGTGTCAAAACCAAGACGCCACACCCATGTAACGGAATTTCAGCTTCGGTTCCACCGAAGTTAACGTTTTTCCTTGTTTTAAATTCACAAATTTGTTTTAAAAACACGGTAAAAAAATCGCTCGCTACTACTTTCTCCTTTCTTTCGTTCAATTCGAACCATTTTAACTATCGTCATATTAAGTCAACTGCTCGACTAGGTAACAAGAAAGAACGCTGAATCCAATCCATGCAGATCTTAATTTTAATATACCTTAATTTATTGTACTAAATTTTTTTACAAACATATATACCCATGTTGTGATATTTCATATGGACTATTGTAGGCATAAACCTTACCAAATTAAGTGTTCAACAATTATTTAACACAGTAGTATTCATGGAAAAAAATTTCGGTAGGTAGGTATGGAGGTAACCCTTAAAATGGGGTTAGAGAAAAACTATTTGTAAGTGATCACTTCACGGCTTACCAAGGTCTAAATTTCGAATATAGTGGCCCTATCTCTTATAATCTTCGAGACAATCGTTTTGAACGACAGACGTCAGGACGGACGGACGGACGAATAGACAAACAGGCAAACAGACAGCTATATCAAAAGTGTATAAATAGATTGATATTAGAAGAGTCTCTTACGAACTGCCATGTTAGGGAGTTTATTTTAGGTGATTTAAATATTCTTATGGACTCTAAATTAAACTTTTATGTCTATGTAAACACTAAAGTCAATAAGCCAAGGAGGGTTCCGTCTGTACTATTAAGCGTTGGGCTTAAGAGTTTGATTGAATTTGGAACCCACATTATGCTATACATCACGTCCGTGTTGAAATAGTACAAAAAAATTTCTCATTTTTGGTCTTAGCTCTAAACTGCTCTCGATTGTTTTTCTTCATAAAATCATATGTGGCGATAGCGATACTCCTCTATGCTGAACTCTAAAATATTTGCAATTTGATTTTTCTATTATTTAATTCTGTTTCTTGTAAATAAAATTTAAAATATTAAAAAAACTAAAAATCTTTATAGACCAATTATCGTATACGTAATATCATAGAAAAACAATATTAAGTATACGCCACGCTAACTGCATTATTATAAAATCAACTAATCACAACTAACATTTCTTTTATCTGTCACAAAATTAGCACATAATAAATTTCAAAAACTCAACAATTAACCTTTTCAACGACTTTCGGGTTAAAAGGTAGTTTATACTCGTTCATGTATGTGTGTATATAAAACTGAACTTATAGCTTAAGACACACGTTGCGTATGATTAATCTACTTTATTTTTTTTTTTTTTTTGCGTAGTCTTTTTTTGTTCACAAATCGATTACATTGCTTATCGAATTTGTTGATTTACTCTGTTCAATTTACGAAGAGTTCATTTTATTTCTTTTTTTATACACTCGAATGCGTTCAGCAATAGTGAAGAGCAGTCGTATAAGTATCCTAAACGCACTACTAATGCGCCACGAATTGGTCATCAAAGTAAACAGCAACTTAGTGTATGCTTTAGATGACTGAATAAACAAACAAACTCACAGATACAACCACACACACACACACACACATTTGTATGTGCGTACAAACCAAAATTAATAGTATAACAGAGAAAAGAGTAAGTAGTAGTTCATCTGAAGCTATATTGAATTGGCATAAAAAATAAAGATTAACCTAACAACGTTTTATTCGATGCTTTAATACACTACATGTTGGTACATATGAAGTTTTATTAGTGCAATAGTAAATCCCGGCGTGTGTTTTTGTACTTTTTGTTTTCCTTTTTTATTGCAACGTGACTAAAATATGTTGGAGCTACAAAAAGCAATTATAAATAACTGTTTTTTTTTTTTTAACTGCAGCGACAACATATGTTGGAGTTAGTATAAGAACATACAAAAAAAGTACAATATTTTTGTATGGGAAAAGTCGAAAATCGACTTCATTAATGAACCGAATATGACTAGTTCTCTGTTTTAGTGGTCTATAACTATGCTTGTTTTCATGCCTTTTAAATGAAACCGGTTTGGGAACTATCGGTTGGATGGTTTCAAAATGCATAGCGGACATAGAAACATTGTTACTATTTTATATATATTTAGACCTGTTCGTACATTGCCAATGCTTATCTATAGACTTAAAAACTCTTTAAGAAGCATTTTATTTTTAACAACGAAGCAGTTACTTACTGAAACGCTAAACATTGTTGCCTGATAAGCTGTTCTCGTCAATATTGTAACTGATTTCAAAATAACCAATGCTACACTCTGTGTTACAAACTTAATTATAAACAAATGCTACTCTAAATTTTGTGTTGTTTATAGCACATACAAAGTTTATTTTCATTTCTTATACACGTTTATACGGCTTAGCCCTTTTAACTTTACTTTTCTTACTTCTTTATCGTTTTTTTTTTTTTAATGTATTTCATAGTCGAACACTTTGTGCGTTTTGTTGATTTTTGTTTGATTTGAAGGATTAATGATCATCAATAGCAACAAGAAAACAAATTAAGTATACTTGTCTTGAAGTGTATGTGTATGTGTGTGTGCATATAGGTGTATTCTATTGTAGACTTACTAATTCACTCACACGCATACAACAAAAAAAAATCACACAAACAGCGCCGACTAAAATATACTTTTTGTATATGTATATGTGTACTATAGTATATAACATCAATAAATGAGCGAACTTTCAACTAAGCTACTTGTCGTAAATCGTGTCTATTTCCTGATTGGTATATTTATTTGTTGAAAGATTTTCTTTAAGCTGCCATTTTCTGTTGAAATATTTAATGGCAACTGTTTCCGGTCTGTGCATATGTACTCGTGTATCTGTGTGTTTGTTAGAAAGTAAGATAAAAGATAAAGGTTAATACACACATTTCAAAAGATACGATATAAAAGCATAAAAAATGCAAGTAGCATATTAAGCAGTTATCTTGTCAAATCAAATTTGCTTAGCAACCAAAAAAACAAACAAAAAAAAAAAAAACAAATATTTTAAGAATCAAAGACATTTTTACGTTTTAAGAATCCTAATAAAAAATGTAACTTGAAGCAAAAACTTAATCATTTTTGAGTTATATATCTGTAAATGTATTATTATTCGTATAAATAGCTTTTTGCGGTGGAAATGGTTCTGGGTCAAATATAATAATCTATATATATAAAAATAAGTCCCAAGTTTTGTTGGTGATCGATGGACGCGAAAACTACTGGACGGATTTTGACGAAATTTGCATGTGTATTCGTATTCACACAAGGATGGTTTAGGGCAAAAAAAAATTGTAAAATGTAATTTTGACCCTGGGCCTAATGGGGGCCTTGAAACCGGAAAAGCCATATCTTTGAAGTGAATAGAAGTAGAGACTTGAAACAGGGCTCATTTGAAAGATGGTTAAAAAACATTTTTAGCGTTCAAGGTGTTCAAGGGATTTCCGGAATTTGGACCTGGGACCCATATGTGGACCCAAAATAGATTTTTTTGACCAATTTTTTTTATTTTTATGCTCACATGTAGCACTTAGACGGGAATTTAGACATTTTAGACCCGGGGCCTAATGAGAGCTTTGAAAAAAATCATACATTTGGATTGAATAAACGTAGAGACTTGAAACTGGGCGTATTTGAATGATGGTTAGTCGTGTTTATGGATTTCCAAAATTTGAGCCCACATTTTTTGAACAATTTATATTTAGCCACCAAAGAGAAGCAAAAAAAAAACGCGAGCAAAAGCCGCGGGTATCTGCTAGTTTGTTATAAAACATAGTAGCAACTTATGTATTATTAATTTTCGCGATATTTGGTGACAGAAAACCAAAAAATGAAAATGTTGACCCTCAATATTTTATGGGCAACCAATGATCCAGAAAGTAAGTGGTAATGTATGTATGTAGAAGGGAGTATAATAGATCCTTTAACGTACTTATACAAATATAATTTTGTTGAGCATAGAACGCTTAGGCCAAGATCATATATTTGACTGGCTTTTGATGTATTTTTGTGCACACGATGTGAACACGAAACCAGTATCCCCATCACGTCCGGCTTTCGAGAAAAAGTAGGCAATGACCCCAAAAATACTGTTTTTGAGTTCCTTTTACCTACCCTCTTTTTCTCAAAATCTTGTCGTTATGCACACTTTATCGTTTTCAGCGCACAAAAATACAACGGAAACCAGTCGCATACCAAAAAAATGTACAAAAAAATTGGGAATGTAATTTTTTTTAAAATGTTTTTTAACGTTTTTTTTTAATGTTTTTTTTTTTTTTTTTATTTTATTCAATGTAGTCCCCTTTTAGCTCGATACTATTTCTCGATACTCTTTCTCCAGCGATTTTCCACCTTCTTGATCCCGTCCGAAAAGTAACTTTCCGAATGGACTGCAAAATTCTCCTACTGCGCTGATACATTGTCTTGCAAAACCAAAATTTATTTTCGCTTATGTGACGCCGTTTTGCAGCGATTTCGACCTTCAATCGCTTTAATAATGCACAGTAATACTCGTTGTTAATAAATTTTCCATTTTCGAGGTAACCGACGCCATAACCTTTCCAACCCATCGAGCCTTCCACTGTCGCTTCGTAGCATTTGAGCCGGCTTCAGTCGATTGCCGGGCACTCATTCTGTTTTCTGGAGTGTTTCATCAACAGTTACCAACCAATGCCAAAAGTCCGCCCCCGATTCCGCATCAGCAAGTCCAAACACTCTTTCGAAGTGCTCTCGCATTCAACTTTTTGGTCCGGAGTGAGCATATGCGGCTCCGAGCGGTAGGATAACTTTTTCCATATGCAGAATCACGTTCAAATTTCGGCGAGTGCGCTCAGTACTAATCTGCTAGCTCGCGCACCTTCACATTCCGGTCAGCCAACTCCATTTCATGCATTTTTTTTGACATTGTCTTCTGTAACCGCATCGTAGAGCCAGCTGCTGCGGACTTCATCGGTAGTGGAGTTCCGGCCACTGCGAAACTCTCGAAACCAATATTTGACTGTGTAATCTGGACGGAACAGTAGCTTTCTTTTTGCTTTTTAGCCATTTTGCCTCTCAAAAAATAATGTTTTATAAGAGAACGACCATACTCAACATGATAGGGCAAACGTGAACAACATGTCTGTGTTTTACAATTCAATCGAAATCCCTGGACTTTAAAGGGCTAACTCCATTTTATTCAAAATTTTGTATTGTTGTTTTAACTTTTTATATAGTTTTAAAGTATATAAATAAGTAAGTTGAAGTCTCTAGCTCGTCTGCTTCTCGAAAAAGTGTTGTTTGAATACGCCAATTGTTTCCATTGAAATATTTCTATAACTTCCTGCATTGTTAATGATGACTTTTCTTAATTAAAGATTCTGAGTACTCTCATGAAAGGGCATTACGCAATGAAATGGAAAACATCTTCTCATTTGTCCAGATAACAGTGGATGCATTCTTTACTTGAGTTCAATCTGTAATCTTAATGATACCAATTCAACTGTAGCCTTTACTGTAGCCTGCAGCTGATGACTCAAAGTTGAAATAATTCGACTTTGCCAAAACATGTCTCAGCTGCTTGTACGTATTTCTAGTTTAGCTCTGTTGAGCTTTACGGGTGAAAAGCCCTTATATTGATATTTATATAATGTTTTAATTAAAATATAGCTCCTTCTCAGAGTTCTCAATTTTCTAAAATTCTATTCTTTCAATAAAAAATCTCGAAATTTACAGTGCATTGAAAAATAAAAATGTGATGCATACTTTTTGGCGTTAAATTTGTACACGATACGAATTATATCAACAATTTTCTTGCAAGCTTATGATTTGATAATAAAAACAATTAAATTTTGATAATAATTTGACAATTAAAAAGTGAAAAAAAATTATGTCATAAGGCGAACTATGTAAGTATATATATTATTGATCAGCTCAATGAGACGAATCGATTTAGCCATGTCCGTCCGTCTGTCTGACTGTCTGTTGCAATGCATTTTTCATGGAAAGTTTTAGAGATATTATCCTGAAATTTTAAACTTAACCTTTTTTGTGCTCCTAGGCAGGTTGTATATCAGAGCCAATGTGCCACGCCCATTTTAAGATATAGCCTCCATAAAAACTTTCCATTTTTTTTCGATTTTTTGTATGAAAAAAGTTATTATTTATGAATGTTTTTGTTATAAATTGGGTAAAAAACATTTCTAATAACATCCAATATCAAAAAGTAAGGTGCCACGCCCATTTTATGATAGGGCTCCCATACAAACTTACCATTTTTCGTGATTTTGTGTATGAAAATAGTTCATATTTATGCATATATTCACTCCAATCTGGGTAAAAACACTTCTACTTTTATCGTAGGAATATGCTAAGGATATGACAAGGATCGGGCCACTATAATATATAGACCCCATACAAACTCATCTTCCATTTTTTTTATTTTTTCAAGAAAATAATTAAAGTTTCGTGTGGCGGGTATTTGAGCTTCGGTGCTACCGAAGTTAACGTTTTCACTTGTTTCATATTGAATTACTAAACCTATGCTTTCCATCAAAATGTAACTTCTACAAAATTTATCGTAAAAACTTTATCACTTATTGTATTAAATTAGTATAACCAATCACAAACTAAATAGTTAAAACGTTCTCATGCTCATATATGTATATGTATGTGTGTGGTTTAGTTTATCCAATGAAGTGTTTTAAACTCAAAATACTTTAAATCTTTATCTCAATTGAAATTTATGTTGTATTTTCGTATTTTCATATCACTCACTCTTCATTGCAGATATTCACCGTTGATGCAACCGATTTACCTAAAATTTCCCGTCGATGGTGTGCAAATGATCGATGGACGTAACGAATGCAATGAATTTAGCTGTCGCATTGAACTGAATTTATTGGGCGTCAAATCATCGGGCAGCTATAGGTGTGAAGTATCCGGAGATGCGCCACATTTTAAACTCACAGCGCGTGTATCCAATATGAGTGTGCAGGGTAAGGATTGGAAAATGTAAAAATGTGTAAAAGAGCAAAAGATACACAAAACATTGCGTTTAATGTACTCTCGAAGCGAACTGAAGCGAAACGAAACGAAGCGTATGAGTAATGTTGTGCAATTTAGTATGCAATTGTTTTTAACCAAATAAATGCCTGCGTGCGTGCATGCATGCGTGTATGCGGTGTGTAAACTCTATAAAGTAAATATTTTATAAAACATTTTTAAGCTACTTTCCCACGCAAGACACATACACAAACACATCGAATAGCATAAATAGAGTAAAATGTGTAATTTCCGTGATATTTTAATTGTAAACAGAATGATAAAGTAGCAGAGCGGAGTTTTACAAGAACAAGTAAGCAGCCAGGCATGTCAGACTTTGTCCAAAAAAAACAAAAAAAAAAAAATAGAAAAAAATATACCAGACTCCTATATGAAATTTAACAGACGCAGAAGATGGCTAAATAAATGCAAAGGCAATGGCAATGGCACAGGATAAGCCGTAGAAATGGCAGCAGGAAGTAGCCATGTTTCAGCACACACCAGCAGCAGCAGCAGAAACAGTAGCGATACGTTCATAAAATGTTACTACGAGATGCATGTGATTCGCATCCGTGCACTGAAAAACACGAATACACTAACACAAATTCACATCGCACACGCTCAACTCAGTTAAGCTCAGCGCGAGATACACATTCAATGCAAGAAAGATTTTCGCGTAAATGTGGGAGCGCTGCTTCATCTGCACTGCACTGCATGGCACTGCGCGGCGCTGCGCTGTACTGTTTCTGTGATTTACGACAGCACTTAATGCTTAAAAAGGATATTGCTAAAATGAAAAGCGTTGTCTTTGCTTTATGCGTGTACATATATGAATGAATTTGTTATGTTGCTACAGTACATGTATTATAAAATTAACCGACTTTGTACGGGCCAAAAAACGTTTGAAAACAATTTTAACTTGAAGGTGTTGGCATTTTGTTTGACTATCTGCACATCTGTTAATCCTGTCATTTAGGTACAAATTGAAATGCTTAAGAAACTTTTGTTTCATTATTTAAAATTTATCTTGTCACACACATACGAAACCACATACATAACAATGCAAAATAATTATTAATATTCAAAACAAATACAAAAATCAAAATTAACATTGTCAATAAAGTGCGTGCTGACAGTGATGCGATAGTAAAGGTTTGTGGTTTTTTTATATTATCGCTTTCAGACTCGCTTTGACTCTCGAGTCAATCACGTAGAAAACCACAAGCAAAAACCTGTGCTATCGTATCGCTTCCAGCACGCACTCAGCTGACAGCGTTAGCCTTATTGAGTTGGCCAGAGAATAGTCACATACTTATGAAACTTTTGTTTATTTCAAACCATAAGCTCCATTTCAATTACGTAGATACTTAAGTATCTTATTGTTTCTAAACAATTTGAAATTTATTTAGGAAATGTAGGAATGAGATAAATATCTAAGCTGCCGGCCTTACAGTGAGAAAAGAAAATGCAATATAGCAAACGAAGAAAGGCCATGGAGTAGCATAGGGGTTTGAGACTTTCAAAATACACCTAACGATACTCTAAAATAATCGATTATGTCGATATATCGAATTCAATTACAGTGAAACGCACACAAAATAGAACCTTCAGTAATTTAAATTTCCCAAAATTAGAATTTGGGTTTGAAATACATTAAACTCTTTTAAAATTAAAATTAAAAAAAAAAATGAAAAAAATGTTATTCGGCGACATACCCTCAAATGATGTTTCTTCAGTCACTCCGTTCATTCACAGACTTCGTGCGTAAGTTAATGAGATGGGATTAATGGGAAGTCACAAATGGAATCTAAGTTGTTCAAAACTTACTATGGCAGCAAATAGTTTGGGCTGCAATAATGGTATTCAAAGAACTCAAGCTCTTTTAGTAGAATTGGAGTCAAACAATAAAATCTGCTTAGAAGACACTGATAGATGAAATAAAGATGTTTTTTTTGATGATGGATCTGCATTTGATATTAGGTCGATGATATTGAGGTCTTACCAGTTGTCTCCAATTCCATTGCCATTAAAAGTGTTTAAAGTGAATTGTTTCTCGGTAACGATATTGTTTTTCCAAATATAAAAATTTCAAAAACAAATATAACTGACTAAATGACAAGTAAGGATTACTAGGTCGATTGAACAGTAACCTCATTGACCGCAAGAAGGCTCTACTATTGACTATTGGTCGCAACTCCACTACCGATGAAGTCCGCAGCAGCAGGCTCTACTATGCGCTTACAGAGGACAATGTCAAAAAAATACAGGAAATCACAGCTAAAATTAATGATTTAGGGCTCCAATTGTATCCGCGTCCACCGTATTCGCTTCATTTGGCTCCCTCGGATTATTATCTCTTCTCAAACTTCAAAAGATGGCTCATCAATACTATACACTAATACACCTGCAAAACTTATTTCAATTCGGTCAATATCTTCTTTTTTTGTTCTTTAGGAATCAATTATTTATACCATGTAGTACAGGGTATGTACCCAAAGGGTACTATATTCAGATTGAGCGAATGTATGTAACATGTAAAAGAGGCAAGATATACCCTATAAAGTATATATATTCTTGATCAGCATTGGAAGGTGAGTCGAACTAGCTATGTCTTTCTGTCTGTCTGTCTGTCTGTCTGTCCGTTCATCTGTCCATATGTCTGTCTGTCATACTGTCTGCCTTTTGAAAACAAGTATCTCGAAGACTATTATATTTATGGTTACCATATTTGAAACTTAAACTCTCCTAAGCCGTCAAATGTGAACTTGCAAACGGTTTTTCTCTAGACCGATTTTAAGGAGTACCCCCCATACACATCTACCTCAAAATTTCGAATAAAAACGTCTCTGTTTCTTATTCTAGGAAAACTTTATTTGGTATAAATAATGCCTATGATAGTCCCATTAAAATATGTAAATATGGGTAGGACCAAACAAATTTTAGGTATAGCCCCCATATAAATATAAGTTTTTGTATGAAAATCCAATACAATGAGTTAGGGTAGTATAATACGACTTAATTTAAGGTAAATAAAGATTGGGTACAGGGTATTTTTGCAGTCGAGCATACTCGACTTCAGCGTTCTTTCTTGTTTAAGTTTAAGGTTAAATAACTATAACTTAAATTTATTTTAAAGAAGATCCTGTTCCATTACTAATGCATTCTAAGGGTCGCCTGGCAATAAAATGTCTTCGTAAAGAAACAAAAACTCAAAATCGAGATCCAGAAATTTCCTTGATTTAAACAAAGGATTAAAGGAAAGAAGTAAAAATACGTGTTTCCAAAACTGAAGTAATTTTTATGCTCGTTTAAAAAGGCACTAAAAACATTGACCCAGACACACCACGTGTAATTGACTGTTCATTGGGCTCTACACACGCGCTACCTAACCCCACCCTCAGCTAATAAGGCAATATTTTTCTTCCTTTAATGACCATAGTTTGATACAAAAAATAGAATCGTTTTAAGCCGACTCCTTACGTTTCGGTTTATTTCACACTTAGCCTTATTGAAGTGACTCGTTTAATTTGGTGTCTTTTGTATACAGCCAGACCAGAGATGTCTTTCCTTTTAACCGTTTGGAAATTGGGTTTCACTGGTTTTCTAATCGTTTCGACTAGCTAAAAGCCGAATCGTTTTGACTAGTTCGAGTTCATTTCGATTTTAAATCGAATAGTTTCCGATATGTTTCAGTGTTACCAGATTTTTTTATCTGAAAAGATTTGCGATTCGGATGCCCTAGAGGCCATCAGGCGCAATTAGATTTTATTGGTCGATTTATGAAAATTATTGTTTGGTTCAGAATAGTCCCAAGAGCAACATCTTTGCAAGTAAATTCAAATTATATGAAATAAATTCAAATATACCCAGTCTTCCTTTTACGATTAAACGTTTATCTTATTTATTATGTTGTTTTTTTATTTTTTCAAATAAAATTTCATGCTGCAGAAACGTACATCATGCAATTTTGTTTGTTAATTTAAAAAATATATTGCAAGCCACTCGCTATTTTGTCTCAGTTTGTGTGTGTGTGTGTAAATTTCTACTTTTACTTTTCCGCACAGCATGCATGCAGGCAGGCAGCTAGGGCAGGATGTTTGCACAACGGAAACGCGCTACTTCTCTTTGCTGTTAGTTTATGCACATCTATCTGCGTATTTTCTTGCGCGTTTTCAATTTTATTTTATTTATTTTTCGTTTGTCAAAAAAAAAATTACGATAAAAACGCACACTGCCACAATATGTGTGTTCCTTAAAAACTTATCTGAAAAAGATACATGCATGTAAATACTAGTTGCATAAATATTTAAAAAAACGCAAAGAAGCTCGCAAGCATTTCATTTTTGTTTCTATTTGCTGCATAAAAAATTACTAAAGTGCATACTAAAAGTATTTAAATTAGCTTAAATTATTTTATAATAAAAATAAAAAGTATCTCAAAATCTGTGCTAAATTAGCTGCAATTTTAAATAAATTATTTTCGTTTTTTTTTTCATCTTTTATCTTTTTACAGCTTTGCCACAGAATAATCCACTCATTAGCAACTTTCATTCCATGTATCGTTTCGATGATTTTGTGCAGACAAATTGTACATCAGATTTTTCAAGTCTACAAACCAAACTCACTTGGTATATCAATGGCCAAAAGGTAAATTATGTATGTATGAATATGCATACAAATATGTATGTAGTTTGAAGTTGGTTATAGATATGTCACACATTCTCTATGTCACATTCCGTAGGCTGCCTTTATGGATTTACAGCAAAATATTGAGACAACGATAGCAGCGCATGATTATAATTTGCGTCGCATGGTGTCACAGTTAAATTTCTATGCGAATGAACCGAGATTTCATCAGCAACAGCAAACAATGTTGCTGCTGCAACAACAACACCAACAGACACAGCTGCAACAGCAACAACAATTACAACAACAACACAATCATCCCTTTGGACTACGTTTACGCTGCATTGCGGAAATTGAAAATTATCCAGAATTGCGTCGCGAAACGACATTGAATGCATTACTCTATGATGATATCGATTCGAAAAATCAGAAACTAGTCAATTCGGGTAATTTTGAACGAAATAATTTTTTTCAAAAAACCTTTTTTTTTTTTTTTTTTTTTTTTTTCATTTTTGCTCCATTAATGCACTTGGCTGACCACAATAGCCAGCGTCATTGCCACCATTGCTATTGACCGCAAAAATGCATTTTATACATTTTGAAGGTAATGGCAACAATGGCAGCTATGGTCAGCCATTGTGTCAGCTACTAATTAAAAATAAATAATTTTAACTGACATTGAAAAATACAATTTTCCAATATATTTTAAATTTATTTTTCCATTGTTTTTCTTTTTTGTTATTTTTTTTTTTTTTGTCAGCTTACCGCTTTTTCTGCATCATTGCTGCTGCTGCTACAAATGCTTTTGGCTGTAGCCACACTAACCGCCATACTGGAAAATGTCCGTCTGTCGTCTTTGTCGCTGTCGTTGCAATATGGCTCACATCGAAAGTCAACACGTTTTAAAATGAACAAAAATAAAATAAAAACAACAACTACAGCAACAACACATTGCAATAGTTTAACACTTCAGCATACAATTGAAGTGTGAAAAATGATGATGATGATGATATACCATAAGATACCTACAATTTAATTAAGTTAAGTAAAAGTGAAGCAAACGTATCAGTATTTGCTGAACGATATTAATTAATGGAAGAAGATGCAGAAGAAGCAGCAGATGATCTTTTTTTATATTTGATTTTAAAACGCAAAGATTTTGTAGCTTTAAGCAAACAAAACAAAAAAAAATATTTGAACAAAATAAAATTGCACAAAAGAATTTACAAATGCAAAAAAAAAAAAAAAAAAAAAAAATACTCAAACACAGAGATTAGTTTTATAGATTAGTTAAAACTTTAATGGAATGGATGGATTGTGCGTAATAAAGAGAATCATTAAATTTAAATAATATTTAAAATTTATAAAATCAAATTTATTTCAAGCAAAGTGCAAGCTTAAGTCAACAATGAGATACTTTGATACGAAATTATAATATTAAACAAGGTAGGTACTAGAGCCCTGCATCGATTAACTCAAAAAAAAATATAATCGAGTCTTGACTTACTCGAACCGATGAGTCGAATATCCGAACGCTTCGATTTAGCTCACATTTTTACTCGAATTAACGAGTAATCTCTTAATCGAGTATCCATAGTTTCGGTTATACGACGAAGTTAACCGTCTCGTTCGATTATCGAATCTTTCGGATATGACTCTAGTTTTCCTCGAGTTATTGAACCATTTTTTGATTACTATTTTGACTAGAGATGTGGAATGGAGTAGGCTTTTGTCGTTTTTTAAATTGTACATTCGCATACGTGTACACCGGATACTCTTATTGAAAAAGTACAAATCACTAAAAATTAAAATAATATAATAAAATAAAAACACCGATACCAACAACAGTAAAAGATTTGAACCATGGATATCATTTATATAATTAGTCAAATCAAAAAAATTTTTAAAAACGATTCTTAAGGGTTACTTAACATTTTCAGTGTCAATTTTAGTAAATGCTAGATCTATAGCTAAATCGAGTATCCGATCAACCTTATCGAGTAACCGACTCGTTTTGAGTTGAAGTCTACATACTCGAGTCGACTTGTACCGAATTCAAACGAGTCGAGTCGATAATTTTCCTAAAAAGCAGACTTAAGTTAGTCGAATCGTTTTTATTTCGAGTATCCTTTTTAATCGTTTTCGGGTAATTGTGCAGGGCTCTAGTAGGTATGCCAACTACACCCAAAATTTAACTTTGTAAATCTTTATGTAAAATTGAATCATTTTTTGCTTGGTCATGCTATAACTTGAGATGAAATTTCTGGGTTCTAAAAGAACCCAGAAATAATCTCAGATATCCACAAAAATACCAGTCTACCTAAAATGACAAGATTTCAAAATACTTGGTACTAAAATCACTTGGCGGGGAAATATTAGGACATGATTTTATTGAAATTAAACCAAAAGCAATACAAACAAGGAAAAACTTCGGTGAAACTTATTCACTTCGTCACACAAATCTTTCAATAGTTTATTTATAATCATCAATGACTTCGTTAAAGTTTTGAGAAGGCATAGGTGGGAGTCAATGGTCCGATACGACCCAAGTTTAGACACAATAATGCGGTCAAATTTTAAGCAAAATATAACAGATGATAACAATAATGTTCTTAAAAATAGCAGAAAAAAAGGTAGTGTATGGGGCTATATTTTATAGTAACCCGATCCTTGAACTTATAATTTGATGACATAAGAAGTGTTTCTACTCACATTGTATCTAAAATGGGCGTAGCACCTTGTTTTTGATATTGTATGACATTAGAATAATTTTTATCCAATTTGAAGTGAATTCATTCAAGCAATTATATCTTTTCATGATAAAACTAGAAAAATTGTATGAGGGCTACACCACAGAGTGGTCATGGTATTCTGAATTTAATATAGAAGCTGCTGAAAAAGTGGACGTTGGGAATAGCAGGCTGGTGTCACAAAAATATTTGAAAAGAACTATTTGCGAAACCCGAGGAGGGCAGGCTATTTCGGATAGATTACATATAAGAAAGACAGGGTAGGCTGGTATCTCATAGATAAGCTTCGTCGAATTTAAACCACTTAGTTACAGAAGGAAAAATGGTCTAATACAAAACAAGTTTCGACAATATTTTAAGGCAGGTAAAAAAAAAAATTTCGTCGATAAATATTGATGCCGAAGTACGGTCAATTCTAAGTGTAACATCACTATTTGCTGCTAGAAGTTTTCTGAGAGATACGATTCGTGTATTGTAATCGGTTATTTACAGTATATGTTATCGTAGAAAATCTCATCTAGTTTTACTTGAATGTGTATCAATGATTGTGCCGTATGATTGAAGAAATATCCAAACTTTATTATTAAAGTTGTTCTAGTGATGTTATTTGATTTAATAATTTGGGAAAGGGCATTGACTGCATATATGCTGTAGATGAAACTTCAATGCTTCAGTTCACACTAATCTTTACTTTCTAAATTATAATTTATTTTTCATCGAAGTGACTTTAAAAAAAAAAAACATGCTCAAAATTATCTCACTTCCCATGGTACAGATTCTTTACCAGCGCACCAACATCTTTCGCATACACTATGACCTGTCTCTGATTTAGAAAATGTACGGCATGAGTATCTATTTGAAAGAGCTGCTTACCGCAGATATGAGGAATTCAACAGCTATAAAAACCGATGAGGAACCTTTTCGCACTATGCATATTTTTAAAAATTTTGACAACGATTTCAAAACGCCAAAAATAATTTAAATTATTTTCATTTTTTCCTTCTTCTTTAAAATGCAAATTCAATTAAATCTTTCAAATTTAACTGATTAAAAGCCAACAGCAAAATAAAAACAGTACAAGTCAATGAGTATTTGCCTTTAAAATTAAAAAAGAAATGCAATTGAATTAAAAGAAAAACGAAAAATGAGAAGACTTTGCCGACGTGGCAAAAAAAAATCCAAGAAAAACAAAAAGGAAACATCTCACCAAAATGAAAGGCGCAAAAACGCTCATTTGCATGTGTAGCAGCACAACGAAGCACTCCATTTGAATGCAATACAAATACACACACACACATATGCATACGCATACATGCATAGATACAGCCTCCAGTACAACTGATACACTTTTCGAGCGAAATGCCATACATGACGCCAAACATTTGCAACCGCAAAATCGTTCTTAAATATGTTGTTCCCTTTTTCTCCTTTTTTTTTTTTGCATTCGATTCATTCATTCAGCGCGCACTTCTTGACTATCACTTTTATTGGATATCCTTTTACTTTTGTTTTGTTGTTTTGCAATGTGCTGCTGCTACATTTTTCTTTGGAATTTTCCTGTTTTTTTTTTTTGTATACCCTATAAGCGAGTATAAATTGGGTTTATGCAGCTTTAAGTAGCAGACGGACTTGGCAGATTTTATATTTATTTCAGGAGCAGATTCAATGCAGCTATTCCTATCGGTCTGTCTGTTTGTTTGGATTTGCAATAATCTCGAAGAGTATTAAAAATAAAACCAGACACTAATCGGAAAGCGTATCTTGTAGTCGAACTGACTTGATTTTATTATTCTTTTTTATTTTTATTTTCTTTTGATGTACGTTTTTTCTTGCATTTGATTTTTTTTTTTATAAATCGAATTCAATGAATTGAATTGCAATTCTTTGCATCCACAAGTTTGCGTATCTTGGATATGTGTGAGTGTATCTGTTTCGGTGTTGATGCTAGTGCTTTATATGTATTTCCAGAGCCGAAGGCAATTCAGTTTGAGTTGATATAAATGATGTCGAGCATTTGGCATGCCTAAAAGTTTCGAAGTCAGTCAGTCGCCCACATGAGGCGCATACACAAGCAGAAATAGAGCAGTTGCATTTTTTAAAATTTACCGGAAAATAAACTGTATGCATATATACTACGTAATGATATCAAATATCGTTTTCATTTGCGTTGATTGGCAACTTGGTGGCTGAGATTGATTTTATTTGCACTTGGCATTTAAGTCAAATTAATCTATTTGCATAAAATCTTTTGAAACATAAAAATATAAAAAATAAAAGGAAAACTATTAAAAGAATGTGATAAAAATATATATGTCATTGAATTGATTGCTAGCTGATGACTCTTAAATTTGTCAAAAAGAAATGTCACTTCAAATCGAAATCAAAAGAATCTTAAAAGTCATAGAGAAAAGCTATAAAATAGGAAAATTTATGGCACATGAATTGATTTGATAGTTGAGTACCAACTTTAAACTAAATTTTAAAAAAAATCGTAAATGCTCAAAATAAAGTATAGTTTTGTTCTACTTATTAAAACTAACTTTAGTTTGATTTATTAAAAAGTTATTAAATTTATAATATATGAAAAAGCAAGAAAAAAGTTAACTTCGGTTGGACCGCAGCTTATATACCTGTTACACATAATTTGACATGGATAGATCTTCGTGTGCAGCATTTGTATTAAATTTTATCTTAAAATAGTAAACAAATTAAAATTATTCTTAAAAATTTAGAAATTCGCGGTCCGATTTGAAACAATTTTAAACTGAAGATTTGGCATGGTATAAGAAGTATTTGTACCATATTTGAAGCCATTCGCTTTATAAATACATTTTTATACCCTGTATCCAAAGGGTAAAAGGGTATATTAAGTTTGTGCGAATGTATGTAACAGACAGAAGGAGGCAAGATAGACCCTATAAAGTATATGTATTCTTGATCATCATTGGAAGGGGAGTCGAACTAGCTATGTCTGTCCGTCCGTATGAGAGAGATTATCTCGGAGACTACAAAAAATAGGGCCATCATATTTGAAACTTAGACTCTCTTGAGCCGTCAAGTGTTCATTTGCAAACGGTTTCTCTCTAGACCCGTTTTAAGTGGTACCCCCATACAAATCTACCCAAAAATTTTGGGGTTTTGTATAAAAACGTCAGTGTTTTTTTATTCTAGGAAGTTCAAATTTAGTATAAATTATGTCTATAATAGTCCCAGTAAAATATCCCAATATGGGTAGGACCAACAAAATTTTAGGCATAGCCCCCATACAAATTTACCCAATTTTTCAAGTTTTTGTTAAAAAATCCAATACAATAAGGTATGGTAGTAAGATATGACTTAACTTACGGTACATAAAGACTAGGTACAGGGTATCTTGCAGTCGAGCATACTCGACTTCAGCGTTCTTTCTTGTTTTCTTATAAGAACTTGATAAAATGTTGTACTTTTGTATGGGAGCTATACCTAAAAGTGGGCGTGGCACATTGATTTTAATATAGAAACTTGATCTAGAAAAGCTTAAGTTTAAAATTTCAGCTTAATATCTTTAAAACTAAGCGAATAAATCGCGCAGCAACAATACAGACAGACGGACAGACGGACAGAAAAAAATAATAAATAAAAAGTCCCAAAAACAGGTTTCCTGAGGATATCTCGAAGCGATTCTAAAGAAAAATTGTTCGTGGCCATTTTTGGAATATACGGCCCAAAATACATGGGAATAGATCCGTAAGAGCCTAGAACCCTCGACAAAGTAGAAATTTGTAAACAAGTGCTATCGAAAGATAAAAAAAAACGAAAAATACGGGATTTGGACCTGGGTTATCCGGATACCAGTTTTCAATGATAACATCTACGCTGTTAACAGCTCGAAAAATATAGCAAAAAAATTAGTTTTTGAAAACAAGAGTATGATTGCATAAATTTCTACAAGTTGCCTAAAGAAATGGGTGCTAACCTTAACTTTGAAGAAATTTCATCTAATGTATACCATAAATGTTAATTTGAATACCTTATATGTAAACAAGAAAAACGTTAACTTCGGTGGAACCGAAGCTGAAATACCCGTTACACAACACTTTTAATAGTTTATGTGTTCACTAGGCGCTTAGATTAAATTTCACGATGAATTTGGTCAAATTTGTATGGAGGCTTTATGTTATATTTGCCCGATCCTTACCATATAGAAAGTGTTCACTTAGGTGGACATTGGAATTGATTTTACCAAATTTAAATGAATTCATTCAGAAATAGTAAATGTTTTGATATAAAAACTCGTAAATGGGCGGTAAGTTTGTATGGAGGCTATACATAAAAATGGGCGTGGCGCCTTAGATTTAACCATCGCAGCCATCGCAACAGACAGACGGACAGACAGACGGACAGACGGACAGACAGACGGACAGACAGACAGACGGACATGTCTAAATCGATTCGTCTCATCGAGCTGATCAATAATATATATACTTTATGGGGTCTCCGATGTCTCCTTCAATGCGTTGCAAACTTTCGGACCAGCTGAATATACCCGTTTACACTTTGTGTAACGGGTATAAAAATTATATAAATACAAAATATCAATACTATTTACTTTTTATTTTTCCCGGTTGTTCGGCTAGAAGCAAGATACACTAATCGACCTGCAATTTGTTAAGTCTTCTAAACCCTAACATTAGCAAACTCCAAATTGCCTGTCAAAGGGAGATAAGATATCAAAAATTCTCAAGCATAGTGGTAAATTTTCGAACAACGGGGTTATTTGTATGCTTAGATTTGATATAGTTGTTTGTGGTATTTTAAAACTAAAAATTTTACATACATTTTAGTCCTTATTTACTTTAAATTTCCTAAAAGGCTTAGCAATATTATCCTAGAATTTAAGCCATATTTACTTTGACTAAATTTTTATGAAATTTTTTGGTTCAAAATACAAGGACATCAAAAAATTTATTGAAATAAATACACAGGCACACAAAAAAAAAAAAGGTCAAATACCAGAGGTCACAACCCCATACCCCCATGTTTTTGGGGTCGCTGAAACCGAATATGATCATGAAAAAATTTGTCTTCGCCCATTTTTCCGCTACCACCCCCTTACACCTGCTCCCGGGGGTTGGAATATCATTAGAAAGAAAAAAGTCGAGTAGGGTGTGTATTCCTATGTTTTTGGCTCGCTGAAACTAAAAAAGACTACAAAAAACAAATTCTTCCCCCTTAACCCCCTAAAACCCCTTTGACACCCCCCAGGGTGGGGTTGAAATTCAAAATTTTACGAAAAGTCGAGTGCGGTGTCTAAATCTATGTTTTTAGGTCGCTGAATCCAACAAAAAAACAAAATACAAATTCATTATATTTTTAAATTTTATGGAGCAAATGTAGCATTCTGCTTCAGTTTTTGGCTCTCTCCACACAGCAGGAAATTTCAAACAATTTTTGCCGCTTGAATTGGACGGCACACGACATAATGTTGCCCTGCAGTTGTTACATATACTGCTTGGTACCCACGAATTTCCTTTGACCACTTGCAAATTGCAATGAGAAAAAAGACTTGTATTTATCCTCATATCGGGAAAAAGGCTCTGCGACGTTTTT
This sequence comes from Leucophenga varia, assembly GCA_018903435.1. Taxonomy (NCBI): domain Eukaryota; kingdom Metazoa; phylum Arthropoda; class Insecta; order Diptera; family Drosophilidae; genus Leucophenga; species Leucophenga varia. The sequence continues at coordinate 52,848 of JAEIFJ010003030.1, forward strand.
CTGTTTCGTACTTACCACATACGTAACAAAACATGGAACTTTCCTTGTTGCACGTATGAATAGGATCACTTAGATTTCTTCTTGAAGCATTAAACTCAAAAGTAGCCAAGTTGCCCACTACTCGAGAGCTGCGGTTGCTTGATGACGACGCCTGCGGGCCGCTTGCTCACCCTGACCAGCCGCCGATACTGGGGTATTCCTCCCCTGCATCGTAATCTTCTTCCCTACTTTTGCCATGAAGGCATCAGTTTTACCTAGGAACTTAGCCAGTAAACCGTTATCCGCCTTCACCGCGGGGAGGTGTCCTAGTTGCAAAAGTAGGTACAGAATCAATTCTATTTGTTAAAAAATAGAATGAGATTCTGTATCTCTTTCGTAAATATACATATATGACGTTTCATGGTAAAAAAAGACTTCACACGACAAAAACATTTTAGTATTCCGTGTTCATTACATGAAAACTGAATCTAATGTATATGTAGCTTAATGTCCCTGTCACCGTGCAGCATTACATATATATAAGCATATAAGCACACCCCACACGAATTTTCATAAAACAGACAACTTAAACCCTTCTCATTTTTTGTAGTGTTTCTCAGTCTCAGCGCCTCACAAAACATAGGGTCACTCGACTTTAAGTCAATATTTAAAGTGCAACCTCCACACTGGGGTGTTAAGAGGGTTGTAAGGGGTTAAGGGGGAAAGAATTTGTATTTTGTTTTTTTGTTGGATTCAGCGACCTAAAAAACATAGATTTAGACACCGCACTCGACTTTTCGTAAAATTTTGAATTTCAACCCCCACCCTGGGGGGTGTCAAAGGGGTTTTAGGGGGTTAAGGGGGAAGAATTTGTTTTTTTGTAGTCTTTTTTAGTTTCAGCGAGCCAAAAAACATAGGAATACACACCCTACTCGACTTTTTCTTTCTAATGATATATATATATATATTATATATTATATATTAATATTTTTCAAATTGAACGAAAAAATAATGCTGAAGCAAACTGGTAAACAGACTTTCAGGTCAGAGCAAAATTTGTCTTATTAACATCGAACAGATGAAGGACTCCAGAGATTTAGAGGATCAAAATATCTTTAGACGAAATGGAGTAAATACAAAAAAAACGTAACTATATAAAATCCATACTCGTAGTATATGAAATAAGCTTTAAAACTCTTGAGATTTAATAACTTCTACAATTTCAAACAATCAGATTTAAAACGCGGTAGCTGCACACTCCTTACGGCTGATATTGCAGCAAAGGATTTAACAACTTACTTGACTTGACTTTACAACGAGGAGCAAATCAACAAAAGCAATCGTTCCGCATAAAAGCAAACTCAAACACACTTAAAGTAGGGTCGGTACACATACACACATACACACTACACACTATAGACGAGGACTATGCTCGATGCGCGATTTAATCTGCCGCTGTGCACGGCGTAATAAGCAAAGGTGCAGCTAAGCGTGCGTAATACAAAAGTCCAACTACCATACACACACATACATACACTACACTACACTACTACGGCCGGAATAACGACGTTGGAGTCTAGACAAAACGCTGCATCAATGATGGCCATAAAGAGACTACCGAGGTACATCAATGTTATCGCAACGAGATGTCATGGGTAGCAAAAGCACATCTGAATGAGCGGAGAGAGAGAGAGAGAGGGAGAATAGATGGAAAAAATTCTACTTAAAGCACTCGAATAACAGTAAAAGACTATTAAACGATAATTTATTTGTAATCTCAGACGGCGCACGTTTGAATTTGCTGCAGCTGCAGTTAAACAGATGCCCTGGGATAACCCATACTGAAAGAGAGAGACAGAGAGAGTGTTATGAAAAGAAGCGTTCTGAGAAGTAGAAAAACACAAAATTGCAACAAATATTTAAAGCGAAAGCAAAAAAAAAAAAACGCCATTTTGCAGACGAGTTAAAAATGACGAAGCTATGTGCACTTGGGGCTATTTGGCCAATAACCAGGCAGACAATGTAACAAACAAAGACTAAGACAGACAGACAGACAGACAGACAAACGGACGAACATAAAACAAGCAAAATAAAATCCAAAAAAAAAAAAAAAACAATGAGAATAAGAATGCAGCAAATCGTTTTCATTTTAAACGAATTTAAAGGATAATTCGCTTTATGGCTGAACTAACAACGAAATTAAATGCTTTGCAGTATTAATTTGTAAAAATAAATATGTTTTTTTTCTAATCTATAAAGAATACGGATTAGACATGCACATACGAAAAAGGGAATACTGCAGCAACAAAAATCTTCCAAAAAAAAAATTAAGAAATTAGTACTCAACTCAAAATCTCTTTACAACTACTTTTTTTAGACTAAAGTGGAATAACAACAAATTGCAATTAGAATTACTTTAATACGTACATACTTTGCTGCCAGTAGAGAAAAAAACCACAAGGATTAAGTAATTTCAGGCAGACATGCATCCAAACTATTCAGTCAGCCAGCCAGTCATCCAGCCACAATCGCCAAATGAACACGCAAGCCAAAAACGCAAGTGGAGCGAAACGATGCAAGCAAACCGACTGCTTTAATGCACTCGTGTGTGCCATAAATTGGCATATCCTTACAGAACTACAAAAAAAACACAAAAAAAATAGAGTATCCTTGCAATGAGACAACAAACAGACAAGCAAACCAAACAATTGTAAGTGTTGGAAAGAAATGAAAAGAGAATTATAGAAGCAATTCGACAAACTGAGAGACAGACAGACAGACGGACAAAGACTTGCATGCACAATGCCAATAAGCGTGTATAAAACTGGCAGCAGTAAAAGAAAGTACAGCAGCAGCATAGTGCAACTTATAAAGTGCAAGAAAAAGTACACATTACATATAAAAAGAGATAGCAACATTATGCACAGGATGTGCATAAGAATGAAAATCCTTTTACACTTAATGCTTATTTAGATATATGTAAAAAAATAAAATAAAATCAAAAATACGAGGGCTGTACAATCAAAAACAATTATAAACTTTGTTTTTTAATTCTCAAGAATAAACTTAAAATGGCGAATATTGCCATGAAGAAATTTGGAAGAAAGTGAAGGAAAAGAACCGACAGCAGTATATCCAAATAAAGAATTCGTTTAGTACCTGCTGCAGAGAAGAGACTGCAGAGTAGTGATTAGCGACTGCAACGATCTGCGTTTACTGAACAGGTTCACTGTTCGCGAAGAGTGATACACAAAATCCCCGATACCGAATCGCAAATCACTTCTTTCAGTGTGAAATAGTGACTTTTAAATCACTGTGAAAAAATCAACGAAAGTGATTTTTTTTTTCAACACTACCGAACAGTATTTGTTGCAGCACCAGACGAAAGATTTCCACTACTAGTTGGCATTCTAACGGTTTAATGCATAACGGTTGCCCTTGCGAAAAACTTCGTATAAGAATAAAGGCTGAAGAAGGCTATAGGAAATTTAAAAGGCAGGGGAGTAGAGTGATGAGAATGAAATACATTTAAAATATTTTGCCTAACCCTGGCTTGAACGCGGCCAGTAGGACTTCTAACTAACATTTGGCGTTTATTAAACAGGTTTATTAAATTGTTCATAAAAGCTTCTGACCAAATACGTATATTATAACACCATATTTAAGGCTATCCAAAAATTTTTTCTGACTTTTCAAACTGAACAAATTTTCATTTAAGCTACTATCTGTGTCTGGAATAATTTAAAAATCGTTACTCCTTGAGATTAACGTTTACAAATAAGAGATCAACAAAACAAAACACAGGAAATAAATTATCTCTTCGTTGGAACGTTTCTAAACCAGGGCTGCAAACCACTAAAAAATTTAAAGTGGCTCGGTACAGAGTATCGCGATGCCTTTCGGTTTACAAACGTGTTTTAAGTCAGTCTCGAACCATGTTTCGGTTCAGATGGTTCAAGTAATGCATATGTTAGAAAAATTTTGCCTCAAATCAAAATTTTACTTATTTGAGATGAGCACCTATTTTACAGAACATAAGTAGGTATAAGATTTGTAATTGCATAAAAATTCAGCGATCTGGAGCTGTGTTACTAACATTCAGATTGATTCTCCTCTAATAATCGGCAAACTAAGAGCAAAAACCAAATTATTGTTTTTTTTTTATTTGCTGAAATGAACGAACGATCGGAAAAGGACGACTTAAAATATTTTATATAGACCACCCCTATCTATTGGTTTTAATATTTTCACATTTACGAGAACCTGTATTAACATTTTTAAAATTTTCTTTAGTTCGTCATAAGTAACATCCTACCTCAAGAACATTTTACAATATTCTAATATATAATCAAAAGATCTTTTAAAGAAATGGAGAACCAGTTAGAGCCTTTTGCCACTTATATGGTTCGAAACCATTTTCTTTCAGAAGAACTGGTGGAGCAAACGATCGAAAATGCTGCGGCTCTGTTCAAAAACCGGTTCGGTTCAAAACAGGTTTACAGTTTTCTCGTTTTGAGACTAGGGTACATTATCGTCGATATAAACAACTCATTTAACAAACGTCGATCATTTTAGGTTCGCCATTTCAATTTGCTGACCACAAATTTGAATTCAGCTTCCCCCAAAAACTCCAGAGTGTTCAAGTTTTATCAATTTTCTGAACATTTTTAAAAATTTCCGCTATTTTGATTTCACCATACTAAATCTGTAATTTTATAATATTGGAATGTCTCCAATTTTCATGTAATTAGAGTCTAAAAACCCAAATCATCTATCAAAATCATCAACAAAAAAAATATATTTTGTAAAAAAGGTGGCAAAATTTACTGGAGGGGATACTGGGGCACTGGAGTAAAACTAATGATACTGTCAATTAAAGTCTTTAGATACGATCCAACGAACTTCTCATTTGAACTTAGTTTTATTTTGTGTGCCGTCATCATTCAATCATTTTAATCACATTTACTATGATTTCAGAGTTACTGTGAATCTAAATGGCGATTTAATTTACTCTAAAGTAGTATCTAAACTGAATAAATCTTGAACTAAATTTATCTTATAAGTGATTTAAGCAGAGCTGCTCTGTACAGTAATTCACTTACAGTATTAGCAAGAAAGTGATTAAATCACTGTTTGCACAATCACAATGTGACGAAAAAACTGTTTTTGGACATCTTTATAGCAAATCGAATATTCATTCAACAGCCCTCGTCGTTGGTACAAAAGATGCAGTATTATATTCCATAATAGCACTAGAAATAGACGAAGTTGCAATGCAAGTCGCATTAAAAGGATATATGCTTCTTGTATTACAAAGAAAAAAAGGGAGCAACTGCACGCAAATGCAGACAAGTACGTACATAGTTACCCTAAAATTACATACAGAATAGTATGTATCTGTATCTGTGTGCATTTTGTGTAAATTTCTTATTTTACCATTGAAACTCATAGAATTTGTTGCTCTTTTATAGAATTTTAAGATGTCGTAGAACTCTAAACTTGGACGCTTGTCTGGACAGTCGGCTCACAGCACTGCACACTGCTGCGCTCATTTAAACATTTTGAAGGCCATTAATATTCAAAGGTCGAGTCAAGCGTACTTTTGAGGTTTTCTTGGTTTTCATTTGTTGCCAGACTTTTAGGTTAATTTTATATTTTTCTTTTTCTTTTTTATTTTTCAGCTAATGCGGTTAAAATATTTTCGGGTTACTTTTTCCATCGACTTTATAAGATACCAGCGGATAGCCGTCGTGTGCGACTACGCTGTACGCTCGTTTCGGCTGCTCGTTCGGCTCTTGTTCGTTTTGCATCTGTTTTTTTTTTTAAAGCAATTGCAGCTCATTTTGGTGGCATTTTTATACTTTTGTTTTTTTTTTTTTTTTTTTTACAAAAAGCAAAAATAAAAATATGGAAAAAGTCGAAAATTGACTTTTTAAATGGACCGAATGTACATAATACAATGATGCCTTTCAAATGAAACCAATTTGGGTCTTATCGGTTGAATAGTTTCAAAGTCCATAGCGGACATAGAAGCATTTTTTTTTTAATCTAACCTAAAGAATTTCTTTTTCTTTTTTTGTCAATATTATTTTTAAAGACAAATATTTCCGAATTCAACAAAAAATCTTATCTAAATAGAAAAATATCGCAACCGATTTAAACAGTGAAAAATCTTAAGACAAAATGTTATAAATAGTTTACAAGGCTAAATCTAAATGACCTGTAAATCTAGATTATTTTAGAATAAAAAAAAAAGAGAAAAGCTTTTCAGTTGATTATCTTTGATGATGCATTTGTGAAAATTGAAGTCGAAATTGTATGCGAATGAGAAGACAGACAGACTGACTGAGTATGTAGTAACTTAAAAAAAAAAAAAAAAAAATGCACTTGAAAGACAGATCGACATTATTTATTTAAGTCGACTAGTAACGGAAACAACAACAACAAAAATAGATACATTTATATTTATAAGAAAATGTAAACTTATAAAAATAAAAACAAAAAAATGCACGGTAAAGAAGGAGAGAATATGTTTGATTCAGTAGAACTAAAGCTTTAATACTCTTAACATCTAAAAAAAAAAAACTAACGGATGGACGGACGGACGGACTATACGCTACGAAACGCAAACACTTGTTGGCTTAAATGAATCTCAATAACGGCTTTAAAAACAGATATAATTATGTGACATGTTTTTGGGTATAGTTTCATTGAATCTTGAGAATCTTCTAAGTTTAACTTGAAAAAGATTCTCACTGACTGTGCAGAGTATAAAGAAAATTCAACAACCGCAAAAAAAAATACAAATAAAATTACTTAAACGACATCAGGCAATGCTAAAAAACTAAAAACAAAAAAAAAAATTAAAGAAAAATTACGCTAAGAGCAAAGTGAAGTTAAGCAAAACCAGGCAAAAACATCAATAGACTCAAGACCAAGCGAAAATGGAATGGAATGGAATGGAAGGATTGCATACGATTTGCCTTGACTTGTGACATTACAGCGAATTTTTCATTTTAGCCCACTTCAGGCAAAATACAAACCAAACCCAAACCAAAGAAAAAAAAAAACAAAAGTGCCCTAGTCTAATGAAGCATTGGCAGCAAAGTAAATTCTATTGCGATAAGCACTCAGGACGATGCGATGTGGAAGCCAACGAACAATGACGTAGACACATGTGCATTTTTTTCCAAACGTAAAGTAGTGTGAGGAGGGTAGAGTGTACACAAACTCTGACTAATCAAATATTTACCTGTTCAAATAAAAATACAACAACAACAAAATACAAAATGCAAAGTTCTTAGTTCAAAGTTGTTCTATTTTTTTTATTTTATGCCAATATTTTGTAAAATAAATCAAAAAAAATGTTTAACTATTGAACCACAATAAACTAATTTATAAATAAATTCACGAACGATTGCACGAAAATATGCATTAAAATAATATAAAGAAAATGAATTTAAACACGACAAATCTGTATTTTAAAGAGAAGAGCCGGATAAGTATGAAGGAACTGCTCCCAGCAATATTTAATATCTTTAAATGACTTTGCATACTGTGTACTAACTTTTAAAAAATCGGACATATTAAATACAATATAGCGTCAAATCATTTCTGTAGGTGAAGGTGAAAAGGCTTTATTGAGTTTGTGCAAATGTATTAAGCAGACAGAAGGAGGTATGATGGACCAGATAAAGTATATATATTCTTGATCAGCATTGAAAGGTGAGTCGATATAGCTATGTCTGACCGTCCAACCTTCTGTCAACCGTATGAAACGACTATGTCGGAGCCGACATTTTTCCAACTAAAGTGGTCATATTCAAAGAGTCTTCCTGTAGCCCAATTTTAATGGGTACCTACCCCCCACTCAAACCTATTCCAAAATTCTTAATTTTTCATAAACACTTTTGTGTTGTGAAATCTAAGAACTCTAAAATAGTCCAAACGATTAAATATTATAATACATTTTTTTTACTTTTTGTGTAAAAGTTCAATACAATAAAGTAAGGAATACAAAAATTGGATACAGGGTTTCTTGAAGTCGTTCTTTCTCGTATTTATAAATAACTATGGTATAAACCCGGCGTGTGCTACTACGTTATACGGGTGTTCCGGCTCTTTTCCGATTTGCATCTGCGGTTCTTTGGGCTATGTTGGGCTAAAAAATACCGGTTTTTTTTTGATTGCAGCGTGCCCAAAATATTTTTGGGGAACGCTGCAATCCGATTTTTTATACCTGCCAAACATTGTGTGAAGGGTATATTCAATTTGTCTGAAAGTTTGTAATGCATTAAAGAAGCCATCGTACCCTATAAAAATATATATATTTTGATCAGCTCGATGAGACGAATCGATTTAGCCATGTACGTCTGTCTGTTCGTCCGTCCATCCGACTAAATCAAGTATTAAAATGAAAGTGTCACTGCCATTTTTAGGTATAGCCCCCATACAAACTTACCGTTTTTTTTTTTTTTTTTTTCAATTTTTATACCCGTTACACATAGTGTAAACGGGTATATTCAGTTTGTCAAAAAGTTTGTAACGCATTGAAGGAGGCATCGGAGACCCCATAAAGTATATATATTCTTCATCAGCTCGATGAGACGAATCGATCTAGCCATGTCCGTCTGTCTGTCTGTCAGTCTGTCCGTCTGTTTGTTGCTATGCGATCTTTTCGATGAAGATATAAAGATATTGGGCTGAAATTTTAAACTTAAGCTTTTCTCGGCAACGACTAGGTTAAGTTCGAAAATGAGAGTGCCACGCCCATTTTTAGGTATAGCCCCCATACAAACTTATCGATTTTTTCGATTTTTTTTTTAATAGTAATTATTTATGAAAGTACTCGCTCCCAATTGGGTAAAAACATTTTTTTGGTCATCCAGGGTCAAAACCAAGACGACACGCCCATGTATTGGGTATTTCAGCTTCGGTTCCACCGAAGTTAACGTTTTTCCTTGTTTGTATAAAAATAGTTATCGTTCATGAATGTATTCACCTCAAAATGTCAAAACTAAGGTGCCACGCCCATTGTTAGATATGGGCCCCATACAAAGTTTCGCGATTTTCTAATTTTTGCATGAAAATAGTATTTATTTATGAATGCATTCACATCAAATTGGGTAAAAACATTTCAAATGTCATCCACTATCAAAACTAAGGTATACGCCCCATATGAACTTTCCGGTCATTTTGTATTTTTTTGTGTAAAAGAAATAAATATTTATGAATGTATTCACTTCTAATTGGGAAAAATACATCTAATATCACCCACCTATTTTCTAATTTTTTTTCAAGAAAATATTTATTGTTCTGCCCTTCGGTTAAAATTTTACCCCATCATTGTATCTAAACTTTGGTTGTATCGGACTATTGACTCCAAGCCATCATAAATAAACTAAGCCAGGATGTGGCGGGTATTTGAGCTTCGGTTCTACCGAAGTTAACATTTTCCTTGTTTAATTCAACTTTGAATGACTCGGCATTAAGAATTACATACAATCCTAAATGTTTGTGCCTTATAGGAGCCGAGATTTCTAAAACGATCTTCCAGAAATTTTCAAAGATTGCGACTGGGGTCCTAGAAAGAAATAATATACTTTTTTTACAATGCCACTTATAAAATCATACAATACAGAGAATGAATAAATATAAAATGTCTCCGAAAAACATTACTCAAAATTGTTAAAAATGAAATCGCAAAGAACAAATGAAACGGCTGATGTCCGTGAAGCACGCCGATCTAGAGCTTCAAGAGCTTCCGAAACATCTCTTCAACATGAAACACGCTTACAAAAAACTTAAAATATATTGTATATCCAATAACTAAATGAATACATTTTTGTAAATAAAAAAATACTTTTTAACATTTCAGAATGGATGGTGGGGGTAGCAAAGCACACCGGATACAGCTAGTCAATCTACATATATAGTTCTGAATTTGAGTTACATCGTTTTATTGGAAAAAATGGCTTCTAAGAGAACATCTTTGGTTTAAAATGTACTCGTAAACAAGATCGACGGTTACTTTCTAATCAAAAATTCTCGACAAAAGAATTGAACTACATTTATTTCGAAGAATGTAACTTCCTATCAATTTTAGTTTTTGAGCTAATTTACTTAAAAAGGTTCCAACAATTGTGGCTGTTAAGTTTTTTAATGAAAAATGATGATATAAGCTTTTAAAATAGTATTCAATTCGAGGGTGTGAACATTCAAGACGATGAATAAAAGGTAACACATTTTTCCATTATAAAACTTTAAATTTCAAAATTTCCAACTGCATTGCAAGTAAAAGAAAAAAGTTGAAATATTCCAAACCTTAACAGGAAACGGAAATACTTTTATATTTATTCTGATAGTCAACGACAGCAGAGCCACCTGTACAGCCACAAAAACAACAACGCTGATTAGTGCAACACTTTTTCATTGTTTTGTGTAAAAAAAAATGAAAAAATGAAAGTGCTACAATTGCAGCCACCGCAACAGCAACAACGAAAACAATAAACGCTGCGTCTAAACTTTATTTAAGTTGACTTTATCTTTTATTGTTGTTGTTGTTGTCTTCTCATTGTTATTGTTGCTATTTCCTTGCTGATTGTTCATTGCGATCTTTATCATTTTGTACTTGTTAAATTCTTATTTAGCAACTAAATTAAAAAAATATAAATACATAAATACAAAATAAAAAATAAAAAAACAAAAACTAAATGAGAAAATAAGCAATTGTATTCTAGTCGAATAGAAAGAAGCTTCATAAAATATGCTCTTAACTACTAAAAGTATTTTAGGTACATACAACTACTCATTGTACCTTTAGAATATAATAATAAGAATTACAACAACAATAATAATAATAAAAACAATGACAATGATGACAACAGCAAAAACAACAACAACAATAAAGTCCACACACAAACTGTAATGGCAACAATAGCAGCAACAACAACAACAATAACAATAAAAGGACAACAACTGCAATCAAACGCAGCAGTTACTAAGCCACAACTTTGATTGAAACTCAAAGATAAAATTGTTTGTAGTGAATAACAGAACGTGTAGAATTGACCATGGCTTTGTCCGAAGTCTTTTAATTGAAGAGAAAATAAATTTTTTTATGAGCAAAGTTTGAAAAATCAAGATAAATATTTTTAAAAAGTGGTCCACTACTTTGGGACAAATTATACAGGGCAACATGTTTTTTTTTTTATTTGAGCCTGGTTCTTGATGCAGGTTTTTAAAAGTGACCAACACGTCATGATTTTGAGAAAAACGGTTCAAAACACTTAGAGAAAAAAATGTTTGGGGCTTTTAACCCCAATTTTGAAATGTTTTCCAATGGATTTTTCCAAAAATCCAGCGTTTGATCGAAGCTTATGAAGGATGCAACGATAAACAAGAAAACATGATAACAAATGTCCAGGAATAACTAAGGTTATGGAGGAACCACTTCTCTACACCACTTGGGAGCGAGTACGAAAACAATGCCGCCAGCGGAGTGAATTAATATCTAGGTCCCCCGTCCGATGATGGGATTTCTATTTAGCCACCAGACTATGACGTGGTCTTAGAAGTTATAAAAAGACTTTAAAATAACAAAGCGTCAGGCGCAGTCGAACATTTCGCAGAGTTATTTAAGACCTGCGGCGATGAATTGGTCATATGTATGCATCGACTTTTCTGCAAAATATGCACTGGTGAGCATATGCCTATTGACTGGAACCTTAGTGTCCTGTGTCCAGTTTTCATGAAAAGAGATCCTGCAGTCTACGCAAACTATTGGGGAATAAGTCCAAGGACCAATAAGGAAGGACCAAATGCTTAAAAATCCAAGTTGGACAGTACCAGTGTAGTTTCAGGCCGAAGAAATCGACTATTGACCCGATATTCACTCATATCGACACACTCCACCTATTTATCGACTTCAAAGACGCTTTCGATACACCAATAAGAACAAAGTTCTTCAAAGCATGATGATGACGCTTACAAACACCCAAAGCGTTGTCAGGGTCGGCAAAGATCTCTCCAACCCCTTTGACACCAAGAGAGGCTTCAGACAGGGCGATGCCCAAACGTTGACCTAAAGGGCAGTAATTTCCACAAAGGAACTATGCTGCTCGCATATGTCGACGACCTAGACAAAATCGGAAAATATGATCGTGCAGTCACCGGGGTTTTCTCAGACATAGAATAAATGTTCCGTCCAACGGGACTAACTGTGAACGAGAGCAAATCGAAGTTCTTGGTATCCACCCGTAGACAATCAACATTACGTGGACAGTCTGTGAGGACAGACTACTTTAACTTTTGCGGTTGTGGATAAGTCGGCGTTGGTCGTGTTTGAGAGGAAGATACTTCGGAGAATATTTGGTCCAGTTAGAGTGGGAAATGACATCCGTATTCGCACGAACGCACGTAAGAGCTAACTGAAATCGACATAGTCAGGAACATCCAATGCAAAAGGCTGTCCATGATAGTTACCTGTGTCAAATGTATAATGCATGAGATATAAACTAAGAGGCTCACGTCCCCATGGCGCTTTTCACACAAATTAAACATAGCAAAACTCGAATTTGCATATTTACATTCATTCTTAAATTGAACTTGTTCTAAAATTTATAAAAAAGGAACAAGCTTTCAATTTTTCGTACGTCTTCATGCCACATTTTCTACAAATAAAAAAATTCTAACTAAAATATTATTTAAATTTTCCATTTCAAAATCTAAATCTCAAAGATAACTTACAACTTTTATCTTATCTTATTTTCTAGTTTTTTGCTGTAGTTATGTCCTTGAAACAGGACAGATACATAATTGTGCATATAAACTGGTACATTGAATTGAAATGTTTTCATTTGGCTGCAAGTGGCTGCAACTAAAAATGTCATCATGATTTTCATTACCTGCGGCCAAAGCAACTTTTAGTTACGGTTTATTAAGATATGGCAGAATATGGGGAACTTAGAACTAAACCAACCAACCAAGCAGCCAAGCAGGCACAGAAATAGTTGGAATTATTGTATGTTGTATACACCCACCCACCCAACCACCCATTCAGCAGCTATCCACAACCATAAACACAAACTAAAGACTTTTCCAAGTTGATTTTATTTAGTTACTTTTGCCATTTCATGCGAATTGTCTTTTAGTTGCCTCGATCTCTATGTTTGTCTTAACTCGTAATGCTGCTGCTATAAAATCTGTGCAAGGGTTTTCGTGTCCTTGTATGCGTGTTTATGTGTGTGTATGTGTGCATCCTTAGGCTCCAACTGCAGCAGCAGCAACAGCAGGCGTTACTTAATTAAGTTTCTGGCTTTTGAGCGTTACTTGTTCTCCAATCCGTTGTCACAATCACCAAAGCGCGTTGCAACATAAAATGGTACAAAAAAAGAAACGAAAAATTCAATTAGTGGGCTTTTCAAGGACTTCTTTCTTTGCGCATATTATTTTCTTTTCTTTTTTTTTTCAAAATGTAATTGAAATTGTGGCGAATTAAATGTTTTACGGCAAAAAAAAAGTAAATAAATATTGAAAACGTTTTTGAAAACGAAACTTAAATATGCTGCAAGCGCAAATGGAGACAGGCAGCTATTCGGTATAAAATGCAACACATTACAAACTGTTTTATAAATTCGCAATACTTCTTTAAACTATTTATATGTAGTGTACATACGTAAAAGAGAAAAAGAGAGAGAGAGAAAGAGAGAATTATTTATACAATTTCAAAACCAAATTAATTAAATGCCGCTATCAATCTTTACGCAATTAATCTGCATCACATTGAAATAAGCAATTTGTTTGTTGCATTCTTTCAAAGTGTAGATTATTTTATACCCGACACACATAGTGTGAGCGGCTATTAAACAGTTTTGTCGTAAAGTTTGTAACGCATTACAGAAGACATCGTAGACCCCACAAATTATATATACCCATGATCAGCACGACGAGGCGAGTCAATTTAGCCATGTATGTCCGTCTGTCTATTCGTCTATCGGTCTGTCTGAAGTTATTCGTTTCATTCGCTCAGTTTTACATATATTGCCTTGAAATTCGAGCTTAAGCTTTTTCTTTTCTAAGCCCTAAGCAGTTAGTGTTTTATTAACAGAGTGCCACGCCCTTTTTAGGCATAGCATTCATATAAAATTACGAATTTTTTTTTTAGGAAAATAGTTTCTTTGTAAAGCGATTTTTTTTTTCAAAAATAATAAGAAACACTTCAAATAGCAACTCATATTTAAAAAATGACCCATGGTTGAGGTGGGACCTCTTTAGCATAAAGCCTCGATAGAAATTTTCGAGTTGTATTATATGAAAAATGATTTTTTTATGTAGGGACTCGATACTTATTCAAGCGATTTTCCAATTTCCTGATCCTCTCCGAAAAGTAATTTTCCGGAAGGTCTACAAAATACTTCTACGCGGCGTCGATATCGGCCAATTTTTGAGGTGTGTGAGAGATAATAGTCCAAGGAAGCCAAATCGGGCAAATACGGTAGATGCGGAAGCAATTGGGGCCTCTAATCATTAATTTAAGCCATGGTTGCGATGCTCTTGTGCGTTGGCGCATTGTCTTGCAAAAACAAAATTTTGTTTGGCTTCATGTGAGGCCATTTTGAAGCGATTTCGGGCTTCAATTGCACCAATAACACACAGTAATAATTCCACGAAGAGTATGCCATGACAATCCCTGAAAACCGAAGCCATAACTTTTCGGACCCATCGAGCCACCCTCGGTCGCCTTGGACTTTATAATTGAAGTAGAATCATTGTACATGGTGCGCCATCTGTTGCGATTGCATGTGAATCTTGAATGGAGAAAACTTTTTTTGTTTCTTTTCACACAAACTTTATTTGTTTCTTTTTTCTTTTGTTTACTAGACATCTTGTTTTGAAGACATCGTCCAACAAATGACCACTATCAGCATTGATGCAAAATTATGCCAATTTTCGTGCATTTTACATCACACTTTGCAGCTTGTCGACGGTTGTAAGCGATATTTTTTAGCGAATATTGGCTTTAAGCTGAGCACGGTGGGCTTGGAACAACTTTAACCCAGAGGTTCTCGCCCATCTCCGTTTTCTTCAAATTTTGATTCTACATTATTTTTCAAGTAATTTAAGCCTAAAAAGAAAAAAATCGGTAGAGGGAATTTTGAAAAAACTCGATTTTTCCATATTCTTTTCTATTTTTTCATATATTTTCCAATTCGAGATATTTTATAATGAGTATTTCGACTTTTAGTCGAGTTTAAATTCACTCTGAATTTGTCTAGAATATTAAAGAAAACTATGAGAAATGGAGCGCAGCAGTAGCTGCAAAAAGCTGACGCAAAAAAATTTAAAAATTGCATCCATCCTCCTATTTTTTCAACTGAAGAAGAAAACGATCGGTCTTTCCTGGAAATAATAACTCCACCAGAACTGCATCTTATGATTGGAGTAGCTAATACTTTATACAAGCATCTCTTAACAAATTTTGAAACAGATGCGCTGATGTGGGCAGAAGCATGCTGCGTTGTACGAGATGTTCGTCATGGAAGTTCTAGTTTTAATGGAAATGCGTGCAAAACTTTACTGGAAAAGATTGATATACTTCGTTCTAGATCATCATTCCCAGGTACTCTTGCTTACGTAGAAACCTTTACCAAGTTTAAGATGGTTGTGAAAGCATGTTTCAGCAATGATTTAGATCCAAATTACAAAGATTTTATTGAAGATTTCAAAACGAGCTATTTACAATTGGACATCCCTGTAACGCCTAAAGTACACGCAGTCTTCTTTCATGTACCGGATTTCTGTCAGTTAGTGCAAAAAGGACTTGGATTTTATAGTGAGCAAGCCATGGAGACAGTTCACTCTGATTTTAAAAACACTTGGCTTAAATATACCGTATCGAATAACCATCCTGATTATGAAAACGGCTAAAACATGCTCTGTGCGAGTATAACAGTTTACATTCCTTTTAGAAAATGAAAATTGTATTTTTTTCTGTTAATATGTTCAAGGCACATTATTGTTTGTCTTAAAAATAAAATAATATATTAATAATTTATATATATACTTCATATGGTTAATTTTTTATACCCGTTACACATAGTGTGAACGGGTATATTCAGTTTGTCAAAAAGTTTGTAACGCATTGAAGGAGGCATCGGAGACCCCATAAAGTATATATATTCTTGATCAGCTCGATGAGACGAATCGATCTAGCCATGTCCGTCTGTCTGTCCGTCTGTCCGTCTGTCCGTCTGTCCGTCTGTCCGTCTGTTTGTTGCTATGCGATCTTTTCGATGAAGATATAAAGATATTGGGCTGAAATTTTAAACTTAAGCTTTTCTCGGGAACGACTAGGTTAAGTTCGAAAATGAGAGTGCCACGCCCATTTTTAGGTATAGCCCCCATACAAACTTATCGATTTTTTCGATTTTTTTTTTTTAAATAGTAATTATTTATGAATGTACTCGCTCCCAATTGGGTAAAAGCATTTTTGTGGTCATCCAGGGTCAAAACCAAGACGACACGCCCATGTAACGGGTATTTCAGCTTCGGTTCCACCGAAGTTAACGTTTTTCCTTGTTTTAAATTTAAAAATATAGAAAAACCGAGTTTATTTTAAAATCCCTCTACCGATTTTTTTCTTTTTAGGCTTAAATTACTTGAAAAATAATGTAGAATCAAAATTTGAAGAAAACGGAGATGGGCGAGAACCTCTGGGTTAAAGTTCCAAGCCCACCGTGTGAGCTATGGTCTTGGCTTCTCGATATTAACTTTAATTTTCAAGTCCGTCAGCATCAAATATGGTGCGGCCAGTCAAAATCGCCTTTTTCGATATGACGCATCGGTCGAGCATTGTACGTAATAGGTTTGTGTGGGCTGTCGCACCGTGCTATTGGAACCAGAAGTTGTCCATGTTATTTTCGATCATTCCCGGAAACAAAAAAGACACGCAGCATTCCTGTATAACGCGCTCCATTGACATTTGTAGAGGCTCGGTGGTCATAATTTTTTTCACGAAATGTTTAAGAGCCGTTTCTCAATCGGATATAAACGTATATAGGCACGTTGTATCTTGATAATGAAGGAGCCATTTACAAAAACCCATACAAACTTGGTGCAGTGTATACATATGAATCGGGCCACTACAACATATAGCCTTAAGTATACAAAATAACTATTATTATTATTGTTATTGATAAAAATTTGAAATCAATATTGTGTCTTAACTTGGGTTATATCGGACCATTGACTTCCACTCATCCCTTCTCAAAAAAAGTTTAAAGTTTTTACTTGATCTTTTTTTTTTATTAACCATTTTTTTGCTGCTTCCATTTATAAGTAAAAACTCTTTCGTAAAAAAAAAAAAAAATATCAATAAATGAAAGTAAGCTGCTGATTTGTAACTATGCCAACTACTGCTATCTTGCCGCAATGACCTCACATTCGTTCGTTCGTTCGTTAGTTCATAGACATTTAGCCACAGATTCAGATACCAACTTTTACACTTCCACTTCTTCTCTTCCACTTCTTCTCTTCCACTTCCTCGCTTCTACTTCTTACATTTGCAAATGCGAAGGAAAAAAAGATTTTTCTTGCATTTTTAATTACACTAAAAGGTGCAACCTGAGACCGATGGCAAAGCATGCAAAAGGCGATGCGATGATTACTCAACGCTGATGACTTTTATGCTTTGGCCACATCAGGCAGTGGTTCTTCTGTTCTTAAAGAAAGCAAAAAAAAAGTATTGTATTGGGTTACTTGCATATCTACAATATATCTATCCATCTATGATTACATATACAAACACACACGTATATAGTATATATTGTATATAGACAGTACATACTCGTAGTCTCAAGTTATGCAGCTTTTGCTCTTTTCTTTTGGTTTTAACTTTTGCTGATTGTATTTTTATGTGTATGTGTACGAGTATCTATGGGATTTGTAGCCAGCGTTGCAAAAGATCGTGTTCTGATTAATGTGTTTCACAATTTAAAGTCAGTAAAATACATATAAATATGTAAAGAGTAAGTACATAAGTATAAATGTATGCAAAGAAAAGTAAATATAATATGTATATCACTCAACATCTTTTTCTTAGACGTACTATTTAGAACTTATGAAAAATAAAAAAAATTAAATGGAAAAGCAGTCTATTACGCCTAATGGAAATGCAGCTAATTGAGGTAAAATTGATGAAACAAGCTAAACATATTCTTATTTTGAAGTTAAAATAAAAATAGACTTACAGCTGAACTATGTTGCAGCCAAAAGTAGATAAAAAACAAGGAAAAACGTTAACTTTGGTGGAACCGAAGCTGAAATACCCGTTACATGGGCGTGGCGTCTTGGTTTTGACCCTGGATGACAAAAGAAATGTTTTTACCCAATTGGGAGCGAGTACATTCATAAATAATTACTATTTTGAAAGAAAAAATCGGAAAAAATCGATAAGTTTGTATGGGGGCTATACTTAAAAATGGGCGTTGCACCCTCATTTTCGAACTTATCCTAGTCGTTGCCGAGAAAAGCTTAAGTTCAAAATTTCAGCCCAATATCTTTATATCTTCATCGAATAAATCGCATAGCAACAAACAGACGGACATGGCTAGATCGATTCGTCTCATCGAGCTGATCAAGAATATATATACTTTATGGGGTCTCCGATGCCTCCTTCAATGCGTTACAAACTTTTGGGCAAACTGAATATACCCGTTTACACTATGTGTAACGGGTATATTAATATTTTTTAGTCGGCTCCTTATTTACAGTTTTGCCCAGGGCTGCAAACCAAATCTTCTGAAAGATAATGGAACCATATAAGCGGCAAAAATAACTAGCTGAACTATCCGGCCTAGCGCGGGATATGTACATATACTTGTTTACAAATTTTGACTTTGTCGAAGGTTCTGGTTTCTCATGGATCTATAATTTTCAATTTTTAAAGAAATATACCAAATATATTCAATTGATATTTACAAGTAGTATTCAAGTCATTTGTTTGGAACTATTCATTCTCTAGATGAATAGAAATAACCGAAAAAAATTTTTTTGTTTTTTTTGGATATCTCAAAACTATACTTAAGAAAAACTGCATGTATAAAAATTTGTGAACATTTTTAGAACCTAAACTGAAAACCTTTTTGGCTGTAAAATAGAGGTTTTTGTAAGAATGACAATTTTTTTTTTTTGGTTTGTTGATATGTTGCCACGCTTACCGCCAATATTTCTAATGTATTATACTTTTTTTTTTTGTGTAGTAAAAATGTACTTTATTCCGAATTTCATTTCTCTTGTTCAAATATTTGTTGAGCTTCTGGACAGAGCTCATTTTTTTTTTTTTTTGGCGATGATAGAACTTACTCAACAAGACAATGATTCAATCCACACGGCATAAGTCACCGAAGACTTTTTTAAATACAGAAAAATTTCTGTATTGAAGTGGCTCTCATTGAGACCGGACCTAAATAAATCCCATCGAGAATCTTTGAAGGATTCTGTCGGCTCGTGTTTTTAAAATAGTAATACAGTTGGAGACGATTCGACAGCTTAACTCTTTCGACCACAAGTTTTTTTCTGTAGCTCGAAAAAATTGTGTTTTACTTTTAATTATGTTTAGTATTATTTGAGCGAAATTTCAAGTCACTGGGTCCATACGTTTGGGCAGGGGCGAAATAATTGCTGTATTTTTCAGCTGAGCATGAAAAAGTGTTTTTAGGCTTTGTAAAAATCAACAGGAATGTTGAAAATTACAAAAAAAAAATAATAATAATAATAAAAACCAAAACATAATTTTACACATATAACTAAGACAAAGTTAAACAGCTGCTACTATCAAATAAATCCGAACCAAGGCTGCAAAGCAACAAAATTGCAGCCCTGCTACTATAACAATAAAACTTTTACTTTAATTAATGCATTAATGCTGCGTTGATAATAAGTCTCTTTTATCGATGACATACCGACGACAGCCCCATACAAGTCGTTGACGAAATTTTCTTACAAAAGTTGCATGATGTGTCTTGGAAGACTTCATACATGACATGTTTTGCAAGACGTCCTATGCGTTTGTCATGGGTGTGTCCTCATTCGCTTTTTGTCAAAATATCGCATAATATTGCTTACAAATGTTTTATGTATTTTTCTTATTTTGTAATTAAAAAATTCACTCCACAAATAATTTTTTTATACCCGCAACACATAGTGTTTGTTTCTTAGCAGTTTATACGGTCAGTTTGGGCTGAAATTCGGAACTTAAGCTTTTCTCTCTAACGACTAAATCAAGTATGAAAATGAAAGTGAAAGTAAATACGTAGTTATTATTTATGAATGTATTCACTTCTAATTGAGTAAAAACATTTCAGATAAAATCCATTGTCAGAAGTAAGGTGCCACGCCCATTTTTGGATGCAGGCCCCATATGAACTTTCCGGCCATTTTGTAATTTTTGTGTGAAAGATGTACTATATTTATTTATGAATGAATTGGGTAAAAATACTTCTAATATCATCCTATCTTAACTCTACTGATATTATGAGGATCAGCCCACTATACCCAAACAAAGTCACCACCCATTTTCTAATTTTTATGTATACCCGCCACTCATAGTGTGAAGGGTATTATCAGTTTTCGGATAGGATGAAGGAGACGCCGTAGACCCCATAAAGTATATTTATTCTTGATCAGCTCGATGAGACGAATCGATCTAGCAATATCCGTCTGTCCGTCTGGATGTCCGTCTGTTTATTTCTACGCATTTTTTTCAATGAAGGAAATTTGGACCTTAAGCTTTTCTCGGCAACGACTACTTTATATATTAAAACCAAGTTGGCACTCCCATTTTTTTTAAAGAAAATATTTATTATTCTGTCCTTCGGTTAAAATTTTACTCCATTATTGTCTTTAAACTTTGGTTGTATCGGTCCACTGACTCCAAGCCATCCCTTCTACAAATTTTACCTCAGCCACTGATGATCATAAATAAACGAAACCAAGAAGTGGCAGTATTTGAGCTTCGGTTCTACCGAAGTTAACGTTTTTCCTTATTTTCTTATAAGAATTTGAGAAATGTTGTTCATTTGTATGGGGGCTATACCTAAAAGCTGGTGTGGAGTATCTATTTTATCATAGAAAGTACACAGGACCTAGAAAAGCTTAAGTTTAAAATTTTAGCCCAATATCTTTTGAAACTGAGCGAATAAATCGCGTAGCAAAAATAGACAGACGGACAGACTGACAAAATTGGCTAAATTGAATGTCTTGTCGAGGTGTTTAAAAATATATACATAGTACTTTATAGGGTCTATCATACTTTATGAAATAATTGCATAAACATATTGTGGAGTATAAACATTCCAATGGTAACACAACTGACAATATGTCTCAAATCAGTCATTAGTGAACAAGTCATCAATGACTAAATTTTTCAGCAGGGTATGAAATACAAATATTGTACTTCACTTTGCTTAAGCTGTATTTAAATATTAAGTTTGATAGTTTTATCACTTGTAATCTTTCTAAATTGATTTTTCTTTTTTTTTTTTTTAATAGCAAAAAAAAAGTTTAAATTGTAATTAAGAAAAATCTGTAATTATTGTTTTTCAATTAAGTCTTTTAGTACTTTTCTTCCGACAGATAGACAGACAGAGACACCGATCCGACAGATTATTACAGCTCAGACCCAACATTCATTAAATACAAAACGATTCAAGCATAAAGGACGCGCTGAGCACAAGCGGAGTGATGTGAATGTTCTGGCAAAACTTTAACTTGACCATTTGTAGCATTCAACAAGCAGCTTATCGTTTCACCAACAATTTATAAACTCATAGATTCGTAGATTGCATTTTGTTAGACGAGTTGTTAATACATTCATTATTGCAAAAGTCCTGCTGAAAACAGAATAAAAAAAAAAATAAAAATAAAAAAATAATAATATGTACACATAAAAAGAATAAAATAGTAAAAATAAAATAAAATATAAACGCCAAACATGAAGTAAAAGAAGAAGTAAAACGTTGCTACGATGATGAGGATGATGTAACGAAGGATGAAGTGTGTATGTATGTAAGCGCTAATATTGTAGTAGTGAGTGCTACCAATGGCGGATTTCCGCTTCCGTGCGCTAGCTACGACTTCCGTTCATTTTGCTTTTACTTTTTTATGATTTGCACATTTTTATTCTTTTTCAATTTTTTTTTTTTTTGTTAATTTTAGTTTTCATTTTTTTTTTTTTTTTTGCGGTTGTTGTGGCGGCAGTTTGACGCTGCATGCTGAATTAGTACAAGACAAACTTTTTTACACAAAACAATATTTTTACGTTTCATTTTTTCTTAAATGTTACTCTTTCCCCCTCTATTAACTTTTTGCGCTTTCTCTATAAAATTTTTACTTGTAATTATTTTTATTTTGTTCTGCATTAACTTCAAAAGCAACTGTCCGTGTTACGGAAAGTTACCCTATGTTGGGTCCCTGGTCATAGAGGCATTGAAGTTGCAGACGAACTAGCCAGAATAGGCTCTTCAATCCCTATGATTGGCCCTGAGAAACACTTGAGAGACTCTGACTCTCATCTTCTTCTGCCAATCTATATGTGTACAAAAAATAAAAAAATTTTATGTCCATTGAACTGATGAGTTCCAAACCGGTTTCATTCAAAAGGCAACAATGCAAGTAAAATTATAGACTACTAAAACAATGCATTAAGCACATTTTCACCTACAAAAAATGTTATGCTTTTTATATGTTTTTATCTACGAGACGAGAGGAAACTGGCCAGGGACGAGCACTGGTTTTAAAGTAAGGCATACGACAAGCCAAGCTACTAATAGAGGGATTCAACTCTAAAGTCACTAAAGCCCAACATGTTGTGGTCTCGCTGCAATCTAAAAAAAAAAATGGTATTTTTTAGTATGTTTTCATAATAGTCCCAACATATTTTGGTTTGCGATACTAAAAAAAAAAGAAACATAAAAGTTCGAAAATGCAATCGAAAGAAAGCGATACAACAGCCGAAAGAACAGTCGAAACGCCCGTAGAATGCAGTAGCACGCGCCGGGTATCCGCTAGTTTTTCATAAAACTAATATTCATCTTATTGTTAGTCGTGCTGACCTAAGACTACTTACATGGTTTCTTACGGGTCACAATGTTCTAAGATTCCAACTGAACAAAATGGGTCTGTCGTCCGAAACGGAGTGTAGACTATGTTTGGAAGATGACGAAACCGGTTCACATATCTTGTGTAATTGCCCAGCTCTGGCTAGATTTAGATTCATGCAGTTTGATCACTGCACAGTACCCCTGTACGTATCAGACATTCCTCGACGAAAAACATTCTCAGACCCATCAAGGCAGCAAAAAATCTCCTTAGTCTTATAACCTAAGCACACTATGTCGGGGGGTAGGAAAGACCTACATATATATGGTCGCAGTTCCAGCTGTGTGAAGATATTTGAAGGCGTTATGCGCCTTCAACTTCGCTTTGACCGCTTGCTAGTCTTGCGACCGCGGTCCAATCACTAAGTTAAGCTCTTTATGGCTATGGTTATATTACCTACAAAAGTATTTATTTGTAATTTTTATAATTAATTTTCTGTTGAATTTATCGAAATTGAAACTGATTCTTGATTTACACAAAAAAAAAAATAAATATAAAAAGAAAGAAAAATATAGAATAAACCCACTTAATACATTATATAAACTTCAATTGAGATAGTAAAACAAACGAAAAAAAAACGAAAAAAATAAATTAAATGATAAAAATAATATCAAATGCGGCGAAAATGTTTTATATGAAATTTGCGTAACCAAGCAGAAAGTTGCACATTTATCGAATATTACAAAGAGTGAAGGAACTATACACACAATCAGTACATACATATATACATACATACACAAATATATATATATACATACATACACCCACATAATCGAAAGACAAAATTTTACTAGAAATTCGCTTATTTCTTCTTCGCTGAATTTTCTTCACTTTGAATTTTTGGCTTATTTTTTTTTTTTTTTTTTTTGTTTTTCTTGTGTTTTTGCCATTTCGGCAAATTGAGCGAATGGATGACAATTTCGATCTGTTGTAAAAATAGTTGCAGTAAAAAATTTTACTCAACGTCGTCGTCTTCGTCTTCGTCTACGTCGTCGCCTTGATAAAGCATAGCAAAATTGCCAAACGGAATGCTGCTTAAGTTGAAGCAACGTTGACAACAACGAGGACGATGATGAGCAAAACGAAAAAAAACAAAAAAAAAAGTACAAAAAAGGACACATTTGTAAATTGTCGTTAGAAGTGAGAGGCAGCACACAGCTACAAACACAAAATATATCTCTGTATACGAGGTGTGTTCAAACATTATCGCGAATTTTGAATTTTCGAGGGTCACGTATATTCGAATTTCGATTTTTTTGTGGCGTCAGGTTGGTACTCATGTCTCTTACATGCCGACAAGCTCGGCCATTTTGAATGTTCACTTAATTGTTGACAGCTGCTTTGCTTGCACGTGTTTTGGATCGTCTTCGATTTTTACCTATTCAAAAAAATGGATCAAAGAACCTGTATCAATTTTTTTTTCTGAATGGAATAAATGGAATAAAAATATTGAAGAAGACTTATGGGGGCCGAGCTCTACCAAAATCAAAAACATTTGATTGGTATAAATTGTTGAAAGAAGGTTGCGTACGTGTTGAAGACGAAGAGCTCCCTGATGAACCATCGACCTAAACGGACGATGCTCACATCCAAAAAGTAAAAGAATTAGTGCTTGCACACCGTCGATTAACTATAAGAGACATTGCTGATGAAATTGGCGTATCGAGAGGATCAATTAATACAATTTTGAAGGGTGTTTTGGGCCTCAAACGTGTCAAGTCTCGGTTGGTACCAAAAATGATGATTTTTTTTTAAACTGCACTGGTTTTTTGTGACTTTTTTGCCAAAATCCAACCAATATCGTTCCGCAACCACCGTATTCGCTTGATTTGGCACCGTGTGACTTCTGGCTATTCCCAAAACTCAAGAGTTTCGAGTCGATTGAGGAGATAAAACCTACATCGAAGAAGGCGCTGATGGCTATACCGGAAAAGGACTATTTGGCATGTTTCGAGGATTGGAAAAAACATTGGCATAGGTGTATTTTATCGGGAGGGGATTACTTTAAAGGGGACAAATAGATATTAATGAATAAATAAATAATTTAAAAAAAAAACACAAAATATGCGATACTTTTTGAACACACCTCGTATACTTGTACATTTGACTAACAGCATAAACTTGCATGTTATATGTTTAACTTTTCGTTGTTGCACGAAAAAACAATACATACATTGGCAATAATAAAATTTTTTTACCAAATATTTAAAGTAGCTAAACTCAATTGTACCCTGCATTAACATAGTTCGATAAGGGAAAAACTTATTATACAGTCAGACTTCCATTTTCGAAATTATTTACATATATAAATTGCACTTTAGCCGATTGTTAGCCTTGGCAGCACGTAAAGTTTCGCACCAGCAATTGTAATCTAGTGCTACAATATACCAGTTTGGGATACCGATCTTGCGGTTTTTTTGTTTCTCTGGACAGAACTCTACTTCGCATTTGGTAACCGAGATTATTTTCGAAATAAATTCTTATAATCTTATAATTCTCAAATAGTTTAAACATAAAAATATAGTTTCTGCGTGATCGGATGTGAGTCGTTAACAAGAATCATTAAAATGAACTTTAAAAAAAATAATGTGAATGTACGAATAATACACGAATCAGTTGTAGCATTTTAACACATGTTAGACAAAGACTACCGATCACGCAAAAACGCCAATATTGATATGCTTAAACTGTTTGAGAATTATAAGTCTATAATAAGTTATTTGAATAATTTCAAAAATGGGAGCCTGACTAATAGTATAAAAAAATTGTGTGTTTCACTAAGTTAATGGAATGATGCGAAAGTATAGATTGAAACAGTCAGACATTTTTAAGTATCGAATTGATAGTAGCATTCAAAATCGTATTTTTGTGTTTAACCAAGAACACACCAATGTCGAAAAAAAACTTAACATCAGAAAAATTCCAACAGATTGAGACACCTGAAAAGTAATTCACATTTAAGACAATTTATTCAAAATGGGTCTGAAATATCGATATCATATCAATACATTTTCAATATCGGCTTGCATGTGTATTTTATCGGTCTGGGAAGTAGTCAGGGTAATGCAGCATTGGTTATGATAAAATGCTTGTTCATATCAGTTGCGGATTCTAGTTGCAGATTAAAATCTTGCAAATGTCTTCCAAGATCAAAAATTTTTCGAAGAATATTTCTCTCAAACACACCAAATGCTGACATATACGAGACTGTCATGATGCATGCTTGTGCGCCGTACAGTATGACCCGAATTATTTAAATTTTATAAAATTTTTTTTGGCTTTTCGTGAGAGAACTTTATATATATCATTTGCTTAATTTCCTTTGCTTAATTTGCTTAAATTCAAGCATATGTTTTTTCCGCTGTCTTTGATGTTTTCAAGGTTTTCTAGAATATCAAACATGAAATTCTCAACTCTCACAGGTTGTACAAGACAAGATAATGACTTTTTGCGAATGAATATCAAAAACTTCTCAATCACCGCTAGTCCCTACGCTAGTCAATCTGACTCCACGTTGAGTTTCGCTGATTATTTTGATGTGTTCCGCATACAAAAACGTGCCCGACCAGTCAACGTTTGTGATTGGCGTAGTACTAATTCCATCCATCCAAAAGATTGAAGAAGCCGCAAGACATCGCATCGCCCTGCCTCTCTTGGTATCAAAAGTTTCGGAGAGGTTCATTCTACGAAGACGAACAATCTTTCCAGGGATACCAAGTAAAGTCGAACGCGACATTATATTCGACAAATATATGTTGTCTCGATTTGTCGCAGTATAAATATTTAATCGATGGTAAACTTCTACCCATATTGTTTTAATCAGTTTTAAGTTTTAATCAGTTTTGAGTTAAAGTTTTCTGGTCCCTAGTCAAGATATTGTCTATTTTTTATTATTACAATATTAATTTTTTTTATTCCTTTTTGTTTGATATTTTAATACAATCGATATTTTTTTTTCAATAAAACAACGTTTTTATTGAACATCCACTTTTTTCGAACATCGACTTTTTTCAAACATCCACTTGTTTCGAACGTCCACTTTTTTTGAACATCGACTTTTTTAACATACACTTTTTTCGAAAATACACTTTTTCGAACATACACTTTTTCGAACATACAATTTTTTTCGAACATCCACTTTTTCGAACATCGACTTTTTCGAACATCCACTTGTTTCCAACATTTATTTTTTCCGAACTTAGACTTTTTTTGAGCATACACTTTTTCGAACAGCGACTTTTTCGAACATCGACTATTTTTTTCGAAAGTCTACTTTTTTTACAAAAATGTCCATCCTTATTTAAATAATATTTAAAGCACTAATACTATATTTTTGGTAAATATTTTTAATATCTTAAATAAATTTAGGAACCAGCATACAGTCCCTTGCTATTTACAATTCCTTATAGTTTACCCGATCGTTCTAAAAACGTATATACCCTTTGAAAGATATAAATATATATTTGTGTAGGGTAAAAACTTCGAGCGTATAACAATCCAAGCAAGCAATACATTTTTATATGTTTAATTTTTTTTATTTTTTTTATTTTATTTTTTCAATGTTTGTTGTCCTTTGCCACTGTCTCTGTTGTCTTTTGTTTTTATTATATTTTCAGCTATTTTTCTTATATTGTATATATTTTCCAATTGGATTTTTGTTGCGTTTTTATCCTTGCTTTGTGTATATTGTCAACTTTTTGTTTTTATTTGTTGTTTTTTTCTTGTTTTTAGTTTTTCGCACATAAATGAAAAAATGCTCTTGTTACACTTAAGTTTGTTTTTATAAGTATTAAACGCGTATTGTCCACTTTAGCAATTTCTTGTTCTTTTTTTTTTTTTAATAGAAAAAAGGATAAAATAACCATAAAAGAACTGAAGGCATACTTAAAGTAAATACTTTAAAATGTAATCATTTAAAAAGTTTTTTTTTTATATAGTAAAAATAATATATAAAACCTAAAAATAAAAATTTTAATTCAAAGAATTAAAAAAAATAATAAAAATAAGATTTTTACTCTTATGCCAAGGCTGAATTCTAGGGATATACCTAACCTATGACGGATGGGATAACATAATCAAAAAAGAATTAGAACAAGAGAAGAGTCGATGCTGCCAAGTTCGACGTCTGTCTGCCCAGCGTATGAAAAAATAATATAGTTATCATGCAAATCAGTGAACCCAAAATCTACATTATCGGAACACGAAAGAAATTTTTATAATGCTAGTTTCAAGTCTCTAAGTCTATTCATTCCAAAGATATGGCTTTCACGGTTTTTAGGGTCCCTGGTCAACAATTTTTGAAATCACGTGCTCAACTGAAATAAAAAAAATTAAAAAAAAATTTAAAGAAATTGGTCAACAAATCTATTTTGGGTCCACCAATGGGTCCTAATATTTTTTAACCATCTTTAAAATGCGTTTAAAATCAAGTCTTAAGTCCTCTCCGTTACAGAGTTACAACAAAGAGTTAAATGAAATGGTTAATTTTCTCAAGTGGGTCTAAGGTTCCATTTCAAAGAGGAATCTGCGGTCGGTACAAATAAAAAAGAAGAAAACAAGGAAAAACGTTAACTTTGGTGGAACAGAAGCTGAAATACCCGATCCACAAAACTTTTAATAGTTTATGTGTTCACCAAGGGCTCAGATTAAATTTAAGGATGAAATTTGTGAGGCTTTATGTTATATTAGCCCGATTCTTACCATATCGATAATGTTCACTAAGGTGGAGATTGGCATTAATTTTTCAAACTTTATGGATTCATTCAGAAATAATACCAAAATTTGAAAATGGGCGGTTGATTTGTATGGGCGCTATGCCTGAAAATGGGCGTGGCACCTTGATTCTGACATACAAACTGCCTAGAGCCAAAAAAAGGTTATGTTTAAAATTTCAAGTCAATATCTTTAAAAAGATTCTGAGTAAAACGTATCACAACAGACAGACAGACGGACATGACTAAATCGATTCGTTTGATCGAGCAGATGAAGTATATTTGTACTTTATGGGGTCTTCGATGCTTCCTTTAATGCGTTAAAAACTTTCGGACAAACTGAAAATACCCGTTTACACTTTGTGTAACGGGTATAAAAAAGTAAAAATATCCCACTGAGTTCAAGGTCCAAAATTTTGGAAATCGCTTGATTAAAATAATTTTTAACAACCTTTCAAATGCGCCTAAAGTATAAAGTCTCTAGATCTTATCATCCCAGAGATATGGTTTTTTCCGGTGTCAAGAACCCCATTAGGTCCTTGGTCAAATTTTTCCAAAGTCCCTTCTTATGTTAGTAGTAACTTTCATCGTAATACGAATCTACAGTTCATATTTCAGCTTTCTACATATCTTTAGCCGTTATTCCTGTAGGCAGATCGGTCGTGAATAGATGAATCAGTCAGTCAGGTACTATTGTATATAGATAGATTATTAAAAGGCAATACTTTAAATAAAATATACAGCAAACATCATCTGCATTTTAAACATATATCGATACTTAAGCACCAAGAGCTATCTTACTTTAGTTAGTTTTGTACTTTTAAAGATGTATGTACGAATTCTCATCTGAAAAGCCTGGAGAAATGGTTAAGAGTTGTGCTCTGTACTATACAAACGATTGATGTCAGTAAACTTAATCATGTTACTATTTCATTTGTAACATGAACTTGTATTTCAATTGCAACACTTTACTTTACTTTACTTTGCTATTGCATTGCACTTGTTGTTGATTGCTCGAAGCAAGTTGAATCGTTGAATTGAAACAGCTTGACTATTGGATTACGTTACGTTACATTACGTTACGCTGCTTTGCGTTACGTTTTCTCGTTCGTTAACCATTTGGAGCATTTTATGGACAACGCGAGGCGATTTACAACTTGCAGCGCACAGCGCCACTTGAAAAAGTAATTGTTTGTGAATTTGTATTGTTTCACTGTCAGTGAAGTTCGATTTACTCGACAATCGCGCACTTGAGACATACACTTGAGTACTGCGTCAGGTATGCAAAACTTCTTTCATAGATGCAAATACATTCTACGATTTTAGCTATGGCCAAAATTAATAATGATGAGCAAAAAGTGTTAGCATTTTAAAGAAAAACTAGTGTTGAAACTCATATACTCATACTTGATACTCATATAGAAATAACAGTGAAATATTGTTACCCAACTTAAACTAAAATTTTGAGGTGACTTTTTATTGGAACTATATAATACATAGACCGAACCTCTATTCAATGTACAATAAATACATAGTAACCTGACCTTTATCAAAACTATATTGTACACATGAACTACCGTAAAAAAAGTTTTTACCATATTTGAAGCAAAGGGTACAAGGGTATATTAAGTATGTGCAAATGTATGTAAGAGACAGAAGGAGGTAAGATAAACTTTATTTAGATATATACGAGGTGTGTTCAAAAAGTATCGCGAATTTTCTGTTTTTTCAAAAATTATTTATTCATTCATGAATATCTATTTTGTCCCCTTCAAAGTAATCCCCTCCCGATAAAATACACCTATGCCAACGTTTTCTCCAATCCTCTAAACATGCCAAATAGTCCCTTTCCGGTATAGCCATCAGCGCCTTCTTCGATTTAGGTTTTATCTCCTCAATGAATACCCAATTGGGAATAGCCAGAAGTCTCACGGAGCCAAATCAAGCGAATACGGTGTTTGCGGAACGATATTAGTTGGATTTTTGGCAAGAAAGTCACGAAAAATCAGTACAGTTTAAAAAAAAAAAATCAGCATTTTTAATACCAACCGAGACTTGACACGTTTGAGGCCCAAAAACATCTTTCAAAATGGTATTAATTGATCCTTTCGATACGCCAATTTCATCAGCAATGTCTCTCATAGTTAATCGACGGTGTGCAATAACTAATTCTTTTACTTTTTGGATGTGAGCATCGTCCGTTGAGGTCGATGATTGATCAGGGAGCTCTTCGTCTTCAACACGTTCGCAACCTTCTTTCAACAATTTATACCAATCAAATGTTGTTGATTTCACTATGGAACAAATTCAGGCTAGCAAAAGTTAGGTCCATTTTGGGACTGGCGGGTGAAAATATAGGCCAAATTAGAAGACCGTTTCGCTCGGTTTTGGTAGAGCTCGGTCCCCATAAGCCTTCTTCAACATTTTTATTCCATTTATTCCATTCAGAAAAAAAATTTGATACAGGTTCTTTGATCCATTTTTTAGAATAGGTAAAAATCGAAGACGATCCAAAACACGTGCAAGCAAAGCAGCTGTCAACAATTAAGTGAACATTCAAAATGGCCGAGCTTGTCGGCATAAGTGAGAGACATGAGTACCAACATAACCCGCGAAAAATGAAAATTCGCGATACTTTTTGAACACACCTCGTATTCTTAATCGGCATTTAAAAGGGATTCAATTTAGCTATGTCTGTCTGTCCGTCTGTCCGTCTGTCCATCCATCATGCTGTCTGTTGTATGAAAACGGTTGTCTCCAAGACTATGAGAGATAGAGCTGTCATATTCGAAACTTATACTCTCCTAGGCCGTCAAGTGTTCACTAGCAAACAGTTTTTCTCTAGCCCAAATTTTAAGAGGTACAATACAAATCCATACAAATCTACCCTATTAATTTGGATTTTGGCATAAAAACGTCTTTTTTGTACCTGTTACACTAGTGTAAACAGGTATATTCAGTTTGTCGGAAAGTTTGTAACGCATTAAAGGAGGCATCGAAACCCTATAAAGTATATACGAATCGAGCTAGCCATGTCCGTCTGTCTGTCTGTTTGTTACTGCGCGACTTATTCGCTCAGTTTTAAAGATATTAAGCTGAAATTTTAAACTTAAGCTTTTCTTGGTCCTGTGTACTTTCTATGTTTAAATCAATGTGCCACGCCCACTTTTAAATATAGCTCCCATACAAAAGTACAACATTTTGTCAAGTTCTTATATGAAAACAAGGAAAAATGTGGAACCGAAGCTGAAATACCCGTTACACAAAACTTTTAATAGTTTATATGTTCACTAGGCGCTTAGATTAAATTTCACGATGAATTTGATCAAATTTGTATGGAAGCTTTTTGTAATATTAGCCCGATTTTTACCATATCGATGGAGTTGACATTAGAATTGATTTTACCAAATTTTAATTGAATTCATTCAGAAAAAAATAAATGTTTTCATACAAAAATTTTAAAATGGGCGGTAAATTTGTATGGGGGCTATACCTAAAAATGGGCATGGAAATTTGGAATTTTGGTTTTGACACTCGATGACAAAAGAAATGATTTTACCCAATTGGGAGGGAATACATTCGTAAATAATTCCTTTTTTCATACAAAAATTTTGAAAATGAGCGGTAAATTTGTATGGGGGCTATACCTAAAAATGGGCGTGGCACTCTAATTCTCGAACTTAACATAGTCGTTGCTGAGAAAAGCTAAAGTTTAAAATTATAGATCAATATTTTTGAAACTAAGCGAATTAATCGCATAACAACAAACAGACGGACAGACGGACAGACAGACAGACAGACAGACAGACAGACAGACAGACAGACGGACGGACAGACTGACATGGCTAGATCGATTCGTCTCATCGAGCTGATCAAGAATATATATACTTTATGGGGTCTCCGATGCCTCCTTCAATGCGTTACATATTTTTGGACACTATGTGTAACGGGTATAAACATGTATTTATAAAGCGAATGGCTTCAAATATGGTTAAAATGTTTCTTATACCATGCCAAATCTTCTGTTTAAAATTGGTTCAAATCGAACCTCAAATTTCCAAACTTTTAAGAATATTTTAAATTTGTTTAGTATTTTAAAATAAAATTTAATACAATTGCTGCACACGAAGGTCTAACAACGTCAAATGATGTGTAACAGGTATATAGTAAAGGGTGATTTTTTAAGAGCTTGAGAACTTTAAAAAAAAAAAAACGCATAAAATTTGCAAAATCTCATCGGTTCTTTATTTGAAACGTTAGATTGGTCCATGACATTTACTTTTTGAAGATAATTTCATTTAAATGTTGACCGCGGCTGCGTCTTAGGTGGTCCATTCGGAAAGTCCAATTTTGGGCAACTTTTTCGAGCATTTCGGCCGGAATAGCCCGAATTTCTTCGGAAATGTTGTCTTCCAAAGCTGGAATAGTTGCTGGCTTATTTCTGTAGACTTTAGACTTGACGTAGCCCCACAAAAAATAGTCTAAAGGCGTCAAATCGCATGATCTTGGTGGCCAACTTACCGGTCCATTTCTTGAGATGAATTGTTCTCCGAAGTTTTCCCTCAAAATGGCCATAGAATCGCGAGCTGTGTGGCATGTAGCGCCATCTTGTTGAAACCACATGTCAACCAAGTTCAGTTCTTCCATTTTTGGCAACAAAAAGTTTGTTAGCATCGAACGATAGCGATCGCCATTCACCGTAACGTTGCGTCCAACAGCATCTTTGAAAAAATACGGTCCAATGATTCCACCAGCGTACAAACCACACCAAACAGTGCATTTTTCGGGATGCATGGGCAGTTCTTGAACGGCTTCTGGTTGCTCTTCACTCCAAATGCGGCAATTTTGCTTATTTACGAAGCCATTCAACCAGAAATGAGCCTCATCGCTGAACAAAATTTGTCGATAAAAAAGCGGATTTTCGCATTTCGAACCGAACACTGATTTTGGTAATAAAATTCAATGATTTCCAAGCGTTGCTCGTTAGTAAGTCTATTCATGATGAAATGTCAAAGTATACTGAGCATCTTTCTCTTTGACACCTTGTCTGAATCCCGCGTGATCTGTCAAATACTAATGCATGAAAATCCTAACCTCAAAAAAATCACCCGTTATAAGCTTCGGTTCAACCGAAGTTAACTTTTTCATGTTTTAAGTCAAGGAAGTCTTAATTTAGTATAAATTATGCCCAAAGAGATATACAAATGTGGGTAGGACCAAAAAATATTTTAGGTACAGGACCCATACAAATTTACCCTATTTTTTTTTTTTATATGAAAATCCAATACAATAAGGTCACATAAGGTATGTAAGCTGGTTTCAGAAGACCCATTTTACATTGTGACCCGTAAGATTCTATGTGAATAATCTTAGTTCAGCGCGACTGGAATGCTTAACCTGCCAAAGACCAGGTTGGTGTAGCCAGTATTGAGAGACTGAGTCATTGAAATGTTTCTCAATGGAAATCATATCACATCCTGGCTAGTTCGACTGCAACCTCATTACATACAATGCCTCTATGGACAGGAGCCCAACATAGGGAGCTATCCTAGAACAAAAAGTCCACGAGGTTAGCGCTCAGACAGCAGCCAGACTGACCGAAAAGATGTTGATAGTAGCCCCCCTTGGACAATTGTCTAAAAGGTGAAGGTGGAAGCCTTCAATTGCGTGAATCTCTGTTTGGAAAACCGTAGGCCAGACACCCATGGTAACTGAGATCATAGTGTGGCGTCCGAAAATATGCACACCAGTGCCATGTTCTGTGAGAGCTCGATGCTCGGAATGTTAGAAAAGGATGTCAGAAACCTAAGAGCTTCCATTGTAGCTGAAGTTTAGGGAAAAATATGCAGTGGAGGCATGAGCGATGATTGCCTCTAGTGCAGCAGTAGGACACTTTTGGCCAACATATTAAAGCAGCGTAATTCAAAATTGGTCTAACCACTGAGGTATACTTCATGTTCTTCCAAAGATTCATCGGAAAAACACTTGTAGACTTGTACTCTCTTGACTAAAACTATGATAAATTATTGCCTAAATACTTACGTGTACAATAAAATTGTTGTCAGTTTATTTCGAATATACTTTATCAGCGAATTGCCATAAATTGATTTGCTGCAATTTGCATACAATTATGCTAACATTTCTAAAACAATTAGTTCATATCAATAGTTGTCTATAATTATATCAAAATCATTATACTCGTACAATGTACGATATTAAAGCATGACTCGATGAATCGATGTGACAATGCAAGGACAACAGCAACAATAACAACAACAACAATGTTCATTGATGACAAAATAACGACATTTTAAGTGAACAAGAATCGCATGCAAATGGCATTAGCTGTATCTGAAGCAATGTGCTGTGTCTCTGTCTCTGTCTGTGCTGTATCTGTATCTGTGCAGTGTTCTGCTGTATTCCAAGTTATCAACTAAACTCAAAATGAAGCAGAGCAAAAATTTTTGCTAAAGGCAAATTGCATTCGATTAAACGAAGTAAACTAATTAATTTTCTATTGTCTCACTCAAATTGTACTTTCAGTTCTCATTGTTCTTCTTCTTCTTCTTCTTTCTTTTTCTAAATTGTACGATAACCGATTCATTTCTATTGTCTTATCGTAACTGAATAACGAGTCCAGTGCAAATCTATGTTTCTTTTTTTCTTTTTGTACTTTAAATGCTTTACACAACTCAACTGAACTCATCGAAACGCAACGCAACTCGAATGGCAGCGTCAACTTATAAAAACCGATTAAAATTGTTTCCAAAAACAAAACAACACAGTTGAATTGTTTACGAAAAATAAAAAGTATCTCAAAAAAAAAAAACAAAAAAACAAAAAAATGAGCTGAAATTACGTTATGAAAAGAAATTGTTTACTTTTCATTAATTGAGTTCGTAAAAGTCATTGTCGACACGAGCTCTGCTCTGCTTCAGTGTGCAGCATTAAGATGCAACATTCAGATACAGATACATGTCATTATTCGTTCGAAACAGTTGAAAAATAAAACGAAATCATTACAACGTACGAGTACCAACTAACCAACCATTCAACTGGTTAAGTTATCATACAACTTGATTCTGTTGCAATAACGCACACACACACACACACACACACACACAGTCTTGCATTAACAATATTACTATTATTATTATTATTACGATGGCGTCAATTATAGCAGCCATGGCAACGCATTCGCATAATGATGACGCGACGTGCAACATAATGATGATGATGATGATGATGATGATGATATTCGCAGTAAAAAGAAATATAACAAACAAAAGCTTTAGTCGAGATACTAACTATATTATAAACCGCACAACTGATTTGTCAAATTAAAAAGCAGAAAATTTAAAAATACTTCATTTAGTACTCATACTCCTAACACTCAGTACGGACAGACGGATATTATATACATAAATTGCCGATTGTTGGCCTTGGCAGCACTCAAGGTTCTGCATCAGCGGTTGTAATGCAGTGCTGGATGTCCTCTCAGATCTGGTTCTCCCAACGCAGAGTTGGACGTCCTCTCTGCCGGAGCTTCTGTGACCAGCACAGACACAGGTGACCAGCCCAGGACAGCCATTGTTTTGGATGTTCCTGACTATGTCAATGTCGGCATATTGCCCGTACAGCTCGACGTTCGTGCGTATGCGGATATCATTTCCCACTCTAATTGGACCAAAGATTCTCCGAAGTATCTAACTCTCAAATATGCCCATTGCTGACTTATCCGATTCTGTCATGACCCATGATTCAGGACAGGCATTATCAGAGTCTTGTAGAGTTTAATTTTTCTCTGGGCAGAACTTTAATTCGCATTTGCTTACCGAGACCAAAATAGCTACGGAGTGCAAGCCAACAAGTTGGCTTGGATTTTCAAAGTCAAACTTCGTAATTCGACGAAAAGCTTTAGAAAGGATTCGATTTTTAGCTCAATATCTTTGTAAAAAGGACATTAAATGTACTGCAAATGTACTGATCTACGAAACACAATTACATTTGTTAAGGTCATTCCAAAAATCCACAAAAACAAATCACAATTAGACAAAAACACAAAACATAAAAAAATCTTTTTTATATACCTGGACTAACGTTTCACTTATTAACACTTACAACTTTTTTTTTTGTATTGGCATCAGAACATGCACCAACAAAACAGTGTTGCCATAAATTTCAACTTGTATTATTATTTATCCTGCTGGGGTATATAAAGTTGAAAAATTAATCTAATTTTTCTAATACCGAACAAAAAAATTTCTTCGGAAATGAACGGAAAACTGCCACATGATAGTAACAAGTAACGAGGACCTACTATTACGTATAACTTCGCGAGCACGGAATGACTTTACGCAGCAAAATTATTGTTGAACAGTGCTCGTCATAAAGTCTATAATGTTACACACAGTTGGAAACATCAGTCCAGTTATCTATATCTGTTGTGGGCAATTTGAGAATTAGTTTTTGCATTTTGTTTAAAAAGGATAGGTGCTAAACGAAAATTCGTAGATGTGCTTGCCATTTTATGAAAGGAGTGTCAAACTAGCTATGTCTGTCTTCCTGTTTTTTCGTCCTGCTGTCTATCTTAAGAAACTGACAATCTCGGAGACTATATGAGAAAGAGCCATCATCTTTGAAACTAAGAATCTCCTAAGAAGTTAAGTGGCTACTATCCTTTTCTAAGGATTTAAAAGTTTTTGCATAAAAACTTCATTGTTTCTTTATCTAGCAATTCTAAATTTGGTATTAAATATGCCTTTAATAGACCCAACATTCCGTTTTTATGTAGAACACAACAAAACTTCTGAGATTTTGTTTACATGGAACTACTATGACATGCAATGGAATGGTTATAAAAAGTTAACCAAGTTAATACCTTTTTTGTGTCAAAATTTTTGGAAAAGAATAGTTCCAAATTGGAACATTATTAATGGTTCATAAAAATTGCGAACAGGGTATTTCGTAATCGACTACATCATTCTTTCGTTTTTTTTTTTTTTTGTGAAGGTATACGATCACGACTACCCATAATAGTCATGAAAACACCCAGCCATGCATTTATGTAAATTCGGGAAAGACGAGGAGTCCTAATTTAATCTTTTCATAAAAGATCGATACCAAACTAAAAGTACAAAATTTGGCGAAAGAATCGAAAATAGTATTTTGAAAAATGACAAAAACAAAAATATTTTAGAATGTCTGAGGAATCATTTAAATTTTATATTTCTTTTTATGGTTCCAATCGCCTTCTCGGGGGCATACACATTCATTTTTAAAGTAAAACTTTGAAATCTTAATTATTTTCGTTGTAAATTCCATGAAAAATAAAACTTTGTGACCACATTTACGAAGTCTTGAGAAAAGAAAAACATTTGTGTGGAGTATAAAAAAAAAAACTTAAAGTAACTGCAACACGCAACTTCTACAGCCATTCTTATAATAATGATGTCATATGCGTTACACTCTATAGTTTGGCTGCATTATCTGTAATATGAATTCGCACATACTTGGTAAGCAACGTTATACCATATATAAATTGTTAATGGCAAAAGTAACTTGATAAGCAAGCGGCAAATTAAGTCGTTCATAAGTGCTTTTTCTCTTTTTATCTTTTATCTTTTATACCCTACATTATTATGGTTTAAAATGTAGCTACATAAACAAATTGTAAATTTAAATATTAAAAAAAAAAAAAAAACTACTTAAATTATAAACTTATGATTGAATATTATAATCATCGTCTTTTTTGACAAAATAATACGGATAATCTTGAAGCGTAATTTGGGTAACTGAATGCATGGAATTAGTTATTCCAGTTTTTTTTTATCTTTTAGGAAAAATGTTACTATTTATTTTGCTAGATACAAATCTTATATTGCAGCAAATATTCGCATTTAATAATCATGATAATATTTCGATTATACAACCTTTGCACATACATACATTATTTTCCAATTTTAAGTAACGCTTCATATCCATAAGAAAAACAAGAAAGAACGCTGAAGTCGAGTATGCCCGACTGCAAGATACCCTGTACCCAATATATATGTAGCTTAAGTTAGGTTCTATTTTACCACCATACCTAATTGAATTGGATTTTCATAGAAAAACTTAAAAATCGGGTATATCTTTGAATGGGGTTATACTTAAAATTTGGTTGGGCCTACCCATATTGGGATATTTCTTTGGGACTATCATAGACATAATTTATACTAAATTTGAACTTCCTAGAATAAAACACAATGACGTTTTTATTCAAAACCCCAAAATTTTGGGGTAGATTTGTATGGGGGTACTCCTTAAAATGGGTCTAGAGAAAAACCGTTTGTAAGTGCACACTTGACGGCCTAGGATAGTCTAAGTTTCAATTTTGAAAGCTCTACCTCTTATAGTCTCCGAAATAATCGTTTTCATACGGCAGACAGCATGATGGACGGACAGACAGACAGACATAACTAGTTAGAGTCCCCTTTTAATGCTGATCAGGAATATGTGTACTTTATAGGGTCTATCTTGCCTCCTTCTGGCTGTTACATACATTCGCACAAACTTAATATACCCTTTTACCCTTTGGGTACAGGGTATAAAAATGCAATAAGAAAAATCTTTTTTTTTATTCGAGTTTTTTATAAATTTTGCTTGTTTTCTACTTCATCTTAGTTCATTTTTTAAGCTGCCCAAAAGCAATTTGCATATGTTCCTTGTCCCGTCATGTACCGTCATGTCCATTGTCAATCCTTTTTATGTCCTTCGGTTTTTCTTTCTTTCTTTATTTTATTTTTTTTTTTTTTTTTGTGTACAATTCTATTTTCTTGGACTTATAACTTTTCGATGTTAGTTTCTTCTGCATTTTTGCTTGCTCGTAAAACAAGTACAACGTTTTTTTCCCAATTTTTTTTATTTTCTTTAGCAAAAGATAAGTATAAAAATAAAAAATTGTTCAAAAAAAATATAGATAAATGAAGCATATAATATTTTATAGCAGAGTAAGGAAAAAGATTGACCAGGAACATAAGTTGATGTTATTATCAAGTTTAACATGTTTCCTTATTCTTGGAGTTGTCTTTTTTACATTTTATTATTTCTTAACACCCTTCCATACAATAAAATAAAATAAAAAAAGATATTATCGTTTTAGCGTAAATTATGAAACGCAATAAAGATTATAAATACAAAAAATATAAAGTTAATAAAAAATTAAGTAAGCTCAGAGTTTAGAATGAGAACATTTAATTATTCAATTTTTTTTTTTTTTTTTTTGAATTGTTGTTTAAATTTTATGAAACATTCTACTTTGCAATTATTTTTATATACTGATTTTTAAGGATAATAAAGTTACATTAGAATTATTAAAATACACAGAGAGAAAAACAATTACTCGGTATTTTGTGTTGCAATTATATTTGCAAGATATCTGCCTTTTCGGTTCTTAGTGATCTATCGACTCTGACTTTGTTTAAACTGTACATTTTGTAAAAATAAGTACTTGAAATAAAGCAAGAAACAAAGAAGTTTCCATAAAAAATCCAAAATTTTGAGGAAGATTTGTATTAGAATTACTCCTTAAAATGGAACTAGAGAAAAGCCGTTTGTAAGTGACTATTTGACGGATAAGAAGAGTTTAAGTTTAAAATATGGTGCCTCTATTTCTTATAAACTACGAGATAAACAGTTTCATAAGGCATAGATCATGACATACGGACAGACAGACAAACATAACTAGATCGATCTACATTAGAGTTAGGCACGAAACTAAATATTTGCTAGATCGGCTCTACTTTTAAGGCTTATTATATACATTCTGTAATTTAAGTACCCGAAAACCGTTTTCTTTGATTATCGTAGTGTGGTTCACTTTTAGTTCCTCCCGGATGATCAAACGATTATTAAGGATTTATTATTTATCCGTTTTAAGGCGCCTACGAGAGAGCATCCACAGAAAACATCTGGAATTGTGAAAGGACAACTCGTGAATTTTTCACAACGTATTCGCCAGATTTGGCTCCCGATCGACGTCATCAAACAAAATTCGTCGAAGGCGCTGAAGGTCAAACCGCCGGCTACCTATGAGCGGGCCATGAATGATTGGGTTAGCCGCCAAAATCGTTGTGTCTGAAGCCTATTTTAAAGGCGACACAATAAAATCCGATGATAAAAATTAAAAAAATTTATTTTTTTAAATAATTTCCGGGCTCTTACTTTGGCAAGGATCAGATACTGGACGTGAGGAGGCTTACGACACTAGAGCGCCTTCAACGAAAGTATCTATAAATTTTACATGAAGTTGGTCCTTTTCAAGCAGATACACTGAAGAAGTAATCTGTTTTGTTTTTTTTCTCTGCCAGTGCGCACTGAGCTGCGGTCAAAGGATCGATGAAAATGGCTAGAAAATCTAAGCTTGGTTCTTGATGCAAATGAGCAAAAATTGAAATAGGTGAAAAACAGGTGGTACAGGGTTATAGGTCTGGTCGAGTAAAACAAAACTGCATGCTTATAATTTGTGGAACACCAACAAAATCTGAAGTTTGTGTTTTTTTTTTTTTCTTCTCACTTATATGGCAATAACTAAGTCAAGTACGAACTGATTTTTAGTTTTTTTGCAGCGCCTCTAAACTATGTTGGGCCGAATATAAAAACAAACTAAAAATACCGCTTTTTTTTTTTTTTTTTTTTTTTTTTGATTGCAGCATGCCCAAAATGTTTTAGGAAACGCTGCAATCAGCTGTTTTTTGTTTTTATTTATTTAATTGCATGAACGCCCTTAAAAAATTTGGGGCTATTATAAAAAAAAACTTATAAAAAAGCAACAAAAATTTGTATTGGAAAATTAGAAAATCGTCTCTTTAAATGACCCAAATGTTCCTAGTGCATTAAATAACTTAATTTGTTGCCTTTCAAATAAAACCGGGTTGGAACCCATAGGTTGGATGGTTTTAACGTCCATAGCGGACATAGAAAGATTTTACAATTTTTTATTTATAGATTTTGAGACTTCAGATGGTATAATTTTCAAACAGCTTTTTTTTTTCTCAGTGTATAAAATAGTTGAGTTGGTCTTGGTATTTATCTGCCTTATAGTCTGTCTGTCGTATTTTTCAATCTCGAAATTTAGATTCTCTAGAAGTTTTTGAGAAAACTGTGGTCCATGTTTAAAGCGTATATACGATTCGTTGCTATTAAACGTAAT
Organism: Leucophenga varia; assembly: GCA_018903435.1. Taxonomy (NCBI): domain Eukaryota; kingdom Metazoa; phylum Arthropoda; class Insecta; order Diptera; family Drosophilidae; genus Leucophenga; species Leucophenga varia. Next base: position 94,887 of record JAEIFJ010003030.1, read on the forward strand.
AAATTTACATGCATACTTTACTTAACTTTATTTTTATTGAACTATTTATTAAGTCCGGTTGCTGTTCAGTTTGTACATTTCAATCATTTGCCTCAAGCATTCGATTATTTCACTGTAAAATGAAGTCAATGTAAAGTAAATGTATTTTTCATTGAATTATCCTTACACATGCATAGTAATAAATGAATAAAAATGTACAAGATTTTTTTTTTCTTTTTTTTGGTCTTTAACAAGATTGTTAGAATTTCTGTTTAAAAGGTATTTTCTATTTATTAACTTTAATAAGCTCAGACAACAAAACTTGTTTTCGAAATATAGATAAATAATGTAGAAGATCATAAATAAATTTACAAGATACAAATGTATCTGAAAAAACAAATCTTAACTAATAAAAATTTATAGATTATGCAAAAATTAAAAAGTAAACTTAACTTAAACTTCAATCACAATCTAATCTTGAAAAGACTTAAGTGCTACTTTTGGCTTTTCGTAGAGAATACTTAAAGTTCAAACACTTTTTCTCTACTTAAATTATATTTCCACTTAACTTTTCATCCAAAATGTTTAGGTCGACTTGTTTTTTTAGTGTTGTGTAATATTTAAAGTGAGTGCATAAATTTTGCTTATAAAATGTATCTATGAGATTTGTGTGTGTGTTAAATTTTATTTCTATAGAAAATTATACTCAAGCACTATTTTTTTTCAATTTCATCTCGAAATAACTTTTTCTGCAAAAATATTTACTTATTAATTTACTAAAAAATATAACGCAAAAATTTTATTTGGAGTAAAAGAAAAAACCTTGCCACCATTGGTTCATTATTTTAATCAAACAAAAACCCCACACGCACACATACATCTTTGATATAAAAGACAAAATATTCACACACAGACACATACACACAAACACACATGCCAAGCAAACGCGAAAACAAACAAAATTTATTACAGTCAAAAAAAGTGTATAAAACCAACTTTATTAATTAAGCTGACGTAGTTTTATGGCATTTTAATAAAATCAGTGTTGCCACATTTTATTATACTCTACGTTCAAAAAAAAAAAAAATTTTAAATAATAATAAAATCACATAAAAATGAAACAGAAATAAAAAAACATAAAAAAAAAACGACAAAGCAGGTAATATGATATTAAAAATTCGATGGTGGAGCATACATTTTTAAGTAGAGCTGAACAGCTGCTGAGACGTAAGCCGTCATAGTTGCATTCTAATTTAACTCTGACGGCTTTTGATTGAATTTATAACTGATTTCGGGGTCTTCCAAGACCATTCGAAGCAAAGCTTTAACGAATATCGATTAAAATAAAGTTAAAGTATAACTTCAATATTAGTTAAGCGAGCGCTCCTTTTCCATTACAACCATGTTGCCAGATGCTAACTAATTTTGGAAAGACTATCTCTTAATCCACAGGTAACCAAAATAATACGTATCAATTTCTTTGCAGAAAATTAAGTGCGACCGATTTATAGAAGAGTTGGGTGCGGGACTTAGTAATTGATTACGATTTCGCTCATCGCGATATACAATTTTGACTTTATCGAAGGTTCTGGGTTCCTATACATCTATTTCCAAGTATTTTGAATCATTCTTGCGATATCATCAAGTTTGGACAAATGCATGAAGACAGTATAAAGTATGTATTTTATATATATTCTTGAACAGCACCGGTAGCTTATTGTTAGTCAAACATCCGTCTCTCCGTCATCCATATGAACCATATGACCACAAGAAGTCATCAAACTTACAACTTAAATTTTGAAGAACCCTCCGGAAATCAGTTATGCAATATTTTTTCCATTCGCATCTGACGGGCTAGACCCGTACACAAACATATGGATACACCTATTGTTATCTATTTAAAATAGTCCAAATTAGCTCGTATCATCGAACTATTTTACTCCAATTTTTGGACATTCTATACACTTTTTAAAAGAAAATTTTTACTTTGTCGAAGAGTTCTCATGGAAGTATTCCTGTACATTTTTTGGGACATAGATTTTAAAAAAGGCACCAAAAATGTTTTTTAAGGATCATTTTCGAAATATCCAAAAAAAATTATGTTCTTTAGGAATTTTTCAAGTTTTTAGCATGAATCTAGAGTAGAGATGAGCGCCGGGAAGGGAATCCCGTGGGTCCCGCTTGCGTTTTTTTTTACTTTTAGTTATGAAAACCCAAATATTTGTTAAAATAGTTTAAATATTTGAATCAAAAAGTTTAAAACTAAATAATGCAGTGTTATAAAGTGTTTAAACTAATCGGTACCAGCGCTACCCCCGGGAACACCGTCCCGACGCCCATCTCTTATCTAAAGAATATATAGTTTCAACTAGCTGACCTGTACATCATTAGAAAATTAATTACTTTTGTGTAAAGGATTTTTTAATTGTTTAAAAAAAAATACCCAAAAAAGACATTTGTTGAGGAGATCTCCAGAACGATCCAACCAATATCCCGTATCGCACCCTAATTTTAAAGTTTTTTCCCTATTTAATTTCTTATAGAAACTTTAAAAATACGAAGAGGTTTATGGTCAAAAACAAAAGATATTGGTTGGGATACAAAATTTAGTTAGGTTTCACCATTTGTCTATAAACAGCCCTCGTTGCTGCAATTTCAGTGCAGTAGCAAAAAGTGATTAACGCAAAAATATAATAATTTAACGCGCATAAAAATGAAAATTTACGAAAGCAGCAAAGAAAACGCAAAAAAAAAACAATAAAACGAAAAATTAAATTTAAAACTGAAATTAACATTATGCAACAAAGAGTTGCGTTTCAAAAAGAATGAAAGAGATAGACAGAGAGAGAGAGAGAGAGATAGAGAATATGTTAATGCGTTTTAGCAACGGTGAAAATTACTGTACTTTAGTATAATTTCCCGTTAAACTTAAATTGTTAGCGACAACAAAGAAATCATGGGAAAGAGTGCAACCGGAAGAACAGACATAAAAACTGTAGCAAAACTAAAAATCAGGCAAGAAAAACTCACTGCACACACACACACACACACACACACACACACACACACACACTTATGTGTACGCAACCAAAGAACTTTTTCCAAAGTAAAAGCAAAAGTTAGTATAGAAGTAGTTAAAAAAATTTGTTTTTTTTTTTTTTTTGCAAGGAGACAGATAGACACAGACACTTGCACAAAAGAGCGGCTAAACTAGTTAGCACCCCAAACGAGCACGAGTACCAAGTACCAAGAAAACCCAAAAGCAAAGAGCAGAGTAGGCGTTAGGCACAGTTGACTTGCTTTTAGCCACTTTTCTCTCTGCACAGCTTTCGAATTCAGCCAAGTTTCAGTCAAGTGCTGCTATCGTTGATTGCGACGACCCAAAACGGAGTTAGTTAGTTAGCTTCACCTTGGCCATAAACTTGTTTCATGCAATTAGTGCAGCTCGTTGCTCCTTGAAAGGACATTTGTATTCGTATAGCTTAATTCGTTTATACCACGAACAACTCGCCACTGTCAACAGGCACTGTGAGGCCAGTGAGGCAGGCATACGCACGAAAGACATTCACAGAACTGAATTCATCTCATTCAACAGCGAAAGTTTTACCTGCCGAGTTTGTAATTCTTTCCTGTTCCGTTAACAAACTTCATAAATACTTCAAATAGCAAAAAAAAATACAAAATAAAATAAAACGAAAATAAAAAAACGTAGTTGAATTTACTCTTTTAAACGTTTTTTGTAGTTGCAAATAAAAAGTTATTGTAGAGTAAAAATGCTACCACTTAAAAAAATTGAAACAACAACATTTTATAGACATATCTTGAGTTTCTATCTTTAAACAACTCCAAAAATGAAAGCAGTTAATGTGTTGATGGATGGATAAATATATAAATGGGAGAAATCGAATTATTGATATTCTGATATGTAAATATATAATTAAATAATCTGGTAATTCAGAATCTGTCGAGCAGAATTAGATACAAACTGGATTACGATTATGGTAGCACCATCTGTTTAAAAATTAATTAAGACCTTCATAATTAACCCTCCGATGTAATATATCTGCGTGATTTTATTTTGTTTAAGAGTCCTACTATCCGCCTCTTCCGCGATGTACCTAGACGTTTTATTCTTGTCTTAGCAGTAGCTGAACAGCGGTAAATGAGGTGCTCCAGAGTCTCCACAACTCCCTGCTCCCCAAATTTTGTGCAACCATCCTTATTGGCTGTACCCAGCTTTTTGCATGACCGGGTGCTATTGTATCTTGTCAGAATAGTGTAAACGGGTATATTTAGCTTGTCGTAAAGTTTGCAACGCATTAAAGAAGACATCGTAGACTATATAAAGTATATATATTCTTGATCAGCTCGATGAGACGAGACGGTCAAGACATGTCCGCCTGTCTGTTTGTCCGTCGGTCTGTTGCGAGGTGATTCATTTGCTCATTTTTAAAGAAACTGGCTGAAACTGCTAGCTCGCGCACCTTCACATTTCACATTTCATGTATTTTTTTGTCATCTGTAACCTCATCGGAGTGTCTGTCGGTGTGGACTTCATCGGTATCGACCACCACGAAAATTTCGAAACCATCCGCTAATTTGTAGGAGAGCATTATATACTGCTGCTCCTGCTCCAGAATTAATTTCAGTCAATTCAGAGCTAGTTTTCTGATCCCAATGAGGTTATTGTGCGGGTAAAGTGGTATTTTCATGGCAAAAAAGCAATTTTCCGACCATTGAATTTTTAATTGTTTGATAGAGAATTGATTCATTAATTTGTTTCCCTAAAATATAAAATTTTGTCGTTGAGTTAATTAAGTAAAGTCACTGAAAGATTGGGCTGCAAAAACTTAACAAAATTTGCTTATGAATATGAAATATTTTTAATAATGATATTTATGTAATGTTTTTACTGCAATAAAGCACTTTCTATTTAGTTTAAAATTATGAACAGACGGGTAACATAAGTGGTTCAAGAGATATTTGGGAATAAAAATGCCTTCATAAAATGCCAAGTTTGCTACTTTCTATAGAAAAAAAAGTATAGCTCCGCCTGCCTACGTTTTTCTAGCTACAAAAAAATTGAAGATTGTAGTCCATTCTTTCAATTAAAAAAAAAAAAAAAACTTCAACCACAGAACGAAACCTCTCGACAATTAAAGGATGTTGTTAATTTTAACACGAAAATTACAATGCATTTTTAAAATAAAAAAGTGGTGCATACTTTTTTGGCGTGAACTTTTAATGAAATAAATTAAACCAATTTATTTAAAATTATAAGTTATTGTTAACAAAACTAAATGATTTAAATAAAACATAAGATTTGTTAAAGGGAAAACAATAAAATTCTGATTGGCAAATAAGAAGAAAAATAAAATTGTTTTATTTTAAAAAATTTTAGTTTATTTTCCATGTCATGTAGTGTACTGAGTAAAAGGCGCTTTCGAAAGTCAAAGTCGAAATAGTAAAAAAAAAAAAACAAACAATTCAGAAGCGATCTAAATTAGATTAATAATTGCTAGATTAGAAAATTAGTAGTATATGCCTTCAACATCTTAAACAACTGTTCGAATTATGTAAAGTAGCTAACGAAATTTATATATTTGAATGAAAAATTCGTTATGTGTCCATGGGGTACTCCGATTTGACCAATTTTCAGCACAAGACTATAATTATCTTTTACCAGTATTTTAACTGAGTTTCGGTAAGATAGACAACCATGTCTCCCATACAAAAACTTGAAAAAATATGAGTATTGGTCTATGGGAGGTACCCCCCAGAGACTAAAGAATATGGCCAATTTCAGCAAACGTCTTTATATCTATTTGAACAATATTCGACTGAGTTTCGATAAGATTAACAAACATTTGTATAGTATGTATCTTCCATACAAAACTTTGAAAAAAGTATAGGTCTAATAGGACTAATATTAACCATCTTTGAAATTTTTCATAATTACTTCAAACTCATAAACTGTGCAAAATTTCAACATCATAAAAGCACTCCTTTATTTTTTCCACGAAAACACATGATGCAATACCACTGTGAGTCATTTTGCTGTCCAGTACTATGTCATTTAATTTAGGTGGGATACATTGCGATAACCTGCGTCTCTTTGCAAAGAGAATGATGTCTGCGGATTGTGTTCGCTGCAGTTCATTGACTCACTTATGGACTCAAGTCGGTGATGGTTTTACCATTTTCAAGGCAATTTACACGATTCTTGCATCCAACAGGCCAATTCCAAACCTGGCAAAAAAATTTCCCTGCTTTAAATACTACTTCTTGATCTTTGACCTTTTAATTCCTTCAATATAGAGTTTTATGTCATTTGAAGGGATTGGACTGGTGGTGTTCACAAAGGTATCGAATGTAGTTTTATATTGCCATATGCGCGTCGAGCGGGAGTCCCACGCGATCCCGAATATCCTGAAAAATGATTCGTAATTTTTATTTTCTTGGAACTCTAAACTGAGATGCTTATATTCAGTTAAATTAAACACAAAAAAAAAAATCATGTTTTATCCTTTTTAGAAAACTCACTCCAAAAAAACTAACTAAAACTTCAGTTAAAGTCAAAAGCAAAAGTAAAAAAAGAAAATGCAACAAAAATCTTTTGAGAAATTATTAAATATTTTATGCGTCACAAAATATTCCAGAAAGATTTGCACAAAGTTTTCGCAATTGCGATAAAACTTTTGTTTCGAAACTAAACTTAATTATCAATTTATTAAAATGATAAACAAAAGCAAAAATCTGAACTACTTTTGTCATCAATATTTCGCGTAGCTAGGTGAGTTAGGTACACTACTTAGTATATCAACCTATTCATTGCATATAAAAGTATTGTTTTTGTACATAAATATTCGAACAATGTGCGCCGCAGCAGCTTTAATAAATAATAAATTAGCTGAATTATGTACGTAGATACTTAAGTTTCGAGGTCGCTCTACTTTTTTTTTTGTTACATTTTATTCTTTCTTGACAGAACAAGTCCTTTGAGAAGTATAACTGATTCAATGAAAATGAAATGAATTAGAAGAAAAGAGCAGTTGTGAAACGCATCTACGCAAGTATTTACGAGCGTAAAGCGCGCACACAAAAGTCAACTAAAAGTAAAAGCCTAACTTTCATGTTCTGCCACATTTTAAGGACATTTTTTCGTGCTCTCCACGGAGCAATAGCTTCAATAACAAAAAAAAAGGAAGAAAAAAATTAAGCCGCGTTTGAAATTGACTGCAGTACTAACACCCAAAATAAACGTTCAAAACCGCAACCTTTGTCCTTTTTTGGCACTTTTTGTTTCTTTTTTTTTTTTATTTTTTTTATTTGTTTTGCGGTCTACAAAAAAGTCTATTTTTCGAAATGTTGCAAAAAATTTTATACACTTAATATGCGTTCTGTTCATATTGCTGCTGCTCCTGCTGCTTCTGCTCCTGCTGCTGTTGTTGTTATCGTTGTTTTCATTTTTGTTGCTGCTGTTGTTGTTGTTGTTGCTGTTGCTGTTATGCCCCAAAAGCCTCAAGGCAATAGCTTAAAATTAGCTATAAGCAAAATTACTGTAAAATGGCTTAAATGAGTGTAAAGCAAAATATAATAAGCCCAGCAAGCTACTGTAAACATATTTATGTATGAGTATATATTTCTTTTTATTTTATTCATCCTAAAGGCAATCATTTCTGGTTTAAGCTTATCCAATTGTTGAATGCCCTTTAGTACTGTTTTATCAGAAAGTTTAGAAGATACTTAATGTATTTTTGGTTTGCAAAACCGTTCGACGGCAGAACAAAAGACCATCTTATTGGTTGCAGAAGTGGAAAAGATAGCAAACTCTTAGACTTGTTCTCGAAAAAAAAATAATTGAATGCGTTCATTGACAAAAGATCATTTTTGATAGAACTGATATGACAAAAACTGCATCTACTACCTCAAAATCGAAAATAAAGGGATGTCACCATTTATTCGCAGTCTTTAAATGTAAACTCAATTTTGACTTCAGATTGAAAGCCGAGCTGAACTAGAGAATCCCAAACCCTAAACTAAACCTTTACCTTATCGATAACCTAAACCCTAACCTAAACCCTAATATAAACACAAATGTAAGCCGTAATCTTAGCCGTAATCTAAGCCGTAATCTAAGCCCTAATCTGGGCCTAACCTAAACCCTTACCAAAACAAAAACCTAAACCCTAATCTAAACTCTAACATAAACCCTAACCTAAACCCTAACCTAAACTCTTACCTAAACCCTAACCTTAACCCTAAACTAAACTCTAACCTAAACCTAACCTAAACCCTAACCTAAACCCTTACCTAAACCCTATCCTAAACCCTAACCTAACCTAACCTAAACTCTAACATAAACCATAACCTAAACCCTATTCTAAACTCTAACCTAAGCCATAACCTAAACCCTATTCTAAACCCTAACCTAATCCCCAACCTAAACCCTAACCTAAACAAAAACCTTAACCCTAATCAAAACCTAACATAAACCCTAACCTAAACTCTAATCCTAAACCTAAACTAAACTCTAACCTAGGCCCTAAACTAGCTCTAAACCTAAAGCCCTGGCCTAAACTCTAACCTAAACCCCTGACCTAGGCCTAACCTAAACCCTGTTCTAAGCTCTAGCCTAAACCCTAACCTAAACCCTAACCTAAACCTTATTCTAAACCCTAACCAAAACCTAACCTAAACCCTAACCTAAGCACTAACCTCAACCCTAACCTAAACCCTAAACTAAATGCTAATAGATATACTATATATTATTCCATACACTTAAAACTAAATCGAACCTTACCCAGCGGTACAGGCTCAGGTCAGTTGACCGGATTGACTTTTTTACAGCCAAATGGGTTCATAGATCTATTCCCAAGTATTCCAAAAATGGTAGATTCCAAAAATGTCCATGATTGATCGCTCTCGTGATATCCTCAAAAAAACTATTTTTTTTTGACTTTTTTATATTATTACTATATATCGAAAAAATGGATAGTTCCAAACAGCGGAACTGTACTTCATTTGAATGGTAATTACTTCTTCTAATTAATTTTCTATTCCATTTTTTAGTAGAAAAAAACGTAAATACATTATTTTTAAAACTTCTAAATTAAGGTTATTTCATTACAACAATATAAATCCAACGATTGTCCAAATCGTAATAAAAATGTTAAAGTAACAGAAAAATAAAATTAGAAAAATTTAAAAATCAAAAATGTTGCGATTTTAGTTCTATGATCTATGAGAACGCAAAAACTTCGACAAAGTCAAAGTTTGTGAACTAGTTTGACTAGTCAGGGTTGTTGTCAGAGTCATTTAATGTCAAATGACCCTTTTTAGAAAAAATTACACAGTTTGCCTAGCACGTACAGGCTAGTCAAGGTTGTTGCAGAGTATACCCACTGACCCACGAGCTTGCCTGCCCCAATGTTGTTTTCAATCCCATTAGCTGAGTAGCAACGGGTCGTCTCTGCATCAGCCTGGGACAGTTGCTGAACAATAGTGGGCAGTCATTACATTTTTATGAAACATTGTAATTCCCAAACAATTCATTCATAAAATATATATGTATATATATTTATATATGTACTATACATATATATATCTATACTAATATATTAAGAGGATATGTTTGTTTGTTTGTTTGTTTGTTTTGAATAGGCTCCGAAACTACTGGACCGATTAAAAAAATTAAAGGGGGAGGGGAGGAGAAAAAGGGGGCGATTATAACGTTGACGGCAAATGCAGCATATGAGCCCGTCTTTAACTAAGTCAGTCAATGATTGTCCCCGATGAGCCGGTTGAAATTGATCCAAATAAGTTGACCCACATAGGTCAGTCAGCAACTGTCTTACATGTCGTTTTGGAAAAATAGAAATGCAAATATTTAAATTAGTAAGATAATAGAGACTGAAAAAGTATAATCCATGGTAAAAATTAGCGGTGGGCTTGGTAATTTTTTGTGTTTGAGCTACAAAAAATGAAACTCAGTGTAAAAATTAATTGGAACGAGATAAATAGGTTCCATTGAGTAGGTGGGTAAAGCGTGTGGCCTTATTTAAGTAAAAATCAAAAAGGCAAAAGTTTGATTCATTGGAAAAAAATAAAAACTTTAACCCTAAGCGTTTACCCTATGTTCGCAATTGCACGCATTCTACTAAACTTCCTCCATATAATCGTACCGCTCTTCACCACACTACACACCAAGCGCCCCTCTCCGCTCTTTAATACTCAGATTATGTATTTGTTTTTGATTCAACTTCAAAATCAACCTTCAACTGAAAATAAAAATTTGCTTAAGACCTAATTTATTTCTGTCAAGAGATTTTGGGAACATGTATTTTGACATCTTGGGATTTTTGAGAACTATTTCTTGGATTTTTCTGAGATATTTAAGGACGCAGACGATTTTTTCCGTAACAACCTTTTAAACGACAACGAATTTTTCAAATCAAACAAAGCCAATACACCCTAATAAAAACCAGCTCCTATATAAAAAAATGTAGTGTACAATAATGGCTAAAAACAATAACAACAACAACAGCAACAGAAAAGCGATTCAACAAAACAATGAATACCGCTAGGAACAAAACAAAAACAAAAAAAAAAAGAATCTTAAATAAAAAATAAAGCAAACTCTCGCTTTCGCTTTCTCATTCTCATTCGCCTAGAACTCAACTCACAGACAGACTCTGACACCATTAAGTTTTTCTTTATTTTACACATTTGCACCAAAACTCCTCCATGATGGAAACATATTTTATGAGTTGATGCAGATGATGTTTTCTTTACTTTTGACTTTTCCCGATGCTTTCACAACATTCATTTTCTCTCACTTCTACGTGAATTGTATCTTTCTCATACAAAGACGTATCAACGCAATACGCCATTGTGTGCATGGCGCATCTTTTGAATCGTATTGCTTGTTGATGATAATAAAACTTTGTAGAAAAAGGCAAAATCCCGCTGGGAGTATAATCGAGGCTTTTATACATTTTATGTTAAAAGAGAGAGAGGGAGAGAGAGATAGAGATAGAGTATGAGTTAAAGGCAAAATAATACACAAAGATATGGCTGCAACTTTAAACAATTCAGGGAAGCACAGCGGGTTACTGTTTTGAAATACAAAAAAAAAAAAAAAATTATTGTAACAAAGAATTTAAAAAAAAAAAGCTAATAAAATCAACTCAACAGCAACTTCTTGTTGCAATTTTAAGCTATTGCATTATTTAATTCAATAAAATTCAACTTGAAACAGCGCACTGCTGCAACTGAGCTAAAATGCATTCAAATTTTCAATTCAAAGCAATCCCAGCCAATCCAATGTGCCAATGAACTTGTTATGTTAATTTTTTTTAATACAGTAGAAACTCGATACTTGCATATATTCGCCAGTTACACGCCTCGATTCTTAAGAAACGAAAATTTTTCTCCTTATGTACTCTGTAATTGAAACTTTTAACAATTTGACCTCAATACTTGCAACTTGGGTTTCTACAATAAACATTTTTATGTTTGATTCTTATCCTATAAATTTATCTAATAAATTTCAGGGAAGTCCCGTTAAAGTAAAATTTTATTTTTTTATATTCTCTCAATTTTATTTCATAATAATTATAATAAAATATCATTTCCTTCGATTCAAACAAAGAATTTTCTAAAAAAAATTCAATTTTCTGCAATTTTTTCACGAATCCCACGATTTTTGAAAACTCCAAAATGCCTCGATGCAAATCTGTCTTTTGCTTCTACTTGTTACCTATGAAGTCTTAATAAGTAATAGAGAGAGAGAAGAGTCCTTGCTGCAAAATCCGACGAGTGTCCGTCTTGCGTATGATAAAATAAGCTTAGTCGCTAATTGAACCTAAAAGAGCTTTATCTCAAGTCTCTAGACTGTCTTTTCCGGTTTTATGGCTACATTGAACCCCTAATCAAATGTTCCAAAATCTCGCCTAAGTGATAACCTTTATGTTAATTTAAATCAAAATAAAAAAAATAAAAAAATTTTAAAAATTTATAAAATTTGGAGTTTGGTTCCCCGCTGGGCTCCAGGTACAAACTTCAGGAACCACTTAAACACGTGAAAATAGTTTTTAATCATCTTTCAAATGCGCCTAATAGTATACAAGCCCCAAGTTCCATTCACTCCAGATATATGGGTTCTCCGGCTTTAAGGACCTCATTGGACCCCAGATCTAAATCTCATATTAGTGTTCACCTATATAGTACCTTAAATCTATAGTAAAAAATAAAAGAAAAAAATTTTAATTGATAAATTTTCGGGGACCCACCCACTGGGTCGTATGTCCAAATTTCGGAAATCCCTTAAACATGCCAAACAAGTCAAGTCTCGTCGTATATTCATTCCAAAGATATGACTTTTCCGGCCCCCATTAGGCTCGGATTCAAATCACGCCTCAGAGCTTTCCTAAAATCAAAAAACAAAAAACAAAGTTGATCAAAAAATCTATTTTTGGATCCCATGTTTATATTTCGAAATCTCTTGAAAATTTCATTATTCCATCAATCCAAAGATATGGATTTTTCGATTTAAAGACCCCCATTAGGCCCCTGCAGTACAAAATTCAGCTTCCTCACTGCAGCCGTTTGGACTGTTGTCGTGTCTTTCATCAGTCAGTCATTCAGGTGAAATTATTAATTTATTAATTTTGTTATATGAGTTCGAAGATTTGGTTCTTGCTACAATCTCACATAGTGCACATTTTCAAAGAACGCAAGAATCGAGTTTCTACTGTATTACAATATTATTTTTTTTTACAATCAAATAAATTTTTATAGTTATGCGCATTTATTTTGACAGCGCAAAAATTGTAGCAATTGAATTTTCATGTAAAAATAATTTGCCATTTTAATCAATTTTAAATCAATTGAATTTTACATATTTTAGGCTTTGAGTATCTATCAAAAAAAAAAAAACTTATTCTAAAAATAAAAATAAAAAAATATTTGTTGTGTTTTCCTGCCTGCTTGCTTGTGCGTGCCTTGTTATTTTTTTTTATTTTTTTACTTCGTGAAATTCATTTTTTGCCGCTATGCGTATACGTAATATTTTCATACGCACAACACATTTTGTTTGCATTACCTCTGATGGTTTTCTGCTGCAAATTGTATTTCAACATTTCTTATTTGCATTTTGAATTTTAATTGATTTTTGCCTAATTTAATGCGCAAATATTGCAAAAACACAATAACACAGCGCAACTTGGGCAAATCGAAAGCAATCGAAATGTTGCGCAGTCAACATGAGCACCGGAGGCCGTATTTGGCGCGCGAGCAACAATATTGCTGAAAATTGAATACAACAAACCGCGTACATAGTGCCTACGTAAATAAAAACACGAGTTCTCAATGTTTTGTATAAATGGCTCTGAGTGTATTTGAAAATACGTTTATAATTTGAAACAAGTTGATTGGAAATAAGAAACGCCAACAGAAATTACTTTAAAAAAAAAACTAGCACTTGGCACAATTTATACAGTACAAAAGGGGCTGGCTGTCTATTATTTTAATAAAAAAAAATGTGTATATGCGAGACAAAAAAAAAGGATTTGTTCTGTTTTCAGATGAGTTCCATTAATGCATTAAAAAATGTCAACCAATTCTTCTATACAAAACAAATCACACATACGCCGCTTAACCTAAAACTGTACTCAACACTGTCTCTTTCTTTCTATCCCGGGAGACCATATAACAATTCAGACACTTAAAACAATTGACCTAAACACATTTAATCGCTGAACTGTAAACGACTTACACTAGAAAAAAGAAAGAAATCAAGACAGACAGACAGATAGACTGAAGGAAGAAGGAAATGAAAAAAATGCAGCCATAACGCTGTAGGTTTTGAACAACCAGAAGCCATAAATATCTCAATAAACGAGCAAAGCAAGGCATTGAAGCAAAAAAAAAAAAAAGAAAAACACAGCATAGCACACAACCGTTGCCCACATTTATTGTAGCAGCTTGACTTCTTGCCGCTTGTCAACGCAAGTTGTTGTTGTTGTTGTTTTGAGACCCAACGACCTAGCTCACACCTATAGTAGAGAACATTGTGAATGCTAGCAGCAACTTGATTCTAAAGTTATAACCCGATTTAATTTTTTTTTTTTTCATACGACTTTCCTTACTGTTTCGCTTGCGACTGAATGAAATGCAAAAGGACAACTCAATACGAAGTCAACTGCCTATGAGTATAATGCGTGTAACAATTTTATGTCGTCAGCGGCAAAAGTGTCCTCTTTCAGTAGCAACAACAAAAACAACAACAACAACAATCAGAGCAACAGCAACAATAATAAACGGATTGAATCGGCGTTTTGTTGCCACCAGCAGTCGGCACGAAATAGAGTGAACGAGTGAATGCGCCTACAGCGCCTACTAGTATGCTATGAAATATTCAATTTTTTTGTAACTCATAGTTTTGCAACGAGAGCAGTTGATGAGTCAGCCGCATTGTATTTTTAATTGGAATACTTTAGTATTGCTGTCAACTACATACAATCTTTGAGAAAGTGAAAGTGTTGAGCAATTGCTTCATTAATTTTGTGTTTGTAGACAAATTGATCGAAGAATTAAGTTGGTTGAGTTTGATACTTTTGTGTAGAGAACGTTCCCCAGTTGCACCGCTGGAAGCGCCACTGATTACAACATTTCAGAGACCAAGTGATAGTCAAAAGGTGAACTGAAGGCCAATATTGCTCTTTCGGTCTAAAATGTCATGGATTTTGTATTGAATATAATATTGTCCGAAATCGATATGAATCAAAGAAAAATCGCATTTAGCATTTATCGAGATGAACGCTTTTTTTTTTTTTAAGAGAAAAATATGTCGCTGTCTAACATATGAAATTGCCCTCGTTTTGTCCTGATTTAGTTTTTTATGTATGTAATTGTTGTTGTTTCTGGTCACTAGTAAGTTTCCAGCCAGTTGAATGCAGAATCGTAAGGATACAAGAAGCGACGAAGGAAGCATTCTAAAAGGAATGCGAACATAATCCTACGCCCTGAAAGCAATACGCACCATTTAATCTTCTAAACTTTAAACTTTGACTGACAAATACGCACATACATATATACTCGTACAATCACTTTGTCGGAAAATTTTTAACAGATTAAAAGAGTCAATGTAAACCCAATAAAGTATATATTGTATATTCTTAATCAGATCGACGAGACGTCCGATTGTCTGTCCGCCCTTTTGTTGTTTTACGTTTCATTCTTTCAGTTTTAAAGATATTGGTCTAATATTCGAAACCTTTTCTTGACATAGCCAACTTTTAACACAGCCCCATACAAATCTAACCCCCATTTATGGGTTCTTATATGAATAAAAAGTTTATTTTTATACCCATCACAATGTGTCAATGTGAAAGGGAATATTCAGTTTGACAAAAAAATTTGTAACGCATGAAAGGAGGCACAGTATACCCCATAAAGTGTACATATTCTTAATCAGCTCAACGAGACAAGTCGATCTAGCCATGTCCGTCTGTCCGTCTGTAATTCCCATTTCATTTGCTTAGTTTTAAAGATATTGAAATGAAATTCAAAACTTAAGCTTTTCTCAGTCCTAAGCAGTTAAATTGTTAAAACCAAAGTGCCACGCCCATTTTTAGGGAGAGCCCCCATACAAATTTTTGATTTGTTTCAAATACGTTGAAAACACTTCTAATATCAACTCATGTTTAGAAAAGGACCTTCACATGGTTGATAATTGAGGACCCTCATAGAAATGTATCCCTAATTTTTAAGCATTCATATTATATAATATAAAAAATGTTTATTTATGAAGCTAATTTTTTTAAATATCTTCAAAATACTTATTGTAGCAAACTATGATAGAACACATGCCTAGAGTAGGATCATTATAGCACATAACCCCTTTACAAACCGAACGCCTTTATTCATTTAATAAAAGTTAATCTAATCATCGTACTTAAGTTTCGGTTTCACCGAAGTTAACGTTATTCGTTGGTAAAGCGATTTCTGCTAACCTTTGTTTTTAATTCAAATTTGGATAAGATCAATCGATAAGACTGCCCATTTTCCAGTGTTTATATGAAAAAAGGGTTTTTATACCCTGTACCCAAAGGGTAAAAGGGTATATTAAGTTTGTGCGAATGTATGTAACAGACAGAAGGAGGCAAGATAGACCCAATAAAGTATATATATTCAAGATCAGCATTGGAAGGGAGTTGAACTAGCTATGTCTGTCTGTCAGTATGTCCGTCCGTCCGTCATGCTGTCTGCCGTATGAAAACTATTATTTCGGAGACTATAAGAGGTAGAGCTTTCAAAATTGAAACTTAGACTCTCCTAGGCCGTCAAGTGTGCCCATTTAAAGGGGTACCCTCCATACAAATCTACCCAAAAATTTTGGGGTTTTGTATAAAAACGTCAGTGTTTTTACTCTAGGAAGTTCAAATTTAGTAGAAATTATGTCTATTATAGTCCCAATAAAATATCCAAATATGGGTAGGACCCACAAAATTGTAGATATATCCTCCATACAAATTTACCCCAAAATGTTGGGTTTTTTACATAAAAGCGTCATTGTTTTTTATTCTACAAAATTCAAATTTAGTATAAATTATGTCTATGGTAGTCCCAATGAAATAGACCAATATGGGTAGGCCCAACAAAATTTTAGGTATAAACCCAATCAAAGATATACCCGATTTTTTAAGTTTTTCTATGAAAATCCAATTCAATGAAGTATGGTAGTCAAATAGAACCTAACTTAAGGTACATATAGATTGGGTACAGGGTATATTGCAGTCGAGCATACTCGACTTCAGCGTTCTTTCTTGTTTTAATTATAACTATCCGAAATGCCTTGGCTTGCTCTGGTGTCGCAAATAGTTATTTTGAAATATTTTTTTGACACCAACCTGCCTTTTCCGCTCCCTTAGATTCACATTCAAAATATTTTAAAAATCAAAATTCAATTAAAAAAAATTTTATCTTGTCCTAATGTTTTCTTGGTAGAGGGTATTTTGAAATCTTGAGATATTAGGACTTGTATTTTTTTATTTAAATTGCTCAAACTTTTTGAAAATTATAAGATTATAAAAATTTCATTGAAAAGTAAATCTGATCAGTAAATCAGTTTTTCATTGTGTTTCATATTTTTTTTTGTCTTTTTTTTTTTTTTTTGTTCTTGAAAACACTAACTATGTATGTGTGCAGGAGAGCTATAAAGAGCGATATCATAGGGATTGACGGTCCTTGTGAAAAGGATTAAAGTTTGCAAGAATTATTTTACTCACAATGATTGTAAGATGAATCTTTTCAATGCTCAACGTGTATATTCAGATTGTCTAAAAGTTTTTAACTCATTGATGGAGATGTCTTAGACCCCATAAAGTATATATATCCTTGATCAGCCATGTCCTTCTGTCCGTCTATTTATCCGTCTGTTTGTTTATTTCTAAGATATAAAGTTATTAAGCTGAAATATGAAACTTTAGATTTTCGCGGCAACGACTAAGTTAAGTTCGAAAATACAAACTTAACCATACAAACTTACCGCACGTTTTTTGAATTTTTGTAGGAAAATAGGCATTATATGTATTTTAATATTTTCACTCCAAATTGGGTAAAAACATTACTAATAAAATTATATAATATGTACACACCACCGATATAATAAGGATCGGTGCCACTATAACATATAGCCCCCAAATAAACTCAACTCCCATTTTCTGATTTAAAATTTGTATCGGACTATTGACTCCCACCAACCAACCCCTTCTCCAAATTTAACCTAAGCCATTGATGATAATACATAAACTATTCCAAGATTCGTGTGGCAGGTATATAAGCTTCGATTTCACCGGAGTTAAAGTTTTTCCTTGTTTTTTAATTGTAAACTGCATATCCATAAGATAAATGCACATAGTGTCTCGTGTATAAAATATATACGACTTTTTCTTTTTTAACTAATAAAACCAATTTTACACATTGTAAAAAAGAAACACATATAATTTATATAAGCCATAAAATAAACTTCACAAAAAAATAAACTAAATCTAATTGAGAACAAACAAATTGCAATCGTAGAACAGTTGCGCTTCATGCTGTTCTATTGCAGCATGCAGCAACTAAAAATGTAGGCAACAAAAAATGAAAACAGCAACAATGCAAACATTGCGCGTTACAATTTAATTTATACAACAATTCATTGTATTTTGTTTTTATTTTTATTTCATTTTTTTTTTTTATATATACGAATGCTCCATTTTACTGCTTTACTTTGTAGAACAACAATCGTCACCATTGATGCCATCGTCGTCATCCTCGTCGTCTTCGTTATGTTCCTCGTCATCGTCATCGTCAGTGTCGTCATGCTGATGGAATCCACTTAAGCTGGCAGCAAACGACAGTGAGTTAGCTTCAACATGTGCAGCCATAGCAGCAGCAGGAGAAGAAGAAAAAATTGACAATGATGCTGCAACCAAACGGAATTGCAACGTAGCGCTTAATTGAACAGCAGCAGATAAAGGCGTTGCACAAATGAAATAAAGGACAACAAAAAAAAACAACAACAACAACAGCAACAACAATGAAGAACAATAAAGAAGTGCATCTGAATGGCTGTCTACGAAGTAATGTTTAGTAGCATTGCATGCGTGTGTGTGTGTATGTATGTGTGTGTGAGTATATTCATTGCTTTAGAAAAGAAAATACAATTAAAGTGACAAATGCTAATCGAAAGTTGTTCTACTTCTTGACATACAAAGCTACAAGGCCAATTAAATGAACACTAGAGTTGCTACGTTAAGGCTTATGGCTTAATGGTACTTTAAAGTCTTTAAAAAAAATACAAAAATGTAGTATGCTGAAGAATATTTGGTACTGGGAAATTATTTAATTAAATTTGAATTAAAAAGCTTAAACGCACTACAACACCTGGGCCTATTGTTATGTCACATCTCTATACAGGATCCTAGTAGCCGTAGCATTGGACAATTAGGTGTTCTGTATTTTCCTCTCACTATTTTCGCCACTTCTGCATTGGTCGTTAAAAAAGAGACTCCTACTCTACAGACCAGCTACTGATTAGACAAGCTACTGTTGCTAGTGTGTAAGGTCTTTTCTTTGATGAGCAACCTACTGCAACGCTTAAGTCTGAATGCCGCAATAGATGCTGTGACTTTACCCACAAAGTTTAGGGTCCGGAAGCTAAGAATAGTTTTAAATCCTTCCGTTAGAGTTAGAGCAAAGTGGTCCGCTAATGCAAAGCTCCGTACTTCTTTTGTATCTTATTGAGATTTTAAGTAAGGCAGGCCACTAGACAAGTATTCCACATAGAAGTATTGGGCTTATAATGGCCATGTAGATCCAATAGAGTTGTTGGGTGAGTTGTAGTATTTTATATTTCCTTGTAAAGAGTACCAACTCTGTTTTGTTGGAACGTACTCCCAAGCCTGAGGATTTTGTTTAAGTTGACGCTGTATGCAGTGCTGTTTCTGTGAGTTCAGAAAGAGTCCTCAGCATTTTCTGCAACAACGCGGGAGAGCGTTTATGGTGTAGTAAAAAGTAAAAACAAGAAATTTAAGTCAACTTACCTATAAACCATAGAAATCAACTGTTTACATTTCAAAAGTCAATAAAGTCATGAACTCCTTTATTAAAAATAAAGTTTTGTTCATAAAAATTTCACAGGTCACTTTCATTCGGGAAAAAAATTTGAATTTTCTGATATGTTGGCAATATTCGAAGACTACGGTTCGAAAATCGGTTCTGCAATGAGATCATATTCTGTCCGTTTAGAGATGAACGCCTGAGGATCTGTCGTTTAATAAAAACTTGAAAATCGATGTACAGGAAAATCAAGTTTTTCTTCATTGTTTTCAAAACTAAACCGAAAGTCTTTTGTGCCTTATTTAGGCAAATTAGTGTCATCCATCCAACTCGAGTAGGAGATATTCCAGTGACCAGTCTATGTGAATCACAAATTTGTATAGAATTTTTGATTTATAACTATTGACAACAAAAACTCCTATGCTTCCAAAAAGATTTTTGAGTGTTTACATATACAGTAGGCATTAAAAGCCTGCATCAGGTCCTATTAGTGCCCAAAACGACAATGCTATTACGTATTCGATCACTGTACCAATTACTCACTTTATGCAGCTGCTTAAGTAAATACCTGCCACTTTCAAAGATATTGATTAATTTTTTTAAATTCCTATAATATTATAATTCGCAAACAGTTTTACCATATCAATAAAAAAGTTTCAGCATGATCGGCAGTAAAACTTGTGTTGAAAGGGCAAAACTGGTTCGTTTGGTATATTCACATTGTTTATAAAGTTCATTTCCCATGTCCCTTGTTGACGTCTCACAATCGTTTACTCAGAAACTATATTGTTATGCCTTAACTGTTTGAGAATTATAAGGTTATTAGATTTTATTTGAAAAGTAAATCACTAACTTTGAAAATGGGTATCTAACTGTATTTGTCTTTGTAAAATATTTAACAATAAGAAAGAAATATCAAATTCAAAAATTTAAATTTTATTTTCTGTAAACAAAAAAAAAACACCATATTTTGTCTTGAACGATTGATTTGGTTACCGTTCATACTCTTCACGCACCACAGTATCTTCCACTGTTCATCTGACAGTGTGCATATTTGAAAATTTTTCTCTAAGCTTTCATTAAAATATTTAAAAAATAATAATGTAGATTTTTCTGAGACACATAAATAGCTTAATTCTTCATTTCAGTATGCTATCTTGAATTTTTGAAATAGTTTTAATGTAAATGTGTCATGTGAAGAGTATCAAAGCAACGGTTTTACCGAAGTTGACATTTTTCTGTATTTTTTTTTTAAATGCAAGACTGATTTAGTTTTTATTCTTTGAATTAAACATAAAGTATACAAAAGTTTCGTATTGAACGCTGCCGTTTGTGAGGTTAATTTATTAATTTTTAAATCCAATTTCAATCACGACACATGCGTTTCGATGGTGGTTCTTCATTCACTGGAGCAATCATTTTCAACATCGACGAATCCGTATGATTACCAAAAAGTGTTAATAACAATGCAACGCCATAGCCGGTAGCGCGTTCTCCCTGTAATTTAAAAAGAAAGTTTATATTAATATTGAACATGCAAGAAGCTTGTTTTGCCAAACTGAATACTTACGCAATGTACTGGTGTTGCCATATCCACATGTATCCAAACGCCCGGATAATCAAAACCTAAATGCGCAGCAATAAAGAGTCCAGCACATGAAGATTGCGCATTGCTACGATCCTGCAAAATATTGAAAGAAAAAGAAATTATTTGTATTCTGTTCTGTAAACGGGAAATGTTACAAGCAACAAGCTGCTACACTGGTGCTCTGCTTTCTTCTCTCTATATTAAAAAGTCACACGCTGTGACGAAAAATTCCATGTTAAAGGCAACGAACGTACCAATGTCGTCGACTAATGTTTAATGTTGTATTTTATATACAATTTATAAATATTCTACAACTTTTCAGAACGCTGCCAATGCAATACATGCATGCAAGTGATATGTAATGGCAGCAGCGTTATAACCACATAAAAGGATACAAGCAAACCAAAATCATAACATGCCAACCAAATAACCAACCAAACAACCAAGCAGCCATCCGACAAGTCTTAGAAAACTCAACGGAAATTGCTTTGCTTAAATGCCAAACATAAAGAAAATATTTAAGCATAAAAAAAAAAAAACGAAAACACGCCCATATTTTGAAATAAGAATACACCATGAGAAACCACCCGTTGACAACGTTAAAAGCCATAGACAAATGCCGACTACGAAGTACGAGGAGTAGCACCAACCAGCAGCAACAAAGATTATGTTTGTATGCCATTTCTTCCATTGAAAGTCAGTGCAGCAAGGCATTATTCACTTCATAATGCAACAATATGAAATGTATGAAAATCTAGAAAATACGAGCGGAAGTCCGCTGCGTGTATGACGACAATCGTCCTCTTTGTTGCTTGCAACTCTTTCACACAACTCTGTCAACTGCGGCAGGACATGAGCTGTCTTTGGCACACAATCATCGTCATCATCATCCACAACGGCAACATGCTGTTTTTCTTAATAGCACAAAATTGTAAAATTGTCTCTTTTCATCAGCATCAGCATCATCATCGTTTATATTTTCTAAAATGGAATCAAGTTTTCTCACTTCATGTTTGTTCGCTATTGAATCGAATGTTTACTGTATCAAATACTAAAGAAAAAAGATAAGGTCGATCCCGCTTAGCACAGCCACGCTCTAACACGTTCTACGTATAAAATCATATTAATTAACTGTCCGATTTAAGCAACATTGGAATATTTTATTGAGAGCATCAGAGTTGAAATCCATACCGAATTTCTTTATATTAAAATACCACTTTACCCCTATGGGAGAATATACGACATTAAAACAAAGGAAAAACGATAATTTCGGTGGAACCGAAGCTTAAGTACCTTCACATAAATCTTCGAATAGTTATATAAAATGGATGGGGTCAATGGTCTGATACAATCCTAAACACAATTAGGGTATTCACAGATGGATAATAGTTGTCATATTGTCCTATTGTGCTCCTCCAATTTTTTTTAGTTAATGTGTGATCATTATGGCTTAAAAAGAACATCAAGATGGGATGGATTGGGGTCAAAGGTATAATACAACCCAAGTAAAGACACAATATTGATATGAAATTTATAGATAAAAATATTGATTTTCTTGAAAAAAAAATTAGAAAATGGGAGATGAATTTATATGGGGACTTTTTTTTATAGTCGTATAGTGTATACTAGGGTGGTCCAAAAATGTTTGAAACAAATTTTTTTAACAAAATCTTAATGCTCCCACCCCCAAGACTTGTTCTATAATGAAAATAAGAAGACCCGTTGGCGGCACCATTTAATATGATCTGATTTAAAAAAACAAAAAAAATACGGGTCTTTTTATTTTCGATATAGAACCATCCTAGGGGGTGGTACTATAAAATTTTTTCCCACCCCAGTGGATGCACCACCCTAGTGGTTACACAGATTTACTTTAAGTGTTTTTATCAATTTGAAGTGAATACATTTAGATTAGGTGATCGAGTACTCAGACGACTCAAACAACAGTTAGGCCAAAGAGTCCCATTGTGATGACACATGATCTCAAAAGACAGCTCAGAACCCAAGGACTATAAGCTGCCACCATTTTGTCGCCTTAACATATTTACACAGGCTTCTGTATTCAAACGTGGTTACTTCCGACTGATCTTCTTAAAAATCTTTTCCAAGAGTTCGAAACTTTTTACTCAGTGATGTTGTCAAAAAAATCATCATTGGTAATTTTTTAGTGATATAAAAATTGCAATGTCGCAGTGAAAGTAGTGATTTGCGATTTTCTTGTTCCTGATTTATTTCATTTATCAGTGATTGGTGCTCTTAGCACTCTTCACGAATCGTTAATATTCGCTTGAACACCCCGCCTGTACAAATTCGTTGATATATTTATTTTTTTATAATTCAATAAGCGGCATTTTGTGCATCACTCTTCGCGAACAGTGAACCTGTTTAGAAATCGCTGATTGTTTTTTTTTGCGAACTGTGATTTAATAACTTTTTTACAGTCACTGCGATTTTTAAGTCGCATTCGCTAATTACACTGCGATTCGAAAATCACTTTTTTTGCTAACACTACTTTTTAGAGCTGGACAATAACAGAGAAGATGTTCAATATTTTCTTCCTCCTATTTACACAGCTTCTACAAAAAGTATTAAAGTGAACGTCTAGCATGCTATTCCAAGCATGAGTGCCTATGAGACAGTGTCCCGTGGTCACTGCTATCAGTGAGGAAATATCTGTTCTCTTTATGTTGAGGATGTCATATGATCTCTTACAATTGTAAACAAGCCAGGTAATCCTGGATATGCCGCAATTCGTTAGGTTGCACCACTTACTGTTTGCAGTAAGTGGAGTCTTCAAGTAACTACGGGTATCCCAACCAAGTTCTTCCCTAGAATCTCGTCTGCTTTGCAGTTAACCTCAACATAAAGACTACATTTATCTATAAATAATAACATTTTTCAAACAAAAATTTGAGAATAATGGGTAAGTTCGTGTGGGGCTATGCCCAAAAATGGGAGTGGCAGTTTGGTTTTAATATATAAGGTAATCTTTGTGGAAAAAGCCAAAGTTTAAAGATTTTGTTGAATATCTTTAAAAGTGACGGAATGAATCGCATAGCGGATCGACTCATCTATTCGAGCTGATTAATAACATACATATTTATTTTATGGTTCGACTTGTATATACGTTTTTAATTAATTGCTCAACTATGGTATGTTATCAACTAAATAGTCAATTAACGAAACACATTATACAATATAATATTATATTTTGAATTAAAACTTTAACAATTAGCAAAATGCATATTGAATTTTGATTTGAGACATGCAGCAGCATCAGCAGCAGCAGCAACCGCCGCAGCAACTTTGGCATTACCAGAACGAACCACCACCGCAGACGATGATGCGTTCTCATCAATAATGGCAAACATTTGTCAAGCTAATGACATTAACATTGATTGCATTATCCGCACATTGATTGTGCTTTGTAAATAAGCCGTGACTCCAAATACGAATGTACTAAAAGCACAACACATGCCACAATATAGAGCAATGCACATCAAATCGTCGTCTGTATGCACTGTCCGTCTGTCTGTCTGTCTGTCTGTCGAATCGAATTGAATGCAATAAATTCAAATTTTCAACACATTATCTAGTACAAAGTGGCATTCGTGTAAAACCCAATTCACTTTCCAGCAACAGCCGCATGCTGCCTCCTCTTCATTTGAACTGTAATTCATATCAGTTTGGTTCGATTTGGTTTGGTTTGGTTTGGTTGGCACATCTATCTACGAGTATGTATCTACGCATTTAGCTGTGTATAGCATTTTAGTTTAGTTCAGTTTAGTTTAGTTCAGTGCTATTATTAATTAGCTAATGTGTATTTTATATGCGTGATGTCATAAGTTAATACCGAAGCATTAGAACAAATTTAGGCACATCGATTATGACATATTCTGATATAACTGAAGCTTAGTGGTTTTAACGAGTAGCTTAAATCGAAAATTATCTATAAATGTGTAGGTTGATAAAATCAAATTGTAGTTTATATTTAGTTAAATGTAGCCAACACACGCCTTAATTGCATTTTTGAGAACCTTAAGAAAAGCTATTTTTTGCAAGGGAAAATAGAAAAAAGAAATATTTTTTTTGCGGAGGAAAAAATATCTCTCATATAAATTGCCTTCGTTAATTTTCAAATTGTTTTCCTGCCGCATTATAGAATTTTTAAAAATCAGCTTAAATTAAACATACATAGTAGGCTATTTGGAAAAATATCTGTTTTGGTCACCCTGGAATCCCAATGTCAATGTCAGTCAAAACACTGAAATATATGAAAACAAGAAAGAATGCTAAAGTCGAGTATGATCGACAGCAAAATTCCTTGTACTCCATCTTGATTTACCTTAAGTTAAGTCTTATCATAGTACCATAAATTTTGTATGGGGGCTACACCTTAAATTTTTTTGGTTCTACCCATGTTGGGCTATTTTACTGGGCATAAATTATAATAAATTTGAAGTTCCTAGAATAAGAAACAAAGAAGTTTTTACACAGAAATCCTAGGAACTAGAGAAAAATCGTTTGCAAGTGCACTCATACGGCAGATAGCGGGACAGACGGACGGACAGACAGACAAAGCTATGTCGACTCGCATTTCAATGCTGATATATATACTTTATAGGGTTCTTTATGCTCCCTTCTACCTGTTACATACATTTACACAAACTTAATATACCTAAATTACCTATTGGGTAAAGGGTATAAAAATCTTTTCAGAATAACCCCATCGAAAATGTTCAGAATAGGCTAGCACCTATATTTGCAGGCAAAACCAAGCACAACAGAAATACTCAAACTAATTCAATCCATTCCACTACATTTTATTCTGGAAGAGCACTTATGATAATGTACAAAACAATAACACACAAAAAAATTGAAAATATACCTTAAGAACGAGATAGAACATTTTCAAAAACGCAAGGAAAACAAGGAAAAACGTTAACTTCGGTGGAACCGAAGCATAAATACCCGCCACACGAATCTTTGAATAGTTTATGTGTGATCATCAGTGGCTTATATACATTTATAAATATATAGACGAAAAAAATGGATTTTTCATACAAAAGTTTAAAAAAATCGGTGAGTTTGTATGGGGGCTATACATAAAAATGGGCGTGGCATCTTGGTTTTGGAATTGGATGATAAAAGAAGTGTTTTTACCCAATTTGGAGCAAATAAGTTCATAAATAACACCAATTTTTATTCAAAAATTAAAAAATGGGCGGTAAATTTGAGTGGGGGGCTATACCTAGGAATGGGCGTGGCACCTTGGATTCGACTTTGG
Source organism: Leucophenga varia (assembly GCA_018903435.1). Lineage (NCBI taxonomy): Eukaryota > Metazoa > Arthropoda > Insecta > Diptera > Drosophilidae > Leucophenga > Leucophenga varia. The sequence continues at coordinate 121,349 of JAEIFJ010003030.1, forward strand.
ATGACATAAGAAGAGTTTTTACCCAGTTTGGAGTGGATACATGCATAAATAATACCTATTTTAATACAAAAATTCGAAAATTTTTGGTAAGTTTGTATGGGGGCTACACCTAAAAATGGGCGTGGCAACTTGGTTTTAACATACAAAGTAGTCGTTGCCGAGAAAAGCTTAAGTTCCAAATTTCGGCGTAATATCTATATATCTTCATAAAAAAAATGCGAAGAAATAAACAGACAGACAGACAGACAGACGGACAGACAGACGGACATGGCTAGATCGATTTGTCTCGTCGAGCTGATCAAGAATATATATACTTTATGGGGTCTACGACGTCTCCTTCAATGCGTTACAAAGTTTCAGACAAAATGAATATACCCTTCACACTATGTGTGGCGGGTATAAAAATAAAAAAAAAGGTCTTTCATTGCCGGCAATGAGGCGCAGCCGCTGACGTTGATCTGAAATTCGAAACTTAAGCTTTTATCAGTCCTAAGCAGATAAAGTGTTAAAATTAAAGTGCCACACCCATTTTTAAGGCATAGCTCCCATACCAACTTACCGCCCCCTTTCGAATTTTTTTATAAAAATATTTATTATTTATGAATGTATTCACCCCAAGTTAGATGCAAAACACTTTACTGCCATCCTTTGATACGGACCGAGCCACTATAACATACATTCCCCATACAAATTCACCTTTCTTTATTTGAGTTTTTCAGCAAAATTCAATTATTACAACTTTCGTGTGGGGAGTATTTTTGCTTTGGTCCTACCGAAGTTCTTATAGTAACAAACATCAACTTCTCTCAATATGAAGCATTTCCACCGTAACACTATACAATATCTAGTCATGGTGAGTTAAATTGAGCGTCTTGATCGCACAATTTTACATTGTTTGTCTATTTTCTTCAAATATTCGCGAAGAATGATTCGAAAATGTATCCCACTTTGGAATAGTATAATTTTCAATAAATATTGCTACACTAAACAAACCGTTTCGAATATGCCAGATGGCATCCATTATTTTACCAAGATCTGATTATATTGATTATTTGACAAGCCAAATTCATGTGACTCTTCTCGTCGACAACATTTTACAATTGGTTTTGCAAACTTTAAAATTCTTTTACAGATGTAGCAAACATCAAAGAAACATATTATCCGCGTAACAATTTCACATCAATGACAAACATTCAGCAGAAAAAAAAAAAGAAACAACATTGAATGCCTTCGACTGGTTTCGGCATCAATTACACAATCATTCAATAAAGTCAGCGCTCCAAAGTAATACAAACAAGAATAGACGCATGCGGCATGTGGCACGCTAACGAAAACGCAAACGCAAAACACAAAACCGGCGACAACAATTTTTATTCAATTTTCCTGTAAAAGATGTTGAAAAAGTTTTTCCTACACAAGAAGCAAGGAGTAGAACGAAGTGGAACGAGCCGAAAACGAGACAACGCCAAAGTCAAAGTGCAAACGGAAATGGCAATGGGAAAATATTAGAAACATTGAATTTGCGAGTTGAATGAAAGTGAGTTTTAAAGCATAAAGCAACAGTATACGCGACCGACGACTTTTATAATATAATAGTACAGGGGAAATAAGAAAAGAATAATATTATGGACAAAAAAAAACTGAAAAAAATTGAAAAGAGGAAAAAACTTTGTATCGAATACGAAACGTGCAACAGCATGAGACACGCGCGCCATGTCTTCCTCCATTTTTTTCTTTCTTTCTAAAGACGTTGTAGCAAATGGTTGGGTGCCTCAGTAACGGAAGTTATAATAACAAGCGGAAAGATTTGCTTTAACACGAACGACTTTTATATTACAACTGAATGCGTTAAGCGACGAAAACTGACAATGAAAGAAATAAAATTGGAAATGTATTTAAATTTAAAGCCAACTTACACGAGATCGTTCAACTTAAATAAGACAGTAATAGTTCAATATATTCAATTGATAGCTCTAGTATAAATCATTTCTCAAGTGAAAGTCCAAATGAGAAGAAGAAGAAAATGTGATAATGTAAGGACAACAACAAAAAATCTTCTGTGGCTAGCTTAATGGATAATCATAATCTAAGGTCGTGTACAGAAAATGAACCGAAAAAAATATAAATAATCAAAAATGTATGCGGGCTATGTACTAAAATAGGCGTGGTATCTTGATTTTGATTTTGAGAAACAAAGTACATAGTCGTTAACAAAAAAAAAAAACTTAATTTAAAATTTTAGCTCAATATCTTTAAAAACTGAACGAATGAATCCTGCAGCATTTAAGAGACAAACAGAAGTGTGGACAGACAGTCGGATATAGCTAACTCGACTCATTGAGCTGCTCAAGAATGTATGTGTACACTGTTATTCCGTATGTTTAAGTTTCAGGGTTATATTTTTTTAATCTACGAGATAAGTGTACGGACGGGCGGACGGACGGACGGACAGAAAGCTAGCCGCTTTTGAGGTATGACAAACTGCTTTTGCCTGTTACATACACCTCTGTTCAAACTTAATACACCATTTTACCCTCAATTATGTTAGGTTAAACTGAGGTAGCCTAGGGTACAACAATGTACTATAACAGTTAGGCCTGGATCTGAGAGAAAAAAGCCAGCTCGGAGACAATAAAACACCTTGGATTTCTAACACCATTTTGTTGCTTTCGCATATTTAGATATATTCCTGATGTTTATCGATGCTTTTGCCGGTAGATGTTCTAAGGAGTATCTACCCATAAATTCCAAACATATCAGCTTCTTCAAAGGTCGTTTGAGGAGTCACCAACGCGTCTAGCGTGCGTACCTATAAGTCAGAATTCCATAGTTAATTCTATCATTGAACACTTATCTAGTCTATTCATTTGTAGGATATCCTTGGATCTCCTATGGTTGTAGGAAGCCCATGTTGTCCAGGACATCCTACAAGTTGTTAGGATCGTTCACTTACTGTTTGAAGTAAGTAGAGTTTTTCCCATTATAAGTAGTCTATATATAGCTATTAGGCCATCTCGTTGAGAGACTTGCGACACTCAGTGATAGATTATAAGTTGTTTGTGCTTTTAAGTTTCAAGTGCTTTTTGGGCCACTTGAAAAGAGAGAATAGAGAGATATGTTCTGGATGGGTAATGAGGGATTTAAGAAGTTTCATGGTTTTGTTTTTTGCTATGACCTCTGCCTGTTAAACACTGCATTGGTCAGGGAACCGGAAGACTATGTTAATACATGATTCTGGGGCATGGACCCCCTCCTGTGTATATGCTGACTGAGCTTTCTAATGTCTAATTTTGACTACTCCAGCCTTTTTGCAGTAGAGTAGTGACTTCATACCTCTTGTTAAAGTTTATATTAGGAACACAGTAGTCGGGATTAGTTGATATTTCATCTACGGATTTCGTAAACTTGAAGTGTCCTACGGTTGAACGGTCCACATGTTGCAACAGGTTAGTCTACAAATTGCAATTCTTAATTAAGTATGATTTAAATAACTTCATAAAGTTTAGATTTTAAACTAAAATGAACTTTGATGAATCTTTTAAGTTACACAAGAACTTAAAAAAAGAAATTTGTCACATTATTTACGCCTACATAAGTCACATCTTCCAAACCAAAAAAACAAGTGTAGAAAAGGGTTATATGTACGTACAAGAAAATAAAAACAGCTGCGAGTATAACTCAAACATGTACACATGAAGTACAAACAAGCTAACCAAGAAAACAAATTTATTGCCTAAAATTTCTTAAACTTTATTAGAAGAACAACATTGCAGAGCAGCGCAGGAAGCAGAGCAGAGTGGAAATGGCACAAAACAAGCATGAACAAGAAGCGCAACCAAGTGAAATGGAGACTAAATTGAGAAAGTGTAGTAAAAAAAGCGCCACAGTAAATGGTTCAACTACTTTATTTGATACTGTTTGTTGCTTCTGTTTCAGTTTCTGTTTCTGTTTTTGTTTTTTGTTTCTGGTTTTGTTTTCTTTATTGTACAACTTGCAACACAAAATACAACTATCATATCCGGCAGGGTTACCACTTAACTGCAACCTAAAGTAACAGCAACAGCAACAACAACAACAAAAGTGAACTATATACAAATATATAAATAAAATGTTATTCAAGTCATAAATCAACACTTGTGCTTTGTTTAAAGCTCTACAAGAATAACAACAACAACAACAATTTTCTAAGAAACAACCTTCATCTACAACAACAACAAAAAAAGCCAAAAACAATAATATGAAACAAAAAAAAACAACAATAATAAAGCAAACAAGAATAACACAACAAGTGAGTGAAACATAAACAAAAACAATAAAATTGTTTAAACATTTCAAATTGTTTCTCAATTTATTTTGCAACAACAACAAAAACAATTGCAACAACGACAGACAGAAACATTGCCAATGTAGCAGCAACAGCAGCAAAGAGCTCAAGTTACTTAAACTTTATTGCTGTGAAATTTCCCATTTTGGTAATTGATTTTTATGTTTGATCATAAAAATCCGCCAAGTTTTTCAAAATGAATTTCATTTTGGCTTTGGCAGTGACGTTAATAGCGGCAGCGTTGGCGTTACCGTTTTGCAATAGAGAAATGGGCGGAGGCGAAAGTGTCATCGTGGTCACTAGCAGCAACAGCACAGCTCGATCTTTTGTATATTTTGGCGTACTTATTTTACTTTTTTTTTTTTTTTTTTTTGTTGTCTGCTGCTATTTTGTTGTCTGGGTCACGCGGCGTATGCGTAATTGTTAAAAATAAAAAAGAAGCAAGTAAAAAGCAAATCCGCCGCATCAGCAACAAAACAAAACAAAAAAGTTGCTTTTATTATCCGCAAAAGCATTTTTAAATTCAATTCAGTTAAGTTTTTTCGAACTTTTTTTTTTTTTATTGTTGTTTGGCGATTTTTAATGAATTGAATGGCTCTGAAATCGTCGCTTGTAAATATTTTCGTGGCACTTTTTTCTTTTGTTTTGTTTTTTTTTTTTGTATTTTATAGCGCAAACGTTTAAACGCGAAAGCAAGATAAAAATGTAGCTAAACGAGTGCGCAACAAGAAACAAGAAAAAATAATATGTCCAACTGCAATAAAATGTTTAGTTAGATTTATTTTAAAATTTTAAATCAATATTCTTATTAATATTTTATGCATTGAAACCAAGCTGAAGTAGTTCTTAAAATATATATAAAGTCTTGTTATCTTTTATTGCAGCATTATGAACCGATAAGAAATCTGATCTTGAGATTCAAATTCTATAAACATTTAAAGAACGTAATTTATTCAATTATTATTAAATACTATAATCTAAAATTGGTTAGTCCTTCGAATCCATGGCAAGATATTATTCAATTTGTCTGAAAGTTAAAGTAGACATCGCAGATCTCATAAAGTATATATATTCTTGATCATCTCGACAAGACGAATCGATTTAGCCATGTCCGTCCGTCTGTCTGTTGCGATGTGTTTTACTCATAAAGTTTTAACGATATTGAAATAAAATTTTAAATGTATGCTTTTTTTAATCCTAGGTTTGCATGTCAAAATTAAGGTGTCAGACCCATTTTTAGGCATAGTTATTTTTTATGAATGTATCTACTCTAAATTAGTTAAAAACACTTGTATTGTCAATCAATGTCAAAACCAAGATGGTACGCCCATTTTTGAGTTCTTGTATGAATGAATTTAATTAAAATTTGGTTAAATCACATCTATAGTTCGCCCAAGTTTTACACTACCGATATGATAGTGATCGGGCTAATATATCATAAAGGTCCTATTCAAACTTGACCAAATCCATTGTGAAACTCAATCCAAGCGCTTTGTTAACATATAAACAGCTAAAAGTGTCGTGTGGCAGGTATTTAAGCTTCGGATCCAAATAAACTTCAATACATTTTTGCTCTAATGATGTTCTAATTGATAGAAGTGATAATCCGGAAGTCTCTCTAAATAGCTTCATATAATAAAATCAAGCTTCCGTCCACGCATATATTTTTTTTATATTTGAGAACAAAATGCAAGAACAAAAGTCTGAGAGAACCAAACCTTGCGATTAAAGTAAATTTTGCATTTTCGCGATGGATTTTGAATTGTTTAAGAGGCATCATTTCTTCCAGCAATTTTAATATTTGACTGGTCTGAATAATTTACAATAATACCAAAAAATTTATTGGTTTTCATGTTTGGAGGTAGTTCTCGAAGAAAATTCTTTTTTAAATCAAAAGAAACCGTTGCTAAAACATTCTCAACCGATTTTGAGCTCTAAATCGAATCAGAGCTGAACTAAAGAGTTCCACACAACTTAACATGTGGTTTTAATTTACAACATTGTACAAGCAGATCAAGACACATTTTTTTTGGGGGGTGGCAGTAAATTATACATAATTTATTAAAAAATTCCTGAAAGTCGCATTTAAGCGTAATTTTCAACATTATTAGCGAATATGACGCCCATTGTACACACAGCTTTCTGAAACCAATGAATTTGCAAAAAAAAAATGTTCAATTCAATTTATTTAGTTAAAAAATTTATAACATTATGGCTTAGAGCTTGTATTATTTGGATTTGTGATAGGGTTCAGATCATATAGATTTTTCAACTTTAATATATAAAAAATGATTAAACATTGTGCATTAAATAAAGTAATACATAGTACATAGTTGTAGGTTGAAAAATTTAAACCCTTTGGGAACTTTGTTTAAAAAATTTAAAAAGATGAGTCGTTGCGTTCGTCACAAAAATTTATTTTATTTCTTTAAAAGAACGCAAGGCACTATCGCTTCTAGTTTTTTACTAAATCTCTAGCAAAATAATAAGAAATTTGAGTAACATCCCTGGTAATACAATAAAATCATTTACATTATATTTATTTGGATTTACAGTAGAGTCGGGTTTAAACGACGGCCAAAGGACCGACTATTATACGTTGTGTTATCCGGACGTCGCACTAACCAAAGGGAGCAGTTCCATACCAACTTGTATGGGGACGGTCGTTATAAGAGGAGTTGTTATAACCGGATTATACTGTAGTTAACGGGTGATAACTAAAAATCTGGACTACTCTGATTAGGTCGCTATTTCCATACGATTTAACATACGAGGTCTGTATTGCGTAATTAAATAGCTTATTGCATCATCTTTTTATGGCATGACTCACTCCCACTAAGTTGTTACGGTAATTAGTAAAATGACTTCGAGGCAACAACACCTTCGCGAACGCATTGTACAATTTTACGTAAAGCACAAAGATGAAGGAAAAAGTACAATACAAAAAGCACTATTTATTCTATTCTGAACACATTAAGAATAGAAAGACAACCTGGTTCCGGCAGAAAAGCTACAATTATGACTACAGAGAACCTGAAGAGAGGACATTTAATGACAAGGATGGCAGAAGTCAAAGCCAAACCGCTAAAAATTTAATTGCTCACAACCACATATCTGCAAATCCTTAACAAAGATTGGCATTAAAGCTAGAAAAGAAGCAGCGTTCACCTGAATACTCCGATGACCAAATTCATATAGTCAAATGACAATGCCGGTGGATGTGTAGAAATTACAACAGAAAATCGTTCATTTTGGATGACGAAAGTTATTTCCCACTAAGAGCTCCACAAATGCCAGGAAATAATCTGCTTTATACAAATGATACTTTAAAGGTTTCTCCTAATGTCAAATTTAAGTATAAAAAAAGTTTGAGCAAAAGCGTAATGCTGTACATTGCTGTGTCTGAGAGGGTATTTCTGAACCATACATCAAGCCAAGTGGATTAGCAATCAATCAAGAAATATTACCAAAATTAATGTTTAAAGAAAATATTGCTTCCATACATTCAGAAATATCATAGAGATGAGAATTATGTGTTTTGGCCAGACAAGGCTTCTTCACATTATGCAAAGAAGACGCTGCAGTTTTTGGAATGCAAAAATATTCCATATGTGCCGAAAGAGCAGAATCCCACTAATTTACCACAGTGTCGCCCGATTGACGATTTTTTGGTGAACTCCAAAGGTTTGGTCTACAAGAATGGATGGAGAGCAAAAAATATCAAACAACTGACTACTCGAATCAAAAAATGCCTCAAAGAAATGGACACAAAGGGTGTACAACGTGCTTGTGCAGGTGTTGTCACAAAACTGCGACGTGGGGCGGATAATGGACCATATGACCAAGTTCATTGATTAGATATAAGACTTAAGATTATATTCAAGCCAACGACCAAGTTCCTTTATAATCTTTCAATAAATTCTGCTTTTTGGTTTCAGTAAACTTAGTCCAGATTTTTAGTTATCACCCGTTATACCAAGCATTGAAAATTATACTCTGAAGGAATAGCAAAATAGTACAAAAATAAAAATCAAAACATACGTAAAAAACAAAAAAAAATCAAATTTTTGCAATTTATCTTGGCCGTCAGCACTAAATGCTTAAGCTAATTGCAGCTAAGCATGCACGTTCGTTTACCACAAAAACTGTGCTTAGTGCACTATTTAGTGGCAGCACTTAATTAAAAAAAAAAAAAAACAAGAAAAATAAAATCAAACAAAATAAATAAGGCTCTCAAATCTAAACAGACAGCTTCGCTTTTGTACTGCTTTGCTCCAATTTTTTGGTAAGCGAGCGGTGCTATTTTTTCATCAACATTTTCATCATTACGACAGCTTTTCGCATTTAACGCAAATGCATTTTGAATTTAAAACACTTTATCAAAGTGTGCTGCTATGTATATGTCAAATGCAGACAATTTTTGGGTGTGAAAGAAAGACGGACAGACAGACAGACGGACAGAGAGAGATTGGCAATGTTAGAAAACAAGAATTGAGTTAAGCCAACACACAACAACGATGTTGTGGGTGCAAATATTTTGTCTAGGTTTTGTTATTTTTTTTTCTTTTTCGCATATCTAAACAAAAAAACACACACACACACACATGAGAGAAGCTGTCTGTCTGTCTGTTTTAAACGCTTTTTGTAATAAAGTGCGAAAAACACAATCAACTAACACACCCCCACACGTTACTCGCACGCATTTGACCTCGCACCTCAAGGGGCAAAAAAAAACAAAGGGCAGGAACAAAAAAGAATAGCGGGCGCCGTACGTGGTAAATTGTCAGCAACCAAAATGTGACAGACAACAAAAACACCCACAAGAACGTTTAAAATTAGTGATGTTACTTAGATCGAGAACGATAGACGCTTGGCCATAAGTTATGCGCGAAAACTAGTTAGTTAATGCCATCTCTAAGGTATCACAACACATACTATAGCTTACATACCACAATTGCAGCTTCATATGCTACTTCCGCTGCTTCGTCTTCCTCAACAATTCTCAAAAGCTGTGAAATTGTGCGCGTTTCCACTTGTCCACTTGTCCAATGTACCTCTACATACTCGTACATTCATACATAAATTTGTGTGTAGCCTAAGCATGGCGTGACAATGATGAATGACCATTGATCCGTAACGTTTTAGATGTACAATAAGGTAACTCGATTGTTTTTGCTTAGTTGCTTGCTTGGTTGCTTCTGTCTGATGCGTCTAGTTCTCGTTCTCATTCTCATTTACATCATTCGTTCAGTACAGTTGTTGTAGGCCACTAATGGCTATGAAAGTGGCTCCCAATGGATGCTCTATGTGCACTTTTGTATATAAATCACACGTAATTCTAATCAATCTTCTATATATATTTTTTTCTTCTTCTTGCAAAACATAACATTTCTCATGTTTTTGCTCATAAAAATGCATTGAACAACGATAAACTTAATTAAAATGAGAAGAAAAAAAAACCAAAAAAACTTGCTCAAAGTTTGAGCAACTCAAAAGGTAAATAAATAATGTATCTACACAACCTAACATACTACACGTATAAGTCAATTTAATGCTAGAAGCTAAATAAAATTTTTAAAAAGAATTTAAGTAGCACAAAAGAAGATATCTGCTCCAGAAATATGAAACTAAAACAAAACAAAACATCTTTGACCCAAATATATTGCATACATCAAAGTAAAACAGCACAAATCATAACCTAAGAGAGAGAGAGCGAGAGAGTTTAGTTCAAAGAGTTTTGCGACAAAAAGTCACGTACGAGAAATATGTACAACGAATTGGTTGAGTGTGAGTGTAAGTGTATAAGTCATCCAGAACAATGTTACAGAAAGTAGTGACTCTACCAGGCAGCAAACAAATAAAACCCACAAAAATACATTAAAAAAACAAAACAAAAAAAGAGTCAAAAGCCAAAGGCAAAATGATTCTGTGGCTGTGGCAGCAGCAAAGTTACGAGTGTCAAATTGTAATTAACTGCAGCATTCTTTTACCCAAAAATATATCGGTGACAAAAATCGAGAAAAATGAACTTTGCCAAAGTAAAACAAGGAAAAACGTAAACTTCGGTGAAACCGAAACTTAAATCCCGTCCGTCACACGTATTTTTAAATAGTTTATGTATTTATAAACAGTGGCTTAAATAGAAATTCAAGATGGGATGGGAGGGGGTCAATGATCTAATACAACTCAAATTTAGACACAATATTGGTATCAAATTTAATAATAAAAAAATACAGTTAATCAAAAAAAAAAGTTTCAAATTTCATCTAAATATCTCCAGAAGTCTCCAAGTACATCGCGTAGAAATAAACAGACAGACAGATAGACAGACAGACGGACATGGCTAGATTGACTCGACTCATCAAGTTGTTCAAGAATATATATACTTTATAGGGTCTTCGACGTCCCCTTTAATGCGTTACAAACTTTCAGACAAACTGTATATACACTTCACACTACGTGTGACGGCTATAAAAAAAATAAAACAAGAAAGAACGCTGAAGTCGAGTATGCTCGACTGCAAGATACCCTGTACCCAATCTATATGTACCTTAAGTTAGGTTCTATTTGACTACCATACATCATTGAATTGGATTTTCATAGAAAAACTTAAAAAATCGGGTACATCTTTGATTGGGTTTATACCTAAAATTTTTTTGGGCCTACCCATATTGGTCTGTTTCATTGGGACTATCATAGACATAATTTATACTAAATTTAAATTTTCTAGAATAAAAAGCAATGACGTTTTTATATAAAAACCCAATATTTTGGGGTAAATTTGTATGGGGGCTATACCTAAAATTTTGTTGGTCCTACCCATATTTAGATATTTTATTGGGACTATCATAGACATAATTTATACTAAATTTAAATTTTCTAGAATAAAAAACAATGACGTTTTTATGTAAAAACCCAAAATTTTGGGGCAAATTTGTATGGGGGCTATACCTAAAATTTTGTTGGTCCTACCCATATTTAGATATTTTATTGGGACTATCATAGACATAATTTATACTAAATTCAAATTTTCTAGAATAAAAAACAATGACGTTTTTATGCAAAAACCCAAAATTTTGGGGGTACATTTCTATGGGGGTACCCCTTAAAATGGGTCTAGAGAAAACCCGTTTCTAAGTGCACACTTGACGGCCTAGGAGAGTCTAAGTTTCAATTTTGAAAGCTCTACCTCTTATAGTCTCCGAAATAATCGTTTTCATACGGCAGACAGCATGACAGACGGACAGACGGACGGACGGACGGACGGACAGACATACAAAGCTAGTTCGACTCCCCTTCCAATGCTGATCAAGAATATATATACTTTATAGGGTCTATCTTGCCTCCTTCTGTCTGTTACATACATTCGCACAAACTTAATATACCCTTTTACCCTTTGGGTACAGAGTATAAAAAAACACAAGAAAAAAATATTAAGAAAACCTTTAAAAAAAAACATTGCCATTGCCAAAAAAATTATAATCGAATTTTACTTGCTACAAAAAAAACTAAAAAAAAGTAGCCAACAAAATCAGAAATAACTAAGTTAACTTTTTAGTTGCATGCGTAAAAGTAGATTTTTCAAAAGCGTACACACACACACACGTACACGTGTAATAGGTGTATTTAAAAGATTTACATGTACATATTTTGTACTGACAGATCAGCCCAGTAGGAAACAGAGTGCTCCGAAGAGTGCTTATTGGTACATCTTTTTGGAATGAGGAAGGACTCCGTTCTCCCATTCTATTTACACAGGCCACAGTCGCCTTATAGTATGATACTTTGTAAGGCCAATTCGGTATAAAGTTCATTCAAAATTTTCTTACAAAATAAGACTAGAATAAAATGCCAGCACGAATGTCTTCTTAATGCGATTGTTCAACAATTTCATAAATCACGAGTCACTCAAAACCACACATCACTCCTTTTCGTGTTATATACAACGCAAAAACTTTCGAATATTCCCATTATATACGTAAATATGCAAGGTGTATAACAAAAAAGTATAAAAGCAGCAGTGGTCAATTTAACTTACCCCAACTGAGTTTTTCATGTCGGCGACTGCAGATGCAAATTCCGAAAATTGCAATTCAGGACAGTAAATTATTGGTGCCAATAAATCGCCGGATTTGCGTCCAGCCTGCAGTGACTTGACTTCCCATTCTTCAGAATTTGTCAATATAGCTCCGTGATATTTGCCTGTTGCTATGCCCTGAAAAAAAAAAAACAAAAAAAATAAAATTAGAAAAACAAATAAATACATAAGAAATTGTTCAGTTTCGTTAAACCTAAGCGTTAATATTGCTCACGGGCAAGATGAAAATTAGGTAAACGAAACCATTTTTTTTTTTGTTTTTTTGTTGTTATAACGGTTCTTTGCCTATCGGTTATGCTTCAAATTTAAAATTTTTATTGAGACAATCTTCCAAATTCAAACAAGAAGTTTATACAATAAAGTTTTGATTTATTTTCTTAGAGCTGCAAACGATTAAAAAATTGACTATCTCCTTTGCACCGCTGCTTCGTTTCATCGAACCGATTTTTACCACGAGTCAAACCGATGTTTGGTTCGGTTCAAACAGTTCAAGTAAAATCACAATATTTTTATAAAGATTTTTTATACCCTACACCCGAAAGGTAAAAAGAATGTATTGAGCCTATAAAGCAGAGTCAATGTAGCTAAGACTTTCAGTCCTTCTGCTGATAGAACCAGTATCTTTACAACTTAGTCTCTCCGGTTTAGTCTCTCCATTTTAAAAAAAAACCTAATACAAACATACCCCAAAATCTTAAATTTTTGCATAAAAAAATTCTTTTTTTTCTTATTGGCTCTAAAAAATATCTCAATTTGGGTAAGAACAAAAAACTTTAGGTATCCCCCTTTTAGACTTTATGAATGAAACATTTTTTTTTACTTATAATAAAAAGACCAAATTTTTTATGGCTTATTTTCATTTTAAATAGAAACAAAATTTCTGAATTTTTGAATCACATGGAACAACTATGACATCTTGCACCAATACAAAGTTATCGCAAGATTTGGAATTTTTAGGAAATTTATACAAAATTTTTTTTTTAAATTTTTTGTAAAAATGAAGCTAGAAATTAATGGTACTAGGACATAGCTTACGATGCATCAAAATTGTATACAGGGTACCGTGCAGCCGAACATACACGACAGCAGCGTTCGTTCTTGTTATACCCGTTACACAAAGTGTAAACGGGTATATTCAGTTTGTCCGAAAGTTTGCAACGCATTGAAGGAGACATCGGAGACCCCATAAAGTATATATATTATTGATCAGCTCGATGAGACGAATCGATTTAGCCATGTCCGTCTGTCTGTCCGACTGTCTGTTGCGATAACTGTTACTCGAAAAGTTTTAAAGATATTGACCTGAAATTCGGAAACTTAAGCTTTTTGTGCTCCTAGTTAGTTTGTATACCAGAAGCAAGGTGCCTTGTTCATTTTTAGATATAGCCCCCATACAAACTTACCACTTTTTTCGACTTTTTGTATGAAAATAGTTATTATTTATAAATGCTTTTACAACAACATAGGGTAAAAATACTTCTAATGGGATCCAATATCAAAAGAATGTTGCCATGCCCATTTTCAGATATAGACCCTATACAAACTTACCACTTTTTTTCGATTTTTTGTATGAAAATACGTATTATTTATGAATATATTTAATCCAAATAGGGTAAGAACACTTTTTTATGTCATCCAATGTCAAATCTAAGGCGCCACGCCCATTTTTATGTATAGCCTCCATACAAACTTACCGCCCATTTTCAAGTTTTATATGATAACATTTACTATTTCTGAATGAATTCAATTAAACTTGGTAAAATCAATTCCAATGTCCACCTAAGTGAACACTTTCGATATGGTAAGGATCGGGCAAATATAACATAAAGCCTCCATACAAATTTGACCAAATTCACCGTGAAATTTAATCTAAGCACCTGGTGAACATATGATTCGGTTCCACCGAAGTTAACGTTTTTCTTGTTTTATAATTAAAGTAATGAGAACCGGTTTGAACTGAACCATATTGGTCACTTAAATGGTTCAGTTTTAGGTATAAATAATTTTCTTTCTAAAGAGTTGATTTGGTTCACGTATCGGAACAAAAACTTAAAAATTACTGAAACGAAGAACTGTCGAAGTGATAAGAATTGTAAAAACAGACGGACATAAACGTATATTTTGGACCTTTGGAACAACATTTTAACTTTACGAATTTGTAAAAATGAAGGGATAATTATAATACTTCTTACAAATTCCCACGACAAACGGATAAACATGAACTTACTCATATATATCTCATGAGTCTGTAAAATACTTACTTTTATGAATGCCACAAACTCTATTTAAAATATGTGAAGATTATTTTTATGTAATTATTAAGAACTAAAATTTTTTTCTAAATTTTATAAAAGAAAATAAGCTCTTTTATTTAAACCTACAATGTACTTCAGACAAGTTAAAAACTGCTCGACCACAAAAAAAGAGATGAAATATAAAAAATAAAAAAAATAAAGATTACAAAAGTAATTAAAAACTCGGATCAATTTAGTTAAACTCCCACAGAGCCTGGCAGCAACAATAAATGAAATCAACACCATCATAGTACACACATACATACATACATATGTACATACAAACATATATACACCTGTGCAACGCTCAACAAAATCGAATAAAGGTGCAGAAAATTGTTAAATTGTGATAAATTATTGTGCATTTAACGAAACCTATTAGATTGCAGAAACAAAGCCAGGCAAGCTAAGTTGCATGGAGCGCGAAAAGCAGCAGCAGCAGCAGCAGCTCAGCAACACAAACTATGGAAGCTGTGAAACAACTAATAAAACTAGCAACATAGACAGACATGCGCGACAGTTAGACAGAGAGACAGACAGACGTGTTAGCAAGCAGCAGCAACAGACAGCAGCGCAGATAGTAAAAGCGGAAGTGGCAATACGGCAGCACCGGAAATAGTAGTAGCAGCAGCAACTTCGTCCATAGTAACACAGCATTTAAATGATAAAACTCGAGAGTAAGAGAGAGAAGGAGAAAAATGAAAAAAATTGCTACAAAAATCTATATGCACAAACGATATAGACGACGGCGACTATGAAACTCTAGAACTATGTAATAATCAAAATTGGTCGAAGCAATGCAGCAATTCAAAAAAAAAAAATATGAAAAATACAACTAAAAAAAATGTTAACATTGTAAAAATTAAAAGCACGCTTCGTCTGATAGCCATAAGCATAGCCAACGCCCATTACTAAAGTAAAAAGAGGCAACGGTATGGCAAATTTTAAGCGTGCAGCAATGTGCTTTGTATTGTACCCGGTAGATAGCTAACTAACCAACGAACCAGTCAGTCAGCCAGCCAGCCAGCCAGCCATCCAGGAACAGCAACAACAATAAGAGCAGACAAAACCAAGTGTACCTACGGTACGTGTTAATGCATTGAAAGCATTTATAAGAGAAAGTGAGAGAGAAACGGCAAGCCATGTAGTACATACTCGTATATATAAAAGGAATTCAATGTGTTGCAAATTTGTGTTTAGAATTTCTTGTAGCAAATACAAAAACGAAAAAAAAAAAAAAACAGAAAAATAATTTTAAGTAAAGGGAAAGCGTTGAAAATGAAAGGTGAACTGTTACGGAAATAAGCAACGAATTGTGCATTTCCGTATACACTATGAAGGTACAAGGTTAGTTAGTAAACTGAATATACTACTAACAGCTCTTGACTGCCTTGAATTATAAGCAGCAAGTGCAAGTAAAATTCATTGCGAATACATTAAGAACGAAAAATGAAAATGAAAATGAAATGAAAATGGTACAGAACGCAGCAGCAGTTTACTTTTATTCATTCCACAACTATGTATTTGCAACAATTATTATTATTGCATGTAGAATATTACTACTACACTGCTACTCCTTGAACATTATTTAATTCATTTCGCGTGCTTTGCACTTATAAATTGTTATCCCTTAAATGCGCTTTTATTTAAATGGAATACAATTTCGAGAGACACGCAAAATCTGATTTAAAAGAAATTTTCAAGTAGTTCCTTAAAAAAATTCAATAAAATTCAAATTATTGTCAAATGTTCTTCAATACAATTTATCTTGTATTATTATTGCTAAAGTGGGCCTATATACTGCTACCAAGAGAGGTATGTATATTGTACACCCTTACTGACTAGACTACTGATTCTAACCTTAGTCTTTGAATGTATCTAATCACTTTCATAAGTTCGGTTTTCCTAACCTGCTTTGTGGAGAGTGTGTATTCTCCTAACAATGACATCCTGTTTCTGACAGTAGCTTCACATTTCTGATAGAATATGGATTGGTGTTTCCTCCATACTGCCACAAAATATACACTCAGGAGCGCTTGCTACAACCATTACATGTAGGTGTTTCCTTAGTCTGCAGTGACCCGTTAGAAGCCCTAGTTATGATCCTTAGCTCGGTTCTGATCATCTTAGAGTTGAATCTCTCCCTATAAATAGTTTGGATTGTCACATGCCCTGCACATAAAAACAAGTGTTCATCCCTGGCTCATCCCTATTAAAAATATCTTTTAAGCAGCATATCAAAATTCTTTTTAAATCATGGAGACATTTAAAAGAGTTGGCATCCATTGTACTAGACACCTGTATGAATTGAGTTGCCAGTTTGTGACATTTTACCAAAGTGCAAAGATTGCAATGTTCTGAGCTTTAAATATGTCAGCATGCATGCTGAAAATTGTCGAACGTTCTCAAAAGTTTAGTTAACGTACGTCGTATCGTCGAATTGACATTCGATTTCTGTTGTCGACGTTATAAAATTGGTTGTTTTGTTACCTCAGATAAAAAAACGAAAAAACTTCGAAAAAAAAGAATTACTCAGAGAACTCTTGTGTCAAATGCAATATAATCTTGCGGAATTGTTTACAAGTCATCTGAAAAATTTGGTAATCAAGCAAACGGAGAAAGGTGATTCTCCTTTTGCTTGATCAAATCAAATCACTTTTTGCGTGGTCATGCCATAACTTGGGAATGGCGTAACCAATTTCATACTTCTTTTTATTAAATTTTTCTAATACTTTGAAGAAGATTTTTCAAAGAAAATAAAAATGGGCAGAAAATTGAGAAATTTCAAAAAAAAACTTCTCCGCCCTAAAAAATCACCGATATTACAAAAAATAAATATCTTAAAATACCTGGTCCCAAAATCCCAGGAAAATATTAGGACATGAGCACATTTTTATTTTTAGTTCAATTTGATTTTTTTAAGTTAGAATAAAACCAATACAAGGAAGAGAGGACGCTGAAGTTGAGTATGCTCGTCTTTTTACCTTAACCTTATCTTATCTGAGTATAATACTTTATTGTATTTAATTTTTATACAGAAACTAAAAATAAAATGGGGTAAGTTTGTATGTATACTATACCTATTGTATGGTCCTATCCATATTGGCATATCTCATTGAGGCTATTATAGGCATAATTTATACTAAATTGAGAGTTTCTAGAATAAGAAACAAAGAAGTTTTTATTCAAAAACCCCAATTTTGGAGTAGAATTATATGGGGGTAAAAACCCATTAGATAAAACCCATTTGTATGATGCCTCTATCTTATAGTCTCCGATATAATCTCTCATACAGCATGCAGCAGGACAAACGAAAAGACGGACTTACACACATAGCTCGATCGACTCTTCTTTCAATGCTCATCTTATATGTATACTTTACTGGGTCTATCACGTCTCCTTCTTCCTGTTACATACATTTGCACAAACTTAGTATACCCTTTTGCGCTTAGGGTACAGGGTATGCAATCATACAGAAACTGGGTGTAAGGGACAGGCAAATGTCTGATTGATTGGAAAAATGAGAGCTGGAAAATGTTGTTTGGTGTCACAAAAATATCTAAAAGGAACTATTTGCGACACCCGAGCAAGGCCAGTTATTTCGGCTAGTAGTATATAAAACCAGTAGAGCACGGCGGCACATCAATTCCAAAGCCAAGTATTCATTATTCCAATTATTGAGATGTTTGAGCGGAAAGCATTTTCAAAAACGACTATAACATGTGTCTATGTCTACCATGTGTATAAACTACTTTAATAGAAGCCATCAAAAATTGACTTGATTTTTTTTTTTATGACCTAAAAAGATAAACAGTTTTTTTTAAATATTTATTTTTAGAAAATAAGAAAGATGAGAAGAAGTTATATTCAAAATCATATTTTTCAAAACGTAAGTCTCCGTTCCCTTTTACAATGACGCCTTTGTACGAAAATGACATTTCAATTATTCTTATAACAAAAAAATAAAAAAACATAAACTGCAACTAATAATTCTATACATCGAATAGATACAAAGATACAAAGATAAAGAATTACTATTTAATACAATGACGAACATGGTTACAATCATTCAAGCAGCATTGATCCCACAAATAAGCAACTTAATATAAAAAATCCAAATAACTAAGAAGAAGGTGACTTAGCTTATCAACCTTTAAATATTTTACAAATTGTAAAACATCTCTAAACATTTAATAGAATTTTGAAAGCTCAAATGCAATCGCATAAAGTGAAAGTTACTAAAAATATAAGCGCTTGCTTACATGTTCTGTCTAACTAGAATTTCTATTTATTTTCCATCGAACCACAAATAATGTAAATTGGCGTCATATTTTAAGCAAATTGCAGCCAAGATTTATGGTAATTGTTTGGCATACTGAATATATACATATATACAATACATATACACCCGCCGCATCGCTAAAACATCCATTTACGGACTTATGCCCGCCCCTAATACAATCACTTGCTTGCTTGCTGTTACTTTATCGCGCACTTCTTTGCCTCTGCAGCGCTGAAACTCTGTGCCTTTTGTGGCTGTTCACTTTGGCAATAGTTGTTGTTGTTGTTGCTGTTGTTATTGTTTTTCTGCTACTTGAAACAAACGCGAGCGCACGCTGTTGCCTTTCGAAATAAAAAGCCAAAATTGCAATTTATTTTTTCCAATTAACCTTATGACTTACTTTATAAAGAATTGCATAAATTTTGCATTACGCAGCTTTAGTAACCAATAAAAGGATATAAAGCACAGAGAAAAAGTATAATAGTAAAGCGCACAAGTTCCTTTAGTAAACGGTTCAAGGATGCAGCAAATGATGAAGCACTTAAAAGCGTAAAGTTATTACGCTGATTGCAAATGAAAGTAAAGTAGTCCTACAGCAGCTTAGCTTCTTCTTATGATGATAAGCAACTACAACGATTGCAGCTACAAATAATTTAAAGTAGATAACTTACCTGCGCACCAGTCAAAGTGGCCATATCAAGTATAATATTTGCCTTCAGATCTCTGTGTGCATAGCAAACACCATCGGCAAGAACGAGACGTCCTTCTGCGTCTGTATTATTTATTTCAACAGTGCGTCCAGAGTACAAAGTGTGTATATCATCAGGACTGCAAGTAATTGAAGAATACTTATATTATATAACAAAAGATGCATAGTGCACAACTAACCGTGTAGCATTTGGTCCAACAGAGTTCTCAGCTAAACAAAAAACTGCATGTAAATTTTCCTTAAAGCCGCTTTTGACTGCTGCGTAAAATGCACCAAGTATAGCCGCGGCACCACCGCAATCACGTTTCATGCCTGGCATTGCAGTTTTGCCCTTAATACTTAGGCCACCGGTATCATAGACAATGCCCTTACCCACCAATGCAATTGTCTCCTGTGCACCCTTCGGTTCATGCGAGAGCACAACAAGTGCCGGTGGCACAGCAGCTGCTTTACCGACACCATAAATACCACCAAAACCACGTATACGCAGCTCCTCACCGCGTATAATGGTTGGCGTTATCGAAAGCTTCTCGCCAATAGACTTTATATTCTCAACGAATATATCAACATTCATCTCATTGCATGGTGTATCGACAATGGCTGCTGCTAAACGTATGCCACGTGCCGCATCCTCCAAGCAATTAATCTCATTTTCGCCTAACGATTGATCGGAGATGCAGCCATCCTCATTTATAATCAAAAATTCCACATTAACTATGGACTTATTATTACCGCTAGCATCGCCAGCGCCGGCATCAGTCTTACGTGCTCCGGCTGCAGCATTTGTAGCGCTGCCATTTGATCCGGTTTTACGTGAGAACAATGGAAACGCGCGTACCACGGCACAGGCGCTTGCAAAGATATTCTCGCGTTCACAAACGATAACAATGTTCTCTTCATTTACATTGAGAATATGATTTTTAACCAAGACGCGTTATTGCATGTGCACGTGATGCGGTATTGTGACGCGATGATTTCAGTGGCAGTGCTGCAATTGTAGCCACATCGAGATATAGTGAACACTTGTCAGTCGGTGCAGGATGTAGACAGGCCAAAGCATTTTTAAATGTTTCCTCCTCCACACGTGGCTTTAGTTTTAACGAAACATTTTCGAATTTCAATAGATTAAGGTGACGTAGTTGTCCGATGATCAACACCGGCTTAAAATGCGGATCGCTGACAGTAAGCGATGGATTAAACTTGATTTCGGCAGCCATCTGTAAAGGAATAAAAATAACATTTAATATTTGTAAATAACTTCAAACCAAAAAAATCATAATCTCACAGAAGCAGCAATATTTAACAATGACTGAAACTAAACTAAAAAAAACTGCAGTTTATAAAGTTTTTATCTTATCACGCTGCTAACATCTTAATCTCAGATTTACTTTACTTCTTTTTTGTATGCCTATGGACTTACAACTTTTATCAAAGCAAAATAAATATTCGAAATTGTTCCAAATTAGATACTGGCATCAAAATAAATCAATGAATCAGCAAAACAAAATATTTGACGTGAGTCAACAACTAAAGTAAAAGGTTGTTCAAACAGACCTTAAGCTATAGATTATAACAATTTTTTTTACGGTCTTCCGATTGGAATTTAAACAAAGATTGCACAGGGCTTTTTTCTAAGTATTTTGGTGCTTTGATTGCAATTCTCTGCTCATAATCATTCCTTTACTGAGGGCTTTCAAGATGTTCGAAACGTAAATAACGCAATTTTTTTATTCTGAAATAATATCTCGATTCTGAGGTATCGGGATCATCTTAAAAAATCCTTCGGCTTTTAATTAAACAGGCTGATAGTTTTCAGACCCAGAGATTGGACATGGCGTAATCATAGTGCACTATATTCAGTCTCTGGTTCCGTTAATTCCAGTGGAAATATACTATAAATTTTTTTATTCATTTTTGAAATATATATAATAATAATCTCTTATTTTCGACGCCCCTCAATGAAAACAAATTCTTTAAGAAACGCTCCCGTTAACCAATTGAACCGAAGCGCAGCACAATGACTTCAAGCAAGCGAGCATCGCATGACCTTGATAAGCAACAACATCAATAACAACAACAACGACAAATGCACATTAAAAAAAATACAAATAGCACGGATTCAGATTCTCCAATGATTTGCAAAGTAAAATATTTCCATAGAAAAGATGAATGTATTCATTATTCTATTGCTTGTTGATGCAAACAAAGGCGATTTATTTTTAGCAAACATTTTTTGGCGCCGGCAGCGACGATAGCAATGTTGACGACGTATGCGGCGGCAATCAGACAGACGACAGCAAACGACGCTGCCGCAACGCATAAAATTTAGCAAAATAATTGTTGCATAAAAGACGCAGCGTCGAAAAATGATTTCTCTTATCTTTAAACCTGTTTAAAATATTTGTTTTTATTTTTTTTTGAATTATGAAAATTTTGTTATCTTACATTTGCGTAGTTGCGTTGTAAATATCCAAATGCTGTTAAACGTTTACCACACAAAGCATTTAGCACACCCAGCAGTCGCATTAATAAAAGTGTTCTGTTGCACTCCGTTTAGATTATTTGCAAATAATCAAATAAATCAAATCGAATTAATTATTTTAAGCGAATTAAGCACAACAATAACAACTGCCGGCATGCAGTGACTCCCAATTTGTCAGAGTTTGACTAGATGGCGCTTTAGTGAAGTAACTAACGGTGCCAAAAATACCAAAAACGCTAAAACAGAACCGATAGCCAACGTTACGCTGACATATGTCGATAACTTTCGATTTATTAATCGACTACGGAAATATACAGTTTTCTTTAATTTTTTCTTTATTTGGTTTTTAAAATACGAAACTACATAAAAAAAATCTAAACAATATGAAACATAATCATGTAATCTACTTAAAGATTGGATGATTTTTGGTAGGCCGCCAGGTTGTTCGACTGTGCTTACTTTATAGATTTCAAGCTCAATGATTGTTTCACATAGCATTTGCCCTGTGCATGTTTTTTTATTTAAAAAAAAATTAAAAAAGAAACGCAATTTTGTAATAGGTAATCTTAAAAAAATATGTGTACCTAATAAAGCCCAACAAAAACTAATAAAGTTTTAGTGCGGCAAATTTTAAAGCTATTTTTAATAGATTATTTTGTGCAGATTATGGATCCGTACAGTTTGGACAGATAGGCGGCTGTCGGAGCGCTAAAATAGCTCTTCAGTGTTATGACACTTTTCAGCGTCTATCCGTAGGACGCAAAGTCACCCTATGTTGGGTCCCTGTTCATAGAGGCATTGAAAGTAATGAAGTTGCAGACGATCTAGCCAGGATAGGCTCGTCAAGCCCTATGATCGGCCCTGAACCATTCTTTGGGATCAGTTGGGCCTCAGCAACAGAGCCCATTGAGACACATTTCAAAAATTCTGTTTTTCAACACTGGCTACACTATCCTGTAGTAAGTAACTTATTTTGCAAATTTTTTCTAAAACTAATATTCATCTCAGACGTGCTGAACTAAGGCTACTCACATGGTATCTTACGGGTCACAACTAGCTGAGATTCCACCTGAACAAAGGCCAATAGAAGATCGCAGTATCTATTTTTCCTGCTCAGGAAGCCCGCCATATCTGTAATCCGGCCTTAGTGCTTTGTGTAGACATTATATCAACTTCGCTTTGAACACTTGTCTTGCGACCGGTCTAGACACTACGACAAGCTCTTTACATTTTAAGATCTAGATTTTAAGAAAAACGTTGAAAAGGGCGTTTTTGGCAATGCTGGACAGGCTCTAGCGAGGAAACAAAAGTTAAGGTAGAAATTTCCACTTAGGCTTAAATCAAACATTGCCAAAAACGGTATTTTTTAAAATTTTGAGCCCGTTTTTCTCAAAATCTGGAGCTGATGCAAACTCTTTTTGCTTTTAAAACAGAAACTTCTTTAGAACTTTAACCCGGAAAACGTGCAAACCGAATATTCTATCTAGCCTTTACGTAGCTAATTCTCCAATTGTCCTTCTCCAATGGCTATAATCGTTTTATTTTGCATGTTATAATATTATTCACTTTTATCTTCGGGAGTGTTGGAATTAGACAATATCCAGACCGTTCCACAAAATATTTTTTTGTCCATATTCCAACAAACACGCTGGTCTCAAAACTAATACCAGTTTAGTTATTTTGTCCAACATCGAATTTGGTCTTGTATTATTTAAAAATTAATTTCAGATAAAGGCTTCAACCCCTATAGCTCCCACCTGGAACACGCTACTCTTGCCAGCGTCAGATTTTGTAAAACGTTGTATTGTAAAATGAGATAATCAGGGGTAATACCGAAAACTTAGAGTTTTGGTATAAGTGTTTTGATGTAAAAACTCGAAAATTTACACCATTACACCGTTACTTCGAGTGTTTTCATTGATTCCATAGGGTAGCCAACTTTTAATATTTTTTATTTCTATAAAAAAAAATTCAAATTTTGCGATCCGCCAAACTGAAAATGAAACCTTACAACTATTTAAAATGTAAACTAAAACTCTAGTGGAAGTGTTTTCGCTTTCACCTATGAATAACTAACTGAAACAGTACTGACAATGCTAGACTAGTCAGCTGACTATTCACGGTCGACTTTCAGTACTTCTAGAAAACAGTAGACGTGAAAACCTTTCTAAGTATATCACTGATAAAGACTTTTGTTATAGAATTTCAAAAATTGACTTAATACAAAGTACAACACATATTTTTGGCTATATACATATGTAGATGTATATACGTCCAGATTAGGCACAAAACAGATTAACCAAATCTTGCGGCAGTGAAATTGATAGGGTTGATAAATATATACAACTAAAAACAAAAAAGAGAAAACTTTAACTTTCACTAAATAAAGCTATTAAATTATTTTATAAGTATTTAATAGAAAAATAATAACCGATTGACCCAAAAACTAAAATCTGGTATGTATGCATATGTTTAACATATTTTATAACATTTTATGTGTATATATAGAAGGTATATATTTATATCGAACATTTATAGCTTTGCTGAAGTATCCTTTAAATCAACATAGGCACCAGTGATGACGTCCTTGCCTGTTTCAACAACTGACGTTTTGAAATGTATGCGCGTATTTTCCTTCCACATATCCACTTTGAGTGTCTGACCAGGAATGACGGGAGCTGCAAAACGCACTTTAACTGCTTTAAAGAGTGCAGGATTGTTGTCGGCATATTTAGCAAGTACTGCGCGCACAGAAAAGCCAAATGAGCAAAGTCCATGGAGAATAGGTGTTTTGAAACCGGCCAATTGTGAGAAACTTGGATCAATGTGCAAAGGATTCAAATCACCCGACAGTCTGTATAGAGCTGCTTGATCTTCATAAGTCTTATACTGTACACTGGCATCAGCAGCACGATTTGGTGTGCTGGCCAACGGTATAACACCAGCAATTGGTTCTTTTTTGCCACCGAATTTTCCGGCACCAACAACAAAGATCGAACTTTGATTCTTAACAAGCAAACGACCGTTTTCATCGTACGTATCACAGCTAGTTACTACAACGGCACCGGAACCTTTATCCATAACATCGAATACGCGACCTTTGGTCGTAAGGTTACCATCAGTTGGTATGTCATCGCAAATTTCCAGATATTGTTCGCCATGAAGTATATTTGTAAGATCAGCAGAGCCTGAAGGTAAAGCAGTTGCTACTAGCGATGAAGACATAGTCAACAGTAGACCAGGTAGCACAAAGAACGAAGGAAGAGCAGTGAAGTCGGTATCATTTTCATAAAGAAAACGCAAATCGCTTGGTGTTTTTACAGTTGCGCCAACGCCCAAAGCATATAAAATTAAATCTTTGCTGCCGAATTGGAAACTATCTTCAATTTCGCCCTCCTGCTTGTTCTTGAGATTTTCCAATACCTCTAAAAGTGAACCAGATGCTTCCGAAATAGCATCTAAAT
This sequence comes from Leucophenga varia, assembly GCA_018903435.1. Lineage (NCBI taxonomy): Eukaryota > Metazoa > Arthropoda > Insecta > Diptera > Drosophilidae > Leucophenga > Leucophenga varia. The sequence continues at coordinate 147,002 of JAEIFJ010003030.1, forward strand.
GTTTAGCCTTTGACATGTCGGTGACCTTTGACCAAACACTTTGTACATATTCCGGTGTAACCTCGCTGCCCAGAGATGTACGTAAAACGGCACCTTTTCCACGCACTGTTTGCACCTTGGTCGCCCAACCGGCAGCACTTTCAATGTAACTTCCTGAAAATAGAAATTTGTGAGTTTTCCTTTTTTTTTTCTTAATTTTTTCAGTTTTACATACCATTGTCCTCGCAAGAGTCGTGACACAAATAGGCCACTACCGGTGCAATTAGCTCAGGCTTCAGCTCATCGAAGAGTATATCGGGTAAAATACCCTTCGTCATGCGACTCGCCGCTGTCGGAATGATAACATTACAGAAAATGTTGTTCTTTCTACCTTCGATGGCAACAGTATTAGCCAAACCGGCCAAACCAAGTTTTGCAGCGGAATAATTTGCTTGACCAAAATTGCCATAGATGCCCGAATTCGATGAAGTCATAATGATGCGTCCATAATTTTGTGCCTTCATGTGCGTAAATGCGGCTTGGGTACACTTGAAGCTTCCCTTCAAATGAACGTCATGCACCAAATTCCAATCGTCATCGCTAGTTTTTATAATGCTGCGATCACGTAAGATGCCAGCGTTGTTTATAAGTATATCGACACGTCCAAAAGCTTTAATTGCAGTCTCAATGACCTTTGCACCATCGACCACAGAATTATAATCGGCAACAGCTTCGCCTCCCTTCGATTTAATTTCATCGACAACAACATCAGCAGCACGTTTCGAAGCTCCCTCGCCTTGGAAGGTGCCACCTAAATCATTGACCACGACCTTTGCACCACGGGATCCCAGCAACAATGCATATTCTCGTCCAAGACCTGCACCGGCACCGGTTATCACAGCGACACGCCCATCATAGCGCAACTTTTTCGATGCGGATGTGGATGACATGGCTTTTTTTGTTCGTCCGTTTACTTAAATGGTCTACGGTTAACTAAACCGTGCACTGTACATAAACTGCAAGTGATTTAAATTTAATTGAAAGTATGTATGTAGTTATTCAATAAACTGGTTACACTCGATGTGTATTGTTGTTGATAAGTGAAAAAGATAAGATTGGCAAACAAAAAAAAAATCAAGAAACAAATTCATTTGCAACACAGCGAATATGTTGATTGTAGCGCAGTAAACGGCACTCAATATGGCACCATAGAGTAGATAATTACCTATGAAGAGAAATTTGAACCCGCTAATCTTTTGTATTTTGCGCTGTTCTTGTTTTTTTATTCATCGAAGAAACAGCGGTCAAAGTACGCAAGTAAAAACAACTCACAAATACAATCACAAATAAAATTGCAGTGTGCAGTGTTGCATAATTTTAATTTTAGTGCAGTAAAACAACAAATGTTAGTGTTAAAAGGGTTTGCGATTCCTTTTGCGGAAAAAGAAAAATAATTGGAAACATTTTTGTGTCGCATTTAAGTAGAATTTAAAATTCTGTATCTATTTTCGTCTTGCAAAGCAAAGTTGAACAATTAAAAAAAAAAAAAAAAAAAATATAAACTATAATAATCAAGAAAAAAGTTAACTTCGGTTAGACCGAAGCTTATATACCTGTTACACATCATTTGACGTGATTAGATCTTCGTGTGCAGCAATTGTATTAAATTTTATCTTAAAATAATGAATAAATTGAAAATATTCTTAAAAAATTTGAAATTCGCGGTCCGATTTGAACCAATTTTAAACAGAAGATTTGGCATGGTATAGGAAGCATTTGTACCATATTTGAAGCCATTCGCTTTATAAACACATTTTTTTCTTATAAGAACTTGACAAAATGTTGTACTTTTGTATGGGAGCTATATTTAAAATTGGGAGTGGCACACATACATAGAAAGTACACAGGACCTAGAAAAGCTTAAGTTTAAAATTTCAGCTTAATGTCTTTAAAACTGAGCGAATAAATCGTGCAGCAACAAACAGACGGGCGGACATGGCTAAATTGATTCGTCTCGTCGAGGTGATCAAGAATATATATACTTTATAGGGTCTACGATGCCTTCTTTAATGCATTACAAACTTTCCAACAAACTGAATATATCTGTTTTACACTATGTGTAACAGGTATAAAAATAAGTCGATATAAGCGAACATAAGAATGAGAAATTGGCAAAAGAAGACCCCGAAAATGATTAAAGAAGGTCCGCCTTTATCTGAGACAATAGTCTTTCCGTTTCCGTTATACCTATATACACATCCTACGTATAGGTATCCTAGGTATGGGAACATGTTGAAAGAACTTATTGACGATCGTCGGAACATTTAGCACGAGTTGGGAAGAACTTATAACAGTGTGGATCTGCTTAGAAGGATCTATGTTTATGCGCTGATTGATCCCGCCCTTGTAGGTAGGGAAAGTGTATTTTTGTAGCTAGCGGCACTGGGTCTTGTGCTCAGATGCACTTCAGTGAAGCGTTAAGTGCGCCTAGGGCTGACTTTTGACAGTGGCAGCTCGTTATGGGAGAGGAGCCAACGCCAAAGTGGACGCTGGAAGAGGAGTGGGCGTGAGGCGACGTTCCAATCTGTAACCTCATACGAAGCGGAGGCAATGGATGCTTGTATTGTTGGGGATATGATTAAAACTTTAACGGATCCATTTCTTAAAAATCTTCCCCTTGCTGCTGCCAAATTGAGATCTTATGAGTTGATGCTGGTTGCTTGTTGGTTGGCAGATCTGGCAAACACTGATGTTTAGTACATCTATCCTAAAGATGTACCAAAATTATAATGCATATTAAATTTGAGGACAATCAGTTAAGTCATTTTTGCGTAATCTTGGTCACCGACTTTCAAAATGTAATTTTGAGAAATATGTACGTGTTTAGAGCCTTTAGCCCGTTCTAGACCGAACTTGCGCGCCTGCCTTTCAGCATGTATGTATATATCATTCAATTTTCATCAGATTAAATTTAAATTTTCTACATACATTTCCAAAACCATGTATTTTTAAAAAATCCAATAAAAAAAAATCAATTTTTAGAAATTTATGACCTGGGGGCAATCACTTAAAACGTATAATAAGTCGAACCACAGTAAACGCAAACCGCAGTCGGAGTAGTCACAGCAGTCGTGAATTGGATTCTAGGGTGATCGATATCAAATACGGACCAATTAGAAGTTTATGATCTTCTAAAGTGACAAATTTACACACTTCGTAAATATTCTAATTTATTTAAACTTCAGCAACATGTTGCTAGGGGACAAGTTTTCAAACTTGAGCTTTAGCAACATCAAAACGTCTCTCAACGCTTACGCTCAGATACATTTGTAGTTTTTATTCGTTGGTAATGTTTGGCAAGTTTGTTGCAGGTATCGTTGCTGCTTCGTATTTTTGACGAGACACGATATCGTTCAGTTGAGTTTTGGCTTTACGTCCTTCACATCCTGTGTGAGTGCTTTTTGCGTTGATTGCGTTCCATTGCACGAGTTAATGGTTTGAGTGAAAAGAAAGAAAGAAGTGCAACTAAAAATAACGAAATAAAATTGTGCATAAATATAAAAAAAGCAAAAGTCCTGTGAAATTATTATTAAAGTAAATACAATTTACTATTCTTTTTGTGTGTGTGTGTGCTGTGCATTTTTGTTGAGTTGGTCAGTCAGTGGAAGAACTGCTCTCAATCGCCGCGACACGCCGTGTTTGCATATAGGACGACGACGACGAGGACTACAACGACGACGAAGAATACGATTAGGACATTAAATTCAACCCCTGTCGACGGCTTTAGACAGTTTTTTTTTTTGCAAATTTAGCAAATTCGCGTGAAGAAAATCTAATCCGGTATTGCGGAGCTGCTAACGTTCGCTGTCTTTCGATTTGTTTTAAACGGCTTCAAAATTAACTACTCAAAGTATCACCACAACGCTATGTCCCTCTCGGCCATAGCAAAGGTAAGTACTCAACGCATTCACTGACCTAACTGCATTTTAACAATTCAATTCGAAAGTATTCTATTTCGCAATCAAAATCGGCTCACTCATACTCCAACATGCGTGCAACGCGTTAATGCCGGTGGTTTGAGTGCTTCTCATGCCGGAGACCTTTCGCAAATGTTATTTTGTTGGTGTCTTATTCCACGCATGTGCGTAACAATATCGCAAATATAAAGCTTCGCATTTTACTTCCTTGACTCCAATTCTTGTGTTCTTTTTAATTTTTTGCTGTGCTGTTAACAGCAGCGCCAGAGTTGCCAACATGCATACAGGAACAGGGATAATTTGCATACATCTACGTAATTTGTACAGGATTCATGCCATTGGCAACACTTTTTTCAATTCTGCTGTATTGTGCTTTCGCTTTGTGCTTTGACTCTACTCTCCTTACTCACACTCAGTGCAGTTTAAAGAGCAACCCTTAGCAATGCGTCTAAAAGATACACCAACCGACAGGACTCAAAGCTCTATTTCGTTTCTGCATTTCTGAGCCATTTCCGCAAACGAGTTTGTTGATGTAAAAAACAGAAACGGCAGCATACGAAATGTTCTCGTCACCGGCTAAGTAGCGATGACTGGTCTAATGCGATATGTCCTTGGCGCGTTTCTCGATTTCACTCAACGCAGTCGCGTTCCTTACACAGAGGTTAATGCCCCTTACCGACCTTGATGTGCGACACACTTCGGGATACCGACCGGTAGACCGACAGACCGACAGACCGACCGAAAAGCTGACAGTGAGCCTAAAGGCACACAACAGACACACAAACAAATGTTTTCCTGTAGAGTATTTATACGTATACTCTGCGAAGCATAGGCCCACTGACTCCGCCTGTTAAGAGTCGCTTTCTAGCTGGCGCGTGCATTCACCCGTAGGTTCAATGAACTTTTATTTTGCTGTGTGTTTGCCTTTTTTCGTTTTAGGCATCTGTTTAAGCGGCACGTGTTTTGAGTTTGTTGTATGGCCACCAAAGTGGGCGTGGGAATTTGTGTTTTACTAACCATTTTGTCACTTGTTTCCTTAAAGTTATTTTTGGGGAAAGTTTAGCTTTTACACATACATTCAAACATGGTGTTTGCAACAAATGAAAGGATTATGGTATTCTCATTAAACTATGCCTTTTTTGAATCCATTGAAAAACAATTTTTTTTTAGGATTGTATAAAAAGATATAATACTATAAATCGATTGGTTGTAATTATGAAAACCATTGTGTGGCTGTACTAAATCAATATGGAATATTTTATTTGAACGTAAGGTTTACTCGCAAAAGATGGGGGTTATACCTAAAAGTGGGGCATTGATTATAATTACACAGGACCTAGAAAACTTTAAGGTTCTAATTTCAGCCCAATATCTTTAAAACTGAGCGAATAATTTGCAAAGCAAAACACAAACGGACGGGCATAGCTAGATCGTCTAATCTCGTCAAGTTGATCAAGAATATATCTACTTTATAGGGTCCACAATGCCTGCAAATATATAAATCTTTGACCGATATTAAAGATTGTAGAAATTTTAAAACACAAACAGTTACTAAACATTTAGTTTTTGAACTACTGGTAAAGTAATTTTAACACTTCGAAAAAAAAAACCTTATTTTCCGTACATAGCTTAAGCCAAGGGTCTGATAATTTAATCCAAGCCAAATTACTATGCTGACGTTCTTATGATAATTATTTTTAATAGAGGTCAACTTAGCTTAACATGTACTTCGTGTAGTCTTCGTATAATCTGACGAAAAAAGTTTCTCATAGTTTAGGATTACTGTCCTATTTGAGCCACATTGGAATATTTTACTGAGACCATCACAATTGAAATCTACAGTATAGACTATCCCTCAAAATGGAGTTAGAAAATAAATTTTAGAAAAATTTTGCCTGATATCGGGTCATTAGAAAGAAATTTCAATTTAGATGTACACAAATATTCTTAATAATAATTAATTAAATGATTTTGACACACAAAGTTATGACTAAGAAAAGCTTAAATTGAAAACTTCAATTTAATATCTTCAAAACAAGGCGAATAAATCACATAAAACCTAACAGACTGACGTACCGACAGTAAAAAATGTGAAAGGTCATAACTGGATCAAATCGTCTCGTCGATTTGATAAAAAATATAGTAAAAAAATATGTTGTTGCGACCAATCGTATAACAGGACTGTAATCTTTGGAATATTATAAAAAATATTCCCAAAGAAACATAGGCCAAAAGTCAAAAATGGCAATTTTGAATCTACTCCTAAAAAAACAAGAATGAACATAGGTTCATGGAAAACCTTCTCTCAGCGGAAGGTTAGATTTGACTTTTTGACATATGGTTATTTTCTTAGAATATATCCAAAGATTCCGTTCCTGCTATACGCTTGATAATGCTACCCTAACTCTTCATACATACATACTTTATAGGATCTGCGATGCCTGCTTCCCACTATGTATGACGGATGTAAAAAAACATTGACTTCGGTTAATGAGTTTATATGTAGGGGAACCATGTTTTGTAAAGGCTGCGATAAACCTACGATTCGTCTACGGTAGTACACCATATAGAAGTGACTAAGAGACAGTCCCAACCAAATAGCAAATGAAGCGCCGTTTTGATCCGGTAGCAATATCGATTAGAGGCGTATTATGCTCTATCAGCCAGGCTCCACATTTTCCAAATTTTTAAATTTAGTGATTTACTCTTCAAATAAATTTTTATAATCTTATAATTCTCAAACAGTTTGAGCATTGAAAATATGAGACGTCAACAAGAGCCATGAAAAATTACCTTAATAAATACTGTGGATTAACCAGTCGCAGACACTAATATATTGTTATGCTTAAACTGTTTTAGAATTATAAGATTATAAAAATTTATTTGAAAATCAAATCAAAAAAATTTTAAAATTTCGATAATGGAAGCCTGGCTGCATGAAACTTGCATAAAATTCGAACACTTCGTACATGTGTCGAGTTTGTGTTTAAAATTATAAGCGCAGTTCGAATAGTATTGGGACACATCGCTCCTTATTATACCCGTTATACATAGTGTAAACGGGTATATTCAGCTTGTCGGAAAGTTTGTAACGCAATGAAGAAGACGTCGAAGCCCAAAAAGTAAAAACAAATATTTTTTAATTTTTTGGAAAAAAGATTTAATCAAAACCACGTTTTTTCTTAAAAAGTTAATTTTAAGAATTTAAAAAAAATTAAAAAAAAAAAAAAAATTAATATAAATTATATTTGCCACGGCCATTTTTAGGTATAGCCCCAGTACAAACTTAACGTCCATTAACGAATTTTTTTATGAAAATACGTACTATTTATATCTTCCTAAGTGCTCTCCGCCGATATGATACGGATCGGACCACTATAACGTATAGCCCTATACTAACATACCTCTCACATCCTGATATTTCCAAGAAATTAATGTTATATCTATATATTTCAATTGAAATTTTATATTAATATTGTGTATAAATTTGATTTGTATATGACCAACGATTCCCATCCATCCCATCTCGAAGTTCTATCTAATCCATTGATGATCACACATAAACTATTTAAAGATTCGTGTGACGGGTATTTAAGTTTCGGTTCCACCCAAGTTACCGTTTTTCTTGTTATGATATACATATGTATACATACATATTTATGCATGTATAATGTCTGTTTTAATATTGATGAGCACCCGACTCGTTCCATAAGATTAATTCTCTTTTCACAAAAAACTATTTATTTCTCTGGTTTTAATCGATTTTTCAAAATAATAGAAAAAATACTTAAATACATGTACATAGATAAACATAGATATAAATAGAAATATTTTAACGTTATGAAGATTTTGTTAAAAATATTAGTATTCTATTTTTATAAAAATAAAAAAGAGATGAGAGATGTGTAAAAATGTATCTGTTTACTGCATTTCTCTTATTTTAACTTTTTGAACACTGGCGCTGCTCAAACAGCCGATGCCGTTGTTTTTTTTTTTTTATTTATTTTGTTTTTGTTTTATTTTATCAAAATTCCATACTCAAATGGAAATTATTGCGATATTTAAAGTAAACAAGCTAATCTAGTTATATAACAGCAAAACAAAAACAACAATGCGCTCTCTTGTATGTACTACATGAGGAGACTCCTATCGCGATTGTCTATTTTGAACATATGGGGTCGTCTTATTATCATTTAAACATTTCGTATCAACCTGAAAATAAAGCTGCTGAACTTGTTCTGCTTGATAAATAGAATTATTTTTGCATACATTAAAAATGTTTGTGCTGCGTAAATTTAGCACGAGTCTAGCTCAGTGCGCTGCGAGAAGCAGTACGACTATCAAAAAGATTTTAAGCTGCCATATTTCCAACAAGCAACAACTAATATGTCAACTAATACCACTTCTATTTCTCCTATTGTGGACGCTGCCGCCGTCTCCAACTCTGCCGTACAGCCAATACTTTACTCGTATTGGCGCAGTTCATGCTCGTGGCGTGTACGCATTGCACTCAATCTTAAGGAGATACCTTACGATATCAAGCCAATCAGTCTGATTAAGTCTGGCGGTGAACAACATTGCAATGAATATCGTGAGGTCAATCCAATGGAACAGGTGCCAGCATTGCAGATTGGTAAGTGTGCTTTTGCAATGTGTGTATATGAATTGATAATATTATTATATTTTGTATTCAAAACAGATGGACATACACTCATCGAATCGGTTGCCATAATGCATTATTTGGAGGAGACACGTCCGCAGCGTCCATTATTGCCGCAAGATGTGCATAAGCGTGCCAAAGTACGTGAAATCTGTGAGATTATTTGCTCCGGTATACAACCGTTGCAGAATCTAGTTGTACTCATACATGTCGGTGAGGAGAAAAAGAAAGAATGGGCACAACACTGGATTACACGTGGTTTTCGTGCTGTTGAAAAAGTGCTCTCCACTTCGGCGGGCAAATATTGTGTTGGCGATGAGATCTCAATGGCTGATTGTTGCCTAGTGCCACAGGTCTTTAATGCCAGAAGGTATGATGTTATGATGTAGATTTTACAATTATTTTATAATAATTTGTTTTTTTATTTCTAAAGATTCCACGTGGACTTGCGCCCATATCCGATTATTTTGCGCATTGATCGTGAATTGGAAAGTAATCCGGCTTTCCGTGCTGCTCATCCATCCAATCAGCCAGACTGTCCGCCGGAGCTACCTAACAAATAGAATTTCCCGACGACAACTGCAAAACGACGTAAGACGAAGAAGTAAAATTGCAGTTCGTTCAGATAAACAAAAAAACAAAAAAAAAAAAAAAGAAAATAATTACAAAAAATAATTTTTAAAACAAAAATCATTTAAATTTTTATGTTAAAAAAAAAAAACAAGGACAAGTATGTTATACAGCTTGTAGATGCATCGATATATAGTAATGTACTATTTGTGAAGCATATTATGAAAATTAAAGAACACAGCTAATGTGATTTAAAGCTAAAAAAAAGCATTTAATAAAACCCACACTCTTCCGAGTGAAAAATATGCATAAATGCATAATAAACTAAACTTAATAAAAAAATCTTATAAAAAAATAAAATATTAAATGGCGTATAAAATTTTATTTTTAGGCATTTAAAAAAAAAAAAAAAAAAATTTAATTCGAATCTGTTTTGATGTCAACTGTAATAAAAAATATAGTATCTACAAGATACATACATATAATTAACTCTATTTTTATGCATTTTATTTAGGCTACTCTTAAAAAACAAAAAAAAAAAAAACAAAATATATTTATTATATTAAAAACTATAAAATTAAAAACCAAAAAAACATAACTTGTCGAAAAGCAAAATTATATTCAGGGATTTTATAAAAATCAACTCAATCAAATGCATAACTTTTGTAATGCTATAAGCAAATAAAATACATTTAAAACAAAACAAAAATAAAAAAATAATAATATAAACAAAAATATATAAAACAGTCCAGGCTAATGTTCAACAAAAAACTAAACAAAAAAAAAAAAACATTTTTCGAAATAAAGTACAAAATAAAAGTATCTTAAACTACAGCGTAATGTATGCACTTCACTTATGTATCTATAAGTTTGGTATGCATTACAAACTAATTAAATATTTAATATAACGAAATTATAATGTACTCAAAAACAAAACAAAAACACACCTTTAACGTTGACAAATTTCTTAAGTAAAAAAAAAAATAGTAATAATAAAATTAAAACTGATTTAGCACACTCGTAAGTAAATTTGTTTAAATTTTGCTTGGGGTAGATTTTTTCAAATTGTCGCACACATTTTAAACTTAATTAAAAAAAAATTAATTATTAAAAAAAAAATCGATTTAAATTGTAATTGTATTTAAAAACAAAAAAAGCAAAATTGATAAACTATTGTATAATGATGATGCATAGAGTTAAGCAGCAAACTAAACATCTACTTATGTATTGTATATGAATGTAATAATTGTGTCCTAAACTATTTTATTTCAATTGTAATTCAAATAGTGTCGCCGATCCGATGACGACAAAAAAAAAAACTTTGACAATTTGTTCGCAGATCTTGAGCGTTCGAATATTTTAACCAAATGCATTACCTATTTAATGAATTCTATATTCAACTTTTTCAAACAGTTTAAATGAAATAAAACCAGAACTAAGAAACAAACAAAATTAACTTTTATATCATTTTTATATAAAGATAAAAGGAGAATTAAATTTTAGGTAAGACTGCATTAAGTATTATTGTATTCGACACACATAAAAACACCCTAAAAGGTTTTTAAGAAACTCATTTAGTGTGATGTTTTTAAGTTTAGTAGATCTTGTAGGAAAAGTCTTTCTGATTGATACATGTACAGATAGACAGACAGGTGTATCGAAAGATTCATATATGATATTTTTTTGAGCTGTAAGAAGAAATAATTAATTAAGGTGCGAAAATATCGCTATCTAAAATAAACAAACATCTCCCCGACGGGGAATTGAACCCCGGTCTCCCGCGTGACAGGCGGGGATACTAACCACTATACTATCGAGGATTGTCAAAAATATTGAAATCTTTATTTTTAATTTATGTTTTTGGTATGGTTGAGTTTATAAAAAGAATTAAGAAATATGAACTAACAAGAAAGTAATTTTGTGTGTGCTGAACAACGGAATAACGTGTTGTACTCAGTCTTTATGGAACAAAAACATGAATTATAAAAATAAAGTTTTCATAAAAAACTGCAAACTTTGGGTAGATTTATACATGAGCTATATTTTGTGCGTTCGATCTTAACCAAAATAGATAAAAATGCTAAATTTGATGTTTCTAGATTTAAGATCTAAAAAAATGTATACAAGTACCTCTAAAACTGGGTAAGATATATAAGGGATCTACCCTTTAAAGTGGGGCTACGACAAATTTTGTGGCTCTATTATAGTCTTCATAATTGTTCATATGACAGAGAGCAAAACTGACGGACGGACGGATAGATTTGGTTTTAGATTTTGTTCAAGATACAATATATATGTATGCATATTAGGGTGGTCAAAAAAAAAAGTTGTATGCGCTCACCACCTAGGATTGTTCTGTATCGAAAAAGAACAGTATTTTTTTTTAATAGGATAATATTTAATGGTGTCGCAAGGCCCTTGAAGTTTCCCATGTATTTTATATGGTGTAGAAACCTGGAAAATAAATATTTGTTAACCAGATAAGCATGTTTCTCCTCGTCTTAGAATAACATCCAATGTGGAGTTTTTTGATTTTAAAATGTAAACTATTTTTTTAACAGAATTTTAGACGTAACCCAATAACGTAAAAATAAGAAAAAAACGAAAAACAATACTTTTTATTACTTTTATAATAACATTGCCCAAATTGTTCGCATGCAGCCATAAAGAAGTACTTATATTTAGGTGCCATTTTGTATTTTTGAAATTTGACTGCAGATTTGTAATCAGCGACATTGAATACCCAAATGAACACTGCTTTTTCTAGTATTTCTTAACTTTGGGTGTAGATTAGTTACTATGTTCATTTTTCCAACCCCCCTTAACATAAGTGCACCACCTACTCTAAGGGTGCATGCGAAAAATTTGGGATAGGGCTCATTTCAAAGAGCAAAGTTCAACCTTCAATTACAGACAATAACGGAGATCATAGCACGTCAGGGTTCTACTCTACAATTTTATAAAAATGTCCAAAAACGCTATTATTAGGGTTTTCAACCACCTTTTCTCGAAAACCTGACGTGATGAATTCGTGTTCAGCACGAAAATTTCCTTCGGAAACACTAGGTCCCATTTTATTCGCATCCGAAAAATGGAAATTTGCAGGGTTGTGTTATTTGCAAAAATATTAATATTTTTTTTTTTTTTTTTTTTTTGAGTCCACGCCCACCTCCTATTTTTTTCAACTTTGCAGGTCCTAGTTACATGTATACCGAATTTAATTTCTCTCAAATACTTGTAAAAAATACGACAAACTAATTTTAACTATGTACATTTTATTTATAAAAATAATAAAAGTACGGTGCATATTTGATTTATTTTTTAAATAATGTTTGAACTAATTATGAATTAAATTCACGGTTTCATTGAATTAAAAAAGAGATTTGAAAACAACCAATTGAGACACCCCTGATAATCTGTATTTTTAAGTTTAATTAATAAATACACTTCAACAAAATTTTATTCAAATCGGTTGAGTTGTTTCGGAAATATGATCGAATGTATGGACCGTGCCCAGGATCTCCCATATCATCTTTAATGCGTTACAAACTTTCCGACAAACATAAAATACTCATTAACACTATATGTGACTAGTATAAAAAGTAATTCTTTCGCTATATCTACAAGTTGTTCAGTATTAAAAATTACTTACTTAATTAATATTTTATTTACTGAACAAAAGATTCTATATCAGTGAACTTGCAACTAATTTCCAGTTTATGTAAAATTAAAACAAAAAAGAAAAGTTGTATTTTATTTTCATTTAATTAATAGTAATATAATTTTATTAGTTCAGTTTTATTATTATTTTTATTAATTATATTCACGTTTCTTTGCTTTCATATATAATCTTCGTTACTTTGTCTCTTTTTTTTTTTTTTTTTTTTTTTTTTTTTTATATTTTTAATTAACTAATTTATAAATTAATTTTTTCAAGGTTTTGGATTTTTCTTAATTTTCTTTATCTTCTTTTCATCTTTATCTTTCAGCGTTCCATTTACCTATTACATATACAATATATTATTTCGTGTATGATTTTTCTTTTTGTCTGTTTATATTTATATTTTTTCTATATAATTAATTGTATTATGCATGTATTTCTTTTTTTTTATTATGTTTTGTATATATATGTTCAACAAATTTTAGACTAAATTTTACATTCGGATACGCATTATATAACATTGCAATCGAGATACACAAACATCATTTGACATTTTTCATACGGATATATGTATGAGATTGAGAATCTATTTATGTATCTATAGGTATATACTATATGTATGTATTTATATATATTGTATATTTTAGAAAAAGAAAACAGTTCAAAGTTAAAGAAGCGCATTAGGCACAGCGCCACAAAACATCGGATTAAAAGTTGAAATAATTTTTTTTTAATTAAAAATTAAAGAAGTGGCACGAAAAAAAAGATAGTTTTTTTTTTTTTTTTTTTTTTTTTTGTGTAGATACATACATCCGGATGTATTGTGACTTTGTGCTCTATTCGGTTTCAGTTTTTTTTTTTTTATATTTTCATTCAAGTTTTGTTTTTCATTGTAATTATTTAGTTGAAAACGGTTTATGCATAAAATTCAAATGAGCTACTTATGTATCTTTTTTTTTTTAATAATTTTTAACAGATTTCTTTTATGTTTTTTTTTTCCAATAGTCTTGGTCACCGTTTACTTTTTTTTTTTTTTTTTTTATTAAATTTTGCTAATTATTTATTACAATTTATTTGTAAATGCAAATTTTTTTAAATATTTTTTTTATTTTGAATTTGTTTTATTGTAAAGAATTTGTTTTTAAAATAAGTTTAGATATAGCTAAAACAATTTTTGCTAATTTTGTTTTTTTTTTTTTTAATTTTATTATTAAACGCTTTGGAAAAGTATAAAGTGCAACTTATTTTGCAATGCATATAGGTATTTTTTTTTTTTTTTCATTTTTTAAATTTATAATTTAATTAATTAGAATTATTACTCATTTAGGTTAATTGTTAAGAGCACATTTTATATATTTTAAATTTAATTTGTTTTTATTTTTTTTTTTTGGTTTGTTCAGTGTTTAAGATTTTCCTTTTTTTAAACATTGAATACATACACATTTTGTTTGATCATCTCGATTCTGGATCTAAGACGGCATTTTGTTGCTAAAATTTATTATTTTTTTTTTTTTAATATACAATAATATATTTTTTTCTTTGTTATATATATGTTTTTGTATATATATATATATTGTATGTATATATTTTGCTAATTAAATGTATAAGTAAAGTTTATTTGGATTTTTTTTTGTTTTTTTCATTTTTCTTTCTTTATCTATTTTGTTTTTCATCTATCGTACTCTTGAATTCTAATCTAATTAGTTAAACTTCATTTTCATTAAATATTCTCTGTGGAATATTTGGCGAAATTTTTTATATTATACGCTGCAAAGTTGTATCAGAAATTAACTAAAAGAAATTTTTTCATTATATTGTCTTCACTTACAATGTCCGTCTGTCTGCATATACATAAATACAAATGTTTTGTTATCTAAAATCACAAATTTTTAAGATAAATACCTACTGTGACAAGGGTTCCTTTTTATATAGGTAGACGTAGTAACTCGAAAAAAGAATTGTTCAATGTTCTATGTGCTCCATGGCTATTTCGTGAGAGCCGATTTGTGAGAGATAGCGCTGCCAAAAATTGAAAATCTCATGGCTTAGTAGCGTTATGTTGCGTTTGCGGAGTACTCATATAGCCGATTGCTGTTTTGTTTCGGGCTTATATACACAAATTCATCCTATTTTATCTGTTATGATCTTATAGACTTGTTTTGAGCCAACATTTTCAAATCAATTTCGTTTAATTTTCACTGTGATTAAAAAATCGCAATGTTGCACTGCGACTGAAATTCGATGTTTTTCGATTTTCTTGTACTTTTGTGAATGTGATCAGTTATTGGCGTTTTTGTGCATCGCTTCTCGCGAACAGTGAAACTGTTCATTTATCAGTGATTATTGCTTTCTATCTTTCTTCGCGAATCGTTCATATTCGCCTGTACAAATTCGTTGGTACATTTGCCAATCACTTGAAAGCGCGGTCTTGAAACGATTTAATGGTGAAAGCGGTATTTTAACAAAAATATGAATACGAAACGAAGTGAAATGTGATATTTTTATAAAAAAAAAAAAAAGGAAAAAATATTTTTTTGTGTCCAAACAAGTTTGACTAACTTATTACAAAGTAAGCAACCAATTGTTTTTTATTTATTTTTCCATGAACTTAAAACAAAGTCGGTTTGTTGTGTTGATTTAGCGAAAAATTTATGTTAGCGTTGATTTTATGTCACAGTCACTCTTTTGCCAACACTGAACCTGTATCATGTAATCACTCGTCTAATAAACATGGTTTTAATCAGCGATTCATTCTGTTAAAATAAATAACATACAAATTGCAGCTAGCAACACTAAAATGGAACCCGTAGTTCTAATTTTCTGCCATTTCCATTCCTAAGAAAACATTATATCTTTCACCCATTCCCATTACCAATTTTGCCCATTTTTTTTTTTAATACAACAATAACAAGGCACATTGCAGCGTATTATAAAGTCGCACAAATTACGACTTGTATAATTGTTTTAAAAATTTTTTTTAACTTCAAGATTCGATACTATTTTGACATTATATATATAATTTATAATATATACTGTATATATAATGGTTGCCTTTTTTTGTTCCTAAACATTTTCTTATATTCTCAACATCATCCGCACGATTTATTTAAATATTTCTTTCATTATTATTATCACAGTCAAATCATAAAAGATTTTAGTACTTTTAGTTTTGAATGAATTTCCATGATTTTTTTGTTTTTTTTTTTTTTAATGTTCTTCGAATTATTTACGACGTATGTTGATTCGATTCGTTCTATTTAAACTGACTGATTTGCAACTTTACATTGAATTTTTGTTATTATTTTTTTTTTTAGATTTATTTATTTTTTTTTTTTTTTTGTGTTCTTTAGCAATATTTAATGAAGTTCAAAACGTTTCGTTATGCGTTTAAGTAATGTCTTTTTTTTTTTTTTTGGTTTTGCATCTACGAGTAATATTATTATTTTTTTTTATAGATATTTAATTCGAAACATGTTGAAGAAATGTTTTTTTTTTTAATTTTTTTATCTGCTTTTGCTTTAATTTCTAATTGCATTAATGGTTTTATTTTTTTCCTTTTTCTTTTAGTTTTTCTAAGGTACTGAAGTATACATTTATTTGCATTTTTTTTTTGTTTTTTTGAAAACTGCTTTCAAAAAACAATTAATTTCTCTGAAAGTACTGAGCGACTGGTCATTCTATATTTTTATTTTTATTTTTTTTTTTTTTTTCAGTTAATACTTGTAAGGATTATATGTATTTATGTTTATAATAAAAATTTAATTTTCTGTCTTTGTATAATTTTGTAATTACGATATTTTTTTTTGTTATTTTTTTAATGGAGCATTTAAGGGTTTGGTTGTTTGGCTTGAGCCTGAATTGAATTTAAACGATGCAGGAATTAAAATATTTTTAAATTTATACGCTTCAATTGCGGATTGTATTAATTTAATAGAATACTTACAAAAACATTGTTGAATATGTGGTATGGAGTGTGAAAGACACATAAATATTGCATATCATAGCAGTAAACGTTTTCGTATTTAGCTCTTTTATTCTCAACTGCATCGCCGGACAATTTGGTTCAATGTGGAACATTATTTCATATCAACTTGCATCCAAATTTTTTTTTTAAGCTATTGTAGTGAAATTCGGTTTGTAAGCTTGTAAGAATACTTCTTAAATTTGGTCCACTATTGAATATAGCGACCGATCCAAACTCAAGAATTTGGCCTGAATATCTATGAGAGCTATTTAATATAGTTATTTGATCTTAACTAAAATTTCCTTTTACAAGTGGCTTGATATAGATAAACTTTTTACCAAATAAAAAGTAAATAACTTTTAAAATAAAATGTTTTTCTTAAAACTCAATAAACTCAATAAAAACTCAATAAACTAAATGTGCAGGACACTCTTATCTTAGATTAAAAAATGCCAAATTTCAACTCAATATCCTTAAAAATAGGGCTATAAAAAAGTGTACCCAAAAAAAAAAAAAAAAAAAACCGGACAGACGGATAGATGCAATTTTCTCAATAAGTGCAAAAAAAGAGCAAAAATTAGTAAGAACTCCTTATTCTGGACATATTGGGTAACAAGTTATCGTTTAAAACTTTTTGGTCTGGTATGCGCATCAAAAGTTGCATTCCATGAAACATATCTGCATCTGTTTTCATCATTTCAGATATACAGATGAGAATAAATGAAAAATTACCGGAACATAATATTCGCAAATCTGTCAATTATCTCCAACGATGTGCAAACTGTTTCTAAAAACTTATCCAAAAAATATTCTGTTGGGAGTTACTCAAAACTGAATTTTTTCTTTTGCAGAACCACATTGAAGACCTTCTGAATTTCTGATTTTGAGTTCCAAATTGACTTCTTCTTTCTTAAATTTAACCTTTTAAATAATTCGTAATTACTGCTCTTACCAATAGGCTTAAAACTTTTATTATTTTGTCAGTTGAAACGTATGAAGCGTATATAATATGCGGTTTTACCGAACATAAAATTTGTTAAATGTTTTTATTTTATTTTTTTTAATTTTCTTTGTTATTCAAAGTTTTTTTTTTCTATTTTGTTTTATAATTTGTACATCGCTTTTTCTTTTCTGTATTTCGTAATTTTATTTTTTTTTTTTTTTTTTTTTAACAATTCAATGACTGTGATGATGAAATATTTTATGAATTATGTCCTCTTTTTTTTTTTAATTGTTTATACGCTAAGTTTTTTTTTGTAATTTATTTCTTTTTTTCTTTTTTTTTTTTTTTTTTTTGGTTTGCTAAAACACTGCACAGCATTGTTTCGTTTAATTAGTTTAAAATTTGTTATATTAATTTTAATATTATTATTTTTTTTTATTTTTATCTATAGTAAATATATATTTTTTTATATTTATATATACTATATTCTCTTTGAACTTCAAAGTTTTGATCGTTATTATTAGAGCTTGTTTTATTAAACTACTTTTAAAAAAAAAAAACTATACAAAAATTTTACTAAAAAACAAATTAAAATTAAAAAAAAACTAAAATTTTTTGTTTGTCATTGAAAAATCATTAATAAATTTATTCAATACGCAATTTTATCACACTAAAAACTAGATTTTTTTTTATTATTATAATTATTTTAATAATTCTTTTTATAGTTTAAATTACATTTTTACTATTTTTTATTAATAATATTTTTTTCATACTTTATTTTTTAATTTAAATATCGCATTTGCTTAGTTTCTTATTTTTTTTTTAACAATGTTCAATGATTTTTTTTTTATGCTGCATGCATTTTATTTTTGTTTTTATACAATTTATTTTTTTTTTTTTTTTTGTTAATATTGTATATAGTCGAATAAAATTTAATTTTTTTTTTATTATTATATTTTTATTTATTTATTTTTATTTTTTGTTTCTGCTATGTTAATGCGTATGTAAGTAATTATATATGAATGTAATATATTTATATATGTTATTTTATATATATGTTTATTTTTTAAATAATTTTTCTAACAACAGTTTTAATGTGGGAGAGCATAACAAATTAAATTAGTGTTTTTTTTTATATATATATATAAGAAGTGAAATATTTTATTTTACATTAACATGATTTTCTTTTTTTAAATTTAATTTTTTTTTAAATTTGTTTCTAGAGCAAAAATGTTCAACTTTATTATTATTTTTTTTTTTTCATTAGTGGTGTTTTCTTTTTTTATAATTATTTTTATTTTTTATTAATTTTTTCTTCTTTTAAATATATTTTTTTCTATTATGCAAATGTTGTTTTTTTAAGTATTTTTTTTTTTTAGGAATTAGTAATAATAAAATGTTGTTTACTAATTTTAACACTAATAGACTCCGTCGTTGAATAACATTTTTTTTGTTTATTATAATTATTTATATATATTTTTATATATATAAATATGAATGTGTTCACTAAAGAAAATTCTTATTTTCAATTATTGAGTTTTTTTTTTTAATGAATTTCTATTGAGTTGTGTTCTTTTTAAAGTAAAATTTTTTCAATTTATTTATTTTTTTATTTTTAGTTTTTAGACATCTGTAGCACTCCATACTCTCGTGTCGTACTGTTTGTAAAAAAGATTGAAGTTTTTTTTAAATTTTTTTGTAAGTGTTTTTGGCATGACCAAATGGGCGTGATTGGTGCAATGTTGTTTGTTTTTAAAAAAATCTGAATTTGAAACTGCTTTATTTTATGTTTGCAGTTTCAAAATTAAAGCTTTTACACAGCAGCTGTGACAAAAAAACCAAAAACGCATTAAACAATTCAAAAGAAAAAAATCAAAACAAGCATAAAACAACAAATTTGTTTATTTTTTTTTTTAAACAGCATGATTGACTTAATTGCTGCATTTAATTTATTTTATTTATTCATTTTAATGTAAATTTTTTTTTTTGTGATGTGATTTTTATGTTTTTAAAAAACATCCAAAGCAGCATAAAATATATTGCCACACACTGCGTAGTGTGTGCTGCCAGCGAGATGTGAACGAAACGTCTTGAAATTATATTATATTATTGTGGACAACAGCAATGAGATACATTTGTATCTCAAATAATGCTAGTTCGATGCTTGTACTTTTGACTGCTGCTGTAGCGATTTGTTTTTTATTTATATATATTTAAATATGATAAGTGTTGCTGCTGTCTTTTGTTGTTGTTTTTTTTTAATTATTTTTTAATTCATTTAAATTTATTTATTTATTTTTTAATACATATCACAGATCCAGTACATTTTTTTTTTTTTCATTAACTTTATTTTAGAGTTTTTTTTTTTTTTGTCTTTTATATTATTATTATTATTTTTTTAAACTTTTATTTAGCTTCTTCAATATCTAATTAATAACTCAGTATTTCAGTGAGCACGCGCATGTTACTTGTACGAGATGTGTGTGTATATCTGTGTATGTATGTGTGTGTGTGTGTGTATCTGTGATTTAAATGAATTGAAAATGTTTTTTTTTTTTTTTTTTTTGTTATGTATGTAATTGAATGTTTTTTTTTACTGGAACGAATTTTTTTTAATGTTTGCATGTTTAATTTTTACTTATAAATTTTTTTTATTTATTTTAAAAAGAATTTTATATTTTTCGATGTATTATGCTTGTTGTGATTTTATTGTTGTTGCGTTTATTTTTGGGTTTTTGTCTGCTGTTTATTTTTTTTTTTTTATTGTTTCTCATTTTGTCAAATAAATTTGGCTATTTTTGTGTTTAATAATAACAATTTTTTTTTTCTTTACATAATTTTTTATTAAATAAATTAAACAGTTTTTTTTTTTTATTTTTAACATGCATGTTTTATTATTACAATGTTTTATGTGTGTATCTATGTAATTATTAATGTATTTATGTGTATTAGTGTGTGTGTGTGTGTGTATGTAATTGAATTATTTATGTAAATAACTTGTTAAACTAAATAATAAAAACTATAACAAAGTTGTTTTATCTTTCATATACTTTTCACCAAACATTTAACTTTCCTTTTTATCTTTATCTTTTTTTTTTTTTAGCTTATTTCAAGGCACACTATCATATATTTAAAAATTTTATTTATCTCAACTTTATCTTCGCTTGCTTCTACTATTGTTTTTTTTTTTTTTTTTTTAATTTTATTTTTAACGCTGTTTTTTTTGCTTTTTACATTAATAAGTGTCAGTTTGACATTTTTGTTTTTTTTTTTTATTATAATTATTATTCATATATTTTGTTTTATATTTTAAATATTGCACAATGAACGTATGTATTGTATATATATGTAAATTTATTATATATATATATTTATGTAATCTAAAAGTTATACAACAAATCAAACTTATGCAAATATATAATATATATTTAATTATTTTCAAACTTAACACAGTAAAACGATTTGTTTTGTTTCTTTGGGCAAACGTTTTCAGTGTTTAAAACAATAAAATATATTTTTTTATCAAGTTTTTTTTTTAACTAACAGCAAATCGAGTTGATTTTGTTTTTTAATTAAATTAGTAAAACGTGTTGAATATAGTTTTTAAGTGGTGAATAAAAAAAAATTATTTTCTGTTGTCTGATTGTTTGATTGTGGTGAATTTGTGTTTTGAAAAGTTGAAGTAGCGAGTAACGAGTAGCGAGAGAGTGGTGATCAATGTGATGGCGTCGCAGCGAGTGATTATATTTTAATTTTTGTTTTTAAAATTAAATAAAAATAATTAACGCACATTTTTTTTATTGGTATTTGTTTTATTTTATTTATTATTGTATTTTTTTTTTTTTGCAAATTAAACTAAACTATTTAATATAATATATATGTATATGTATGTATATATTTAAGAAAAAACAACGTTTATTTTTATGTATATAAAATAATAGCAAATGAATTATATAATTTTTTTTTTTATTACAATTTTTTAAAAAAATATTTAATGTGATGTTTAAAATTAAACGAACTTTTTATTTAATGTGTACTGTAATAAAGTTTAACATTTGTGAAGTGTTTTGCTTGAATGTTCTTAAAAAAAGAAAAACATATGTTTTACTATTTACATATATAAACTTAATAAAAAAAGTTTTTCAAACAAAATATATATATGTTTATGTATATATATTTTTTATTTAAATTGCACAATACTTAAAAAAAATAATAGGGATAGAAATGTTAGCAAATGTATTTTATAAATGAACCATATCAATAAAACTTTTTATTAGCAAATTAAATTTGAAAAAAAAAAAAAAAAACGTTTGTGATGCAGCTGTATAAAGTATCGAATGCTTTAAAAAAAAAACACTTTAAAGACTTAAGTCACAAAGGACTAAATAAGAAATAAAATCGCATTAAATTTAAAAACAAATGTGCATAATTTACCAAAAAAAAAAATAATAAAAATTTTAAAAATTAAATATATTTTTAAATTAAAATAAA
Source organism: Leucophenga varia (assembly GCA_018903435.1). Lineage (NCBI taxonomy): Eukaryota > Metazoa > Arthropoda > Insecta > Diptera > Drosophilidae > Leucophenga > Leucophenga varia. The sequence goes on from JAEIFJ010003030.1 coordinate 169,247, forward strand.
TTGTAATTAAATAATTGTTTTTTTTTATTATAAGAAAAAAAATAAAACATATTAATCAAACAGCACAAATCAAAATCCAAGGAGACTCACGTGCGCGCGCAACACATTAACACCACTTTACATATGTATGTATAAAAAATAAAATATTTTATATATAAAAAAAATAGATATTTATATATATAAAAAAATAAGTAGAAAAAAAAATCAAACAAATCAAACAACGCTGAAAATTTTTTGTTTAATAAAAATAAAATTTAAAAAAGGAATATTTATATATTTTGTTTTAAAAACGTTATTTTTTTTTTTATAATTAGCAGAAAATAAAATAAGTGACAAAAATATTTTTTTTTTTTTTTTTTTTTTTTTTGTAGGATTAAGTAAGGCAATTTGGGCAATTATAGGAAAATTTCAATAGCGCAATGAAGTAACAACAACTCATATAAGGATTTATAAATATATATGTATATGTATATATATTGGTAGTAGTAAAGCTATAGATCACTAGCCCATATTTTTTATTTTTAATGCTTGTTTAGCTACTACAATATATTTTAATTATTAATTTTGTTTTATTTAATAATTACCTTTGATGCTGTCATTTTTTTTTTTTTTAATAATGTTTTTTTTATACAAATTTTATTTCCTTTAACACTGAAAACGCGCCCAACAAAACTTTTTACAATAAGAAAAAAAATAATTGAAAATTTTTCTTTTCAACATAAAAAAAAAACAGTAAACAGTTCAAGTATAGACGTTAATAACATTTAGTTTATGTTTTGTATCTGTATCTGTGTGTTTGTGTATTTGTGTATCTTTGCAGTATTTTTTTTAGTTTTAAAATTGCATTTTAAGTAAGAATTTTTTTGTGTGCGGTCATTGTTATAATTTCGGTTTTAGTTTAGTCAATGTAAATGTTTCTGTATCTGTGTTTGTGTGTGTTAATTTATTTTTTATAATGCTTGATTTGTTGTTCTTCAAAAAATAATAAATTTTTTTTTTTATATTTTTTTTTTGCTTAAGTTTTTGAGTTTATCTTCTGCTGTTGTTTTCTTTTCGTTTTCTTTGTTTGCTTCATTTTTTTTTTTTTTTTTGTTTTTAATTTATTATTTTTTTTTTTAATTTTTTTTAATTTTTTTTTTTTTAATGTATTTAATGATTTTAATTTTAATTCACAACAGTGGTTAATGGAATTTGTCGCGCCCTCTTTGTCTCCTCCTCGTTGATTTTCTGTTCGATTAGAAATTGCGCTTTGGCAATGGCACTCGGCTGACCAGTTATGGTAACAATGCGATTTCTGGTGCCAGGTGCGAATATGCCCTTTTTGGAAATTTGCACATTTGCGCCAGAAACATGTTGAATTTCAACTAAACTACGACCATTTGGACCTGTAATATGCGATTTAGTTAATAAAAAAAAATTTCAATGTTTCATAAGAATAACATATACAAAAAAAAAAAAAAAAAAAAAGAGAAAATTAATTGGTTCATTCATATTAGAATAAGGTTTTACGTACATATATAACAAGTGATTTATATGTATTATTGTATTGAATTGTATTATTTATATAGATAAATATTTTATACATGTGCTTGTTGTATTTGTTTGTTTGTTTTTTTTAAGATTTGTGCAGTTCTATTATTTAAATTAAATTATGATAAGACAGTAAAAACATTTTAAAGTACAAAAAAGAAATAAATTTAACAAACAGCAAAAAAAATGAAAAAAAAATTTTTAAGTTAGAAACAAATTTTAGTAATTTTTTTTATTTTATTTTTTAAAACTCTTTAAATGGTATATGTTGCATAGGAACAGACGAGAGAGTTATATATGTACATTTATTTTTGTTAATAGGTTCGCATATTGTTTAAGACATTTTGCTAAATATTACTAATCCGCTTTATAGATAGTTCCACATTCTCTGTCTGTCTTTTTTTTAATAATCTTTCTAAAACTTAGTTCTTAATTGTCTTTTATGTTGTATTAAACGTTCTCTCTCATTTCAAAAAATAATTCTACAAAAGTTATGTCTGTTCACACATTTTATTTTTAATCAATCTAAAGAGTATTAAAGTTTCGGTGCTACCGAAGTTAATATATTTGTTTTTTATTTTATTTTTTTTTTTAATTTTTATTTATTTGCAACTGGGTTAACTAAAAACTAAAACTATAACGCTAAATCCGCATGGTAGCTAAAACATAGCTGAGGTATTTTTTACAATCAATTCGGAACGTTTTAAATTATTTTGGCTGCACATTGAGTAAAATATATTTTTTTTATTTAAATGATGAAAAACTCTGAGCAACTCTCGGAAAATTCGTGAAAAAGTAGAGAAAATGATAAACATGTGCGCTGCTTAAGTTATACAAGATCATTTTTTTTCCCCATATTTTTTTTTTTTTGGTTACTTCAAGGACCAGCCTACGACACATAGTGTTGCATGGCTTATTATGAGCTCGGAATGTGTGTTTTTCTATATTTTTATTTAATGGAATGTTTTAAGATCTTGAGATTTTTTTTTGATGTTTTGTAATTTATTTTTATAGTGCATTGGTGCATTGAAAATGTGAAGTGTTTATGTGTTTGTGTGCGTGTACGGCAAGAACTTGACTAGAACCTTTTTTTGTTTTTTTTTTTTTTTTGCTTCTAGTTTAATATTTAAAAGATATGAAGTAAGTTTGAATTGCGTACTGAAAGTTACGATTTTTTTTTATATTCACCTTGAAAAGTTTTTTTTTTATTTGTTAATTTTTTAACATTTTATAAACACCATAAAAAAAATTCATGGTGAATAGCAAATTTTGTGGTGAATTTTATAAATGTCTTTTTTATTTTTCTATTTTTAATTTTTTTTTTTTAACATTTTATACACACCATGAAAAAAAATCGTGGTGAATTTTTTTTCGTACGCAATCTAAACTCACCATAAAAAAAAAAAACAAAAAAATAAAACGAGAGTGCATTAACTAAGTGAATGGGTCTTTCGAAACAGAGAACGTAAAAATGTTAAATGGATTTGCGAAATTAATGAGTTTAAGATCTTTAATTTTTAGCTTGGATATCTTAAAATATCCGAATGCCGGAATGCTCAGATAAAATGCCTCAAATTGAGAAGACGTAGAAGTAGAAGAAGAAGAAGAAATAACTAAACGACGACTTAAAAGCTTAAAATTACAATTAGGTACATTTAAAATTAAAAAAAATTAAATAAAACAATTAACAAAAAACCAAAAATTAATAATAATAATAATAATTAGAGTAATGAAACATTAGACTAAACAATTAAAAAATTTTGAATAAATGTTGATATAAAATATGTAAAAATCAATTGATTATATAGCAAATAGGTTAAGGAATGCTAAAGCAATGGAAGATATTTTAGCGACTTGCAACAAAATACGTCGCCAATAGAATTTTTTTTTCTTGCGTTACGGCATTTGGAATTCAGTGTCGGTTTGGCTTTTGTTTTTTTTTTTTTTTAGTAAGGATAATAATAGCGAGGCCCACCTAAAATAGCGCCAACGATAACTTCTGGAATTTCAACATTTTTGGAATCCTTGGCACCCAAATCACCCGGTGTCGGGCTCTTACTTAAACCACTTAGCGCATGCGCCGATGCAGCGCTCAACGTTTGCGTCGTCGCTGCACCGGTAGCAGCAGTCAGACCAAAACTATTATTATTCAGCGAGACGGGCGTAGCGGCCTGTGCAGCAGAGCCCAGATGTCGGAATGGATCAAATTGCACAGCAGCAGCGGCAGCTTCCAGTTGCGTTTGTGTCGGGCGACTGGCGGCAGCAGCAGCAGCAGCCGCTGCGGCATACTGCTCCAAATTGACTTGACCAACAGCACCAAAGACATTGCCAGCTGTAGCAGCGCTGGCAGCGGCTGCTGTCTGCTGATCGAGCGTCGAAACGCCCAGATAGCTACCGAGTGTAGTGTGTGCACCATTAGCATGCGGTACGCCAACGCCCATACCAAGTACACCATACTTGGCAAGTACACCCAATGCGGCACAAACTTCATTGGTGGCGTTTTCCGAATAACCGGAACCGCGCATGGCAACCTATACAAAAAAAAAAAAAATTAATAAATTATTCCAAATTTTTTGGCGATTTTACTCTCACACTCACCTTAATGTGTTCAAGCAATTGTGTAGCAACTGCCAAATTTGGCGCTGGATTCGGTGCACCCAAATTGATTGATAGATTTATACCGGTGCCGTTGACCAGTAAACCAGCGGCACTGGCTGCACCACCAATGGCTGTGCCGAGCGTTGAGTTAAGCGAGGCGGTGCTCGAGTTAATGGCATTCTGATTAGTTGCATACGGTGAACCGGTTGGATTAAAATTAGCTACCGGCCCACTAACATCAGCATACGAAACATTGAGGCACGTGCCCGACTGCGGATCTTCGACAATTTTCGATAGAATCATCTTGCAGGCATTCTTATTGTTTTCCTTATCGCCGATAATCGTAATGCAGCGTTCCTGCAATGAGACATCCTTCGGCTTTTGCGAGATCTGCACATACGAACCGCTCTCTTCCTTTATCTGTTTTATGAAAGCGCCACCCTTGCCAATGATCATACCAGCCGTTGAGTTAGGCACCAAAATTTTAACTTGCTTATCACGTTCTTGTGTCTGTTTCGATTCAGCATCGATGATCTTTGTGGTCAGATCGGGCTTTTCGCGTATTTTGTCCATAATAAAGTCCATGACGGTCATGATGCCTTCAATGGAGCCGGTTATAAGGCAGACACGTTCGGTGGTGCCTAAAAAAAAATTTGATAAAAAAAATATATTTTTAGAAAAATATAAAATAAAAAAATAAAATGTTATTACTTACCCGGATAGAAGTCATGCGATTTTGACATCTTAACCCTAGCACCGGTGTCCTTTTGCAAGGAGGCAATTGTCTCGCCACCTTTACCAATAATGGCACCCGAGGCCACGGCGGGCACGAGTATCTTCATGTGATACGTGGAGTCACCTATAAAAGATACAATTCAAATAGCGTTTTGCATTAGTTTTGTGGCAGTCGAACATTAAGTCAAAGCGCGCGCAGTCAGGCACACACACAGTATTAAATAATATTAAAGTATAATTGTAAATAGATTGAGAGAGATAGAGTGTAATAGTAGTAGTGTGATATTTGGTGGTAGTGGTTTTGGATATAGGTGGTAGCAGGTTTCAAATCAAAAATAATAACAGCGGCAAATATTTTTTTCGTTAAATGCAAAATCAATTCAAACGTTTCAAAAAAAGAAACGCAGAACATTTGCTACGGCGTATGGCAGATGCGCATGAGGAATGAAATGTTTTTAGGCATAAAAAAATTTAAATGAATGCTTTGGAGTATTTGGTTAGTACATACAATGCTATAGATACATGCACATGGAATGGATGCACTTGAAATGAGATGCAGCGATGCATTTTGTTTTTGTTTGCTGCTAGTTAGCGTTTTATGCTGCGCACTTGACTAGCTTTGCTTACCGTAATGCGCACTGCACTTGTTCAAAAGGTACGCTTTATTAGGCGGCACCAATGGGATTTATTAGGTACATTTTTAAAAATTTTTTTTTTGTATCTTTTATCTTTTTTTTTATTTAAGGCTTTAAAGCAAAATTTACATAGATTTTTGGTTAGTAAGTAAATAGGTAAAATTATTACAAATTTCTTTACACGAATTTATTTATTTTTATTTTTATTTTTTAATTTTTACTAAATTAAAAAAATAAAAAAAAAAGTATTTAAAAAAAAAAAGAAAAAAAGTTAATTTTTTACGTCAAATCAATTCTCAAATTCTCGTTTAAATGAGTTTGAAAATGGTTTTTAATGAAAGTATGAAAAAGTAAAGCTTACCATGATGAATATGATTATTGTTATTATTTTCGATTTCAACCTCAATTCCAGAACAAACTGACTCACCTGCAATGAGAGATGTAGAGAAAAAGGGTGCAGTGCACGCATTTGTGAGTAAAAATAATCAAGATAAATATTTTTATTATATTTTTTTTTTTTTTTTTAAATGTATGTATATGTGCGAGACGTTATATATATTTATATGGTCACTGGGTTATATATAAAACGCTAAAAATGTGACTAAAGTTTCAACTAAGAAGAAGAAAAATATAACTACAGCTCATCGCATTGAGACGAAAACAAACAAGTAAGCAAGCATTTGTATGCAAAGTTTTTTAAGTTAAAAAAATAAAATAAATAAAATAAAAATAAAATAATAAAAATTGTCTCATTGTGAGGGCGTAATAGTCTAAACCAGACGTCTGCTGTGCTGACAACAAAGTTGTTATATAAATATAACAAAGTTGTTATATATAAATAAGATAAACTTTTGTAACAGTTTATTTTAATAAAAAAAGTTGTTTTTAGAGATTTTTGGGTTAAGACTGGATTAAAAATAAAAAACAAAAAAAAAAAAAAAAAAAACTTCCCTTATATATTATTTTTTCTTTTTTATTATTTTAAAATATATTAAAAAATTTTAAAATTTTAAATTTTTTTTTTTTTTTTTATATTTTTAAATTTTAAAAAAAAAAAAAAAAAAAAAAATTTATTTTATAATAATCAAGCGGGACGTTCATACACAATACGCTCATATTCGTCTCCGCTTCAATCCACACCGCACCCTACCGCCGCTTGTTGTTGTGTATCTGATGCTGTTCTAGAACAACAACAACAACAAAAAAAATAATGCGCCTTTGTTACTTCGAAGACGCAAGCGGTAGCGGTTTTACTTTTTTTGTATTTTTTATTTTTTTTTTTTTTCGTACACTCATTCACACTATTTATGCATCATGCTGTGCAAAAATTGTCTGTTCGCTACAAATAGTTACACTTGTTGTTTTCAACAATTACTATCGCTGTCACGTCACCGCCTTACACATTGTACGTTCGTTCTCGTCGTCGTTGCAATGCACTGCAATACAAACTTGAGATACTTTTTCTTTCTACAAATTGTTTAAATTTAACTTGTTTTTTTTTTTTCTTTACTTTTACTTTTTCTTTCTCGTTGTTCTGTATTTCTATTTTTCTTAGCTAGCTTTTCTTTGCTTAATTTATAACTAAACATATACACATACATATATGAAAGAAAGAAAAAAAAGTGAAAGATACATATTAAAGGGAACGCAGAGAAGCGTAAATGCAATACAATGTATCGCAGTCTGCTAGCCACTCAAGCAAAGTGTCCTTCAAAAGTATTTCTCTAATTAGATACAAACTACGAATTGGTTATTTTCTTATACGCTTTAAAACGAAAGTAGCGCAAAAAAAAAAAAAAAAAACAGAAAAATAAGAGAAATAGAAAAGCAAAAGTGTCAATAGCAGCGCTGTATCTAAAGTTGTACATTTTATAAAATAGATACAATGAAATTGAAAAGTGAAAATTAAAGAAAAAAAATATTTATTCAAACAATGTAATTTCTAAAGCATTTTACTTCTTTTAAACTTTGTAATTATTCTCTTTGTTCTTAACAAGAAAAAAAAGTGCCGTTAGTATATATTTCAGTAAAACTTTAAAACTGCAATAAATTCATAAAATGCACCAGAATCGCTTTGCCATATTTTGCAATGCTTTTATAGGTCACTAAGGCAACTTGAAAGTAAAAAAGAAATATTATGCATAAATCGTAACGTTCAAGCAGAAATAAAGCCACGGGAGCAGTTTAGAATTATGTCATTGCAATAAATAACAGTACAGCAACAACAACTACAACATTCAGTTGCAGATACTTGTGTGAATTAAATGAAGTAGCAACAGCAACAGCAGCAAGAGCAGCAGCAGTAGCAGCAAAATAGAAATAGTGCTGATGACAACTATAAATGATTTCAGAAGCTATTGACAATATTTAAGATGAAGTAATGCTATTTATTGTGATTTCATTCCACGCAAAAAGAATGATACATAATCGAGTATTAAAAATTATAGCGAAATAAAGTTATTTTTAGTTAAAGATTGTCAAGAAAAAGGTTTTTAAAGTTCTTGGAAAAATGTTTGACTGAAAGTCGAGTGAAAGGAAGCACAACTGATTAAATCAACTTTAATTTCATCGAGTTTGTAGGTATCCAAACTTTAAACATTGAAGAAGAGCTTTGAAAACCCGGCAGTGCTCTACATACTTTGTATGTTAGGGTTACTATGAAAACATACAAAAAACACTAAAAAATACCTGCTTCTTTTAAAACATACAAAAAAGCAAAAAATTGTTATATAGGAAAAGTCGAAAATCGACTTCGTGAATGAACGGAATGTACCTAATACGTTGTTTTAGTAGTCTATAACTATACTTGCATTGTTGCCATTCTAATGAAACCATTTTGGGACTATTTGGTTGAATAAGTTCAAAGTTCATAGCGGACATAGAAATATTTTTTTTTATTTTATATATATAGATTAAATAGATTATATTAGTATTATAATATACATTAGTGAAAACAAGGAAAAGCTTTAACTTCCGCGATACCGTAGCTCAAACACCCTTCTCACGAAACCTCGAAGTGTTGCCACAACCATTTTTGACATACTAACCCATTTTTTTTCGATTTTTTGTATGAATTTTTGTATGAAAAAATAGTTATTATTTATAAATATATTCACACCAATCTGAGTAAAACCACTTCTACTGACATTCAATTAATATACCACTAATATGATAAGGATCGGGCTACTATAACATATAGACCCCATGCAAACACACCCCCACTTTTTTTATTTTTTCAAGAAAATGTTTGTTGTATCTGCATTTTAAGCTTAAATTTTTACTTATATATGCTTTTAATTTGAGCCCCAATCTGAGTTATTCCCCACCCAACCCCTTTGAGGAATATAATCTTAGTCACTGATGAACTAATTAAAGTTTCGTGTGGCGGATATTTGAGCTTCGGTTCTAACGAAGTTAAAGTTATTCCTTGTTTTTTTTATTATTATTTTTTTTTTTAATAAGTTTTTATGTATTTACTAAAAAAGTATTTCTGACAAAGATGAAGATGGCATCAGGTGCACATTGCGTATGAGTAATATTTGGAAATTTAACATTTTCAGGCGCCGCAAGTGAAACGTAACCAAAAATTATAAATAACAGAAAAAAAAAAAAAAACGCAAGTCTAAAATAGACAACGTAGGCGTTCCAATACGTTTGAACGGCAGATGCTCGTGCTGCCGCTGCTGTCGCCGCTGCTTCTTATGCTGTTGTCAAAGGCGCGTGAGTATTGATGTATGTGTATGTATTGGCAAGTGTGTGTATGTGTGTTTGTATTTAAAGTTATTGAAAACAAAAAAAAAAAACATTGCACAACGCAAGAAAATATGCCAAGCATATGTTTAAAAAAACAACGTAACTAAAACGTATGCGTAACGTAATGAAACAAAAGCGTAGCATTGTCATAAAAAAATATAAATGCAAATTGTTCTTTTTTTTTTTTGAAACACTTCCACAAAAAGCAGCTGTGCTAAAAATATATTAATAAACATTTTCTTTTTTGTTTTTTGCCGCGAATTTTTGAGAAACATTTTCAGTTGTAATGAACGATTTTATAGATTATGCAGCTGAGAGAACGATGCAAATATAATGATAATAATCCATGATTCCATAATGATGATTTTTTTTTTGATTTTCGTTTGATTAATTGAGAGCGGAGAGAGAGAGAGAAAATAATGTTGTAAATTGTAGTTTTTGTTGTTGTTATTTTGGTTGCTGAAATGTTGCGAAATAAAATTATGCGCGAGCATTAGCACAAGAAGTTAATAAGAGAAAGACGAGAAAGAGAGAGAGAATAGATAGTAAAGATAGTGAAGTCGATATAGAGAGCACGAAATATTGCAATGCGTATGAGCAATATTGCAGTCGATCAAGCGTAAACATGACGTATGAGTGATTTTTTTTAAAACGTTGTTTGATTACGATTTTTGATTTTTTTTTTTTTTTTTTGCCTTTTTGGTGTCTGTCTGACTTTGATACTTTTTTTTTGTGTGTTTGACTTTTTTGTTTTGTTTTAAACTCACCGAAGCACCAACAGGATTTATATGGCGAAGTTGTTGAATTATTGCCAGTATGCTGATGTTGCTGATGTTGTTGTTGTTGTTGTTGCTGTTGTTGATTTTGTTGCTGTGCATTAGATGTGGCTGTTGTTGTTGCTGCTGCTGTTGTTATTGCTGCATTCATATGTCCAACAGCTGCTTCACCTGCTGCTGTTGTTGTTGCGTTTGCTGTTGTTAGCGCAGCAGCAATAATTTTTGTTGTTGCTGTTGCTGTTGTCCTTCCATCTGATAATGATTTTGATGTTTGTTGCCATGATTTAAATTATAATTTGTTTGTTGATTATATGCAAATGGACTTGTTGTCGACGTTGTGTTTGTGTTTGTTGTTGTTGTTGCTGTTGGTGTTTGAGATAAATTTCGTGACATGGACATGTTGTTATGTAGTGGTTGTGTTGTTGTTGTTGTATTTGATTTGTTATTGGTATTGTATTGAGTGTTGTCTGTTGACTAAATTGCGCTAATTGTTGTTGTATTGATGACGGCGATGACGATGCCGGCGAGCATGTTAATGAAGATGTTGCTGAATATGCTGAAGATGTTGATGAATGCAACGAATGCGACGACGAATGCGATGGTGGAGAGGACGATATGTAGGAATTTTGTTGTTGTAGTTGCTGCTGCTGCTGCTGCTGTTGTTGATTATGATAATATGAATTGTAGCTCATATTGTTGTATTGCTGCTGTTGTTGTCTGTTGCTGTTGTTGTTGCAACCTTTGTCGTTCTTGTTGTTGCATTTGTTGCTGTTGTCGCGTTGTTGCCGCATATAAATCAATATGATTGAGCAATTGTTGCGCTGCTGTTGTATTATCAATCATTTCAAATGGATCGCTCATAAAATTTTCAGCAACTTGTAGCTGCAATTGTTGTTGCAATTCATATTTTGCTTGATTCATATTTTTTTGTTGTTGTGATTTTGTTTTTTATTTTTTTTTTTTTGTTGAGAAATGTGACCGATCAGTCTTATTTAATTTGTGCTTTTTTAAAATAATATTAAAAAAAAACACTGCGACGGAATATCAAAATGTATCTTATCCTTTTTTTTTTTAGATAATATTTTTGGAATATTTTTCTTTTAGTTTTAATTTGTTCTTAATAAATCCAATTGGGTAAAACTATTTCAAATTCATTTAAGTTTTTTTTTGTTTTTTTTTTTTTGTGCCGTCGAAAAAAATTATAAAAAAAAAAAAAAAAAGAAGAGAGAAGAAATAGAAAAATTTTGTTTTAAGATTATTAAAAAAAAATTGCGTCACATAAATTCCACACATACACACACATACAGTTAAAAAGACATACACACACACAGAACATAGATACAGTTATATAGAAGAGTGGGCGAGCGAGAAAGAGAGAGAGGTTACAAGGTTAATTTATGGCTGTTGTTGTTGCTTTTTATTAATATTTTTATTTTTTTTTTATTGCTATTTAATGATGTGCCTTAGAGCGATCAAGCGAGCAAACGAATTTGTGAGAGCGACAGAGATAAAAATTGATAAAGTAGTAGTAGAGCGAGTTTGAGATAAGAGAGATAGCGCATGTGTTAGATATTTAGTTAAAGTATCTTTTTTTTTTTTATTCTACGCAGGTGCTTCTTTTTACTCTTTTGTTTTTTGCTGATGACGTCGACAACAACAACAATAATAATAATAATAATGAATTTTCAGTTTTTAGAAAAAAAATATATATATATGATGTGAGCAGCAGCAGCAATAAATTATAGTGAAAATAGTAGTAGAAATAGTAGTAGTAGTTTTTTTTTTATATTCTTTTTTTATGATGCGCGATTTAGCAGCTGTTTAATTGATTGATTGATTGATTGAACGCTGTGCCTTAATTGTTTTTTTTTTTTTTTTGGTGTTTGGTGCTGGTGTTTTTTTTATATATTTTCTTGATGATAGTGATGATGACATACACACAGTTGAAATAGTAGTAGATACATATATGCTTAGTATATATAAAAAAGTATCTTTTTTTTTTGCTCCTTTTAATCCATTTTTTAATTTTTTTATTTTGAATGATGCAAATGTTGATGACGCTTTACTATTGTGTTGAATTGATTGTTGAGATTTGATGATGACAATAATGTTGATTTTTAAATTTGGTATTAAGTATTTTGGTGGTAGTAGTAGTAGTAATAGTAGTGGTGGTGGTGGTGGTAATAGTAGTAGTAGTAGTAGAAAATAATAGTTTATGGTAGTCCATATGTGCTTAATGAGACACAACATCCAAGTTCTATTTGACACATTTATAATAAAAATGTTCTAGTTTACCATTTAAGTCAAAGAATTCAGTATTCAGTTGAGTTGCGTTGAGTTGAGTTGCGTTGAGTTGAGTTGCGTGTGAAGATGATTTAATACTTCCGTTTCCTTGTGCAGCCTAATCCTGCTGCTAATCCTTTAGCACTATGAAGATTCCAATGATGCTGACGCTGACGCTGAAGTGGAGTTTAATGTTGTTTCTTGTTTTTTTGTTATTTGTTTATTTAACATTTGCATTGATTTTTGTTTATCGTAGGCGTTAATCAAATGCAAAGTAAAATTTTTTTTTTTTTTTTACTCCAAATGATGATGCAATTATTGCGCTTTTATTTAATAATTTTTTTTTATAAATGTTTTTTTTATGATTTGATTTTGTTTTATTTTGTGAGGCGTTTTATCACAACATTGTTTCAAATTTGTATTTTGCTTTTATGCATTTTATCACATTTTTATCCATAGAGTTTTTTTTTTTCTTGTTTTGTTTTGTTTCACTTAATTTTTTAATTTGTATTTTTTTTAGTTCATTTCATAAATGTTCTCACTCGATTTTTCAGTGCTTTTGTGGGAATGTTTCTTTAGTTAAAAGTGAAGAGGAAAAATAAAAAAAAATTAGATAATAAATTATTATGTATTTTTTTTTTTTTTTTTTAATAAAAATATTTTTTCTTTTTACTCAGAAACGTTTTTGCTTACGTTACGCTTTCAACGAACGCTCACAACAACAACTGCACTAAAGCTGCACAGCGACACAAATATTTAAAACGTTTTAAAACGCAGTTTTAAATAAAATGGGTTTTTTTTTTTTTAAATATTTAAAAGTTTTTATAATTATTTTTGTATTTTAGATACACAAAAAAAAAAAAAAAATTGGTTAAGTTTGCGTTGCATGAATGTCAATCTTTTCTTTTTTAAATTTGTATGTACTTTTTTTTTTTTTTTTTTGTATTTTTAGAGATAATAATACAATTTATATATATACATATTATATATGAATAACTATAGCTGTGCTAATGGCTTTAAAATAATTACATACATGCACAAAAGTTCACAATGCCAAAAAATAAAATAAGCAAAAAAAAAAAAAAATATATGTTAAGCCTTCAGTCAAACAAGTTTAACTTTTTTAATTGTTTATCAAAATGTTAAGGCCAGGTTTTAAAGCGAAATTGTCCTGTCCGCCCTATAAAACCGTTTATCTTGGAATCTAAAAAAAGATAGATCAATCAAATCCTTAGTAAATTACTAATATCTTATTCGTTCGCTAATCCTATGGATTAGCCCCCATAAAAGGGTACCCAAAACTTTTTATAATTTTTAAACACTGCATTTAAAGGATAAAAGGGTATATTAAGTTTGTGCAAATGTTTGTAACAGACAGAAGCCGACTAGATAGACCCTATGAAGTATAAATATTCTTGATCCGCATTGGAAGGATAGTCTAACTAGCTCTGTACGTCTGTCCGAAAACGATAATCTCGGAGACTATTTGAAACTTTGACTGTCCTAGGCCGTCAAGTGCTCACTTGCAAACGGTTTTTATCTATCCCCATTTTAAGGAGTACCCCCCATACAAATCTACCCCAACATTTTGAGTTTTTGCATAAAATCGGCATTGTTTCTTATATTAGGTAGTCTAAATTTAGTATATATGTTATTATGCCTACGATAATCCCAATGAAAAATCCTAATATGGGTAGTACCAACGACATTTTAGGTATAGCCCGCATATAGTACAAATTTTATCCCAATTTTTTAAGTTTTTGTCTAAAAATACAATAAATCACTAAGGTAGGTAAAAAGATTGGGTACTGGTTATCTAGCAGTCTACCGTACTCCAATTCAGCGTTCTTTCTTGTTTTGAAATTAATCAAAAAGCTTATTTATATTTTTGGGGTTTTGTAGGGTATGCTTAGATATAAAATATTATTCAAAGCGGAGTTGACATCTGAGTGTACATATATAATTTAAAATATATTTTTAAAAAAAGTACAAATTTGGACATAATTAAAGTTCTTATCGAAATATAATTTAATGCTTCGACGACTTCAGCTGATATTATTTTCCAAAAAATATAATTTATTATAACAGCACATTTCTAAGTGACACACAAACCAACTGATCCAAATTTAACTAAAACTTTGTTTAAAAAAAAAAAAAAAAAACATAAACTTTATTTTTTAACCCCTTTCAAACAAATGCTGAACTATAAACGTCAAAGCTTTAAAAAGCCACAAAAAAAAGCTATTTAAATATTAATTTTAAGCCAAAAACGACAATAATAATAAATAGACAAAACAAAATGCATAATAATAAAATGATGATTTTTTTTTTTGTTAATAAAAATGATAATAATGAAGATGATAATTATGATGATGATTATAATAAAAGCAAAAAAAAATATTCAGCATTTTTAATAATGTGATTTAGCTTAAAACGTTGAAACCTGTGCTGACCAAATGTTGTCATAAAATTAAATAAAAAAAAAACGAAACGACTAAAACAGCGCAAAAGCGAACGAGAGAGTTTTTAGTTAAGATTTATTGTAAAATATTTTTTTTTTTTTTTTGTTAAGCTGCTTATGACACTAAACGCCTTTGACTATTTTTATAATTTTTTTTTTTACTTTGCACGCTGAGATCATCATTTCACTTATGAATTAATAATTAACACACTTTATGAACACAACGGGAATCCCCGCAACAGAGCGCAGCAGAGCGTTAATTACGCAATAACGAGAAGTTTAGAAAATAAAAATAGTTCCCAATAAAAAATGCAATCATTGCAATATATAGTATTTTTTTTCTTTTTAAATAAAATTATTAATTTGATGCTTATTATTGGCCAATTTTCTTAGCTATTTATTTAGCTTGTTAGTGCCAACACAAGCAGCAGCAGCAGCCAGCAGCAACAGCAGAATAAACATAGCGCATCTGTCTATTAAAAGCTGTCACTGTTCAGTTCAGTTCAGTTCATGTGCCTTGTTAGCTGCTTTACTTGATTGCCAAATACCAAATTAACAAGTCGATGCGATGCGATGCGATGGCAATCGCAAATATTGCTGCCTCGGATTACAAAACAAACACACCAACATACAAACTGACAAACAAAATGATAGACGGCAGCAAGTGTCGAAATAAATATAAAAAAAAAAAATCGTCAACCACTTCAAAGTTGCTAGCCATGAGCTCCATCTGAAAATGCTATAAGATACTAAAACTTGTCTCCAATTAGATGCGCCTTTAGAGTGCTGAAAAACAACAACAAAATGAAAACCCTTTCTGACATGGAGCACTGCTCGCATGTCTTGGTTATCTTGGAGTTACGTAGTCATGGAAGCACACGCTTAGCACGCAGCTAATTTAGTGATTAACTCAAATTTTATTTGGCTAAGCTTAAAGCTTGAAATGTTTTGAAATAAAAACGAAAAAATTCATAAATCAAACAAATTCCAATAAGAAAATGACACAATTTTATAAAACCTAAAAGCATAATTTTATACTCGTTTCGATGGCGGCGACAACAACGGAATCTCAATGTCAAATTTCGAGAAAATAAAAAGAGATAAGAGATAATAAGCGGTAGCAGTGTAAAGTGTGACAAGTTGCTTATATGTTATGTATAAGCAAGAGCTATTTCAAAAGTTTCTGAAAGTTTTTATACATTTTTTTTAAGATAATCGCAATAAAAGTAGTTTTTGAATAATAGGATTTTTGATTTAGACATTTTTAATAAGGTGGGGTGAAATGAGTCAACTGTATAAAGATTATAGCGCTAAGAAGAGAAGTTGTAAATTCTTTTTTTACAAAGTTCAAGCAATAAAAGAAGTTTTTTGAATAATAAGATTTTTAGTTTAGACATTTTTAAAATGGTGGGGTGAAATAAGTCAACTGAATAATGGCTTCAGCGCTAATTCTCGATGAAAATATGTGTAGAAAATAAGTTTTTAACCCTTTTTTATAGAGTCTGAGCTACAATTAGTATGCAGGATTTCTCTAGTGACTCATTCCAAGACACCATATCCTATCGTATATGGTGGGGTGAAATGAGTTAACTGTATAAAGGCTATAGCGCTAATTCTGGGTAAAAAAATATGTGCAGAAAAGAAACTTTAAACCCTTTTTATAGAGTTCTAGCAACAAAAGAAAATTTTTGATAATTAGATTTTTAGTTTAGACATTTTAGATAAAGTGGGGTGAAATAAGTCAACTGAATAAAGACTATAGCGTTAATTCTAGGTGAAAAAAAGTGTACAAAACAAGTTTTAAACCGTTTGTCATAGAGTCTAAACTACAGTCAGTATTCTGAACACTCTCTAGTGACTTATTCCAAGACACCATAACCCATCAGCGCAAGTAGACCAAGTGTAGCGTCAAAGAAATGAGTTGAAAAAATTATTTTATTCCGATAGAATTGGACTCATAAAAAACTCAAGTTTTTAAACTTTTAAAACGCACTTTGCAAAGGTATCTAATACTTTATGTTGTTGTTATCTTATATCTATACTGACCAAACAACAATAATACGCATTTATTGACTGGTTTCAAGGTTAAGATACAAACACTGAAAACTCATACCAGCTCGCTCGCTCTTTAACGCCTAATTTCGAAATTTGAAAATACTTTTTTTTTTTTTTTTTTGAATAAAGTCGATTTTTTTTTTTTTTTTTTTTGTGTATTGCTTCATTGCCATTTAGACGCATGATTTGATTTGTTTTAGCCACTTGAAATACTTAAGAATTTAAAGTTATTTGGAGACAGACAATCTTTAGACTTGAAACTCATTAGAAAATCAATTGATCGCAACAAAAAACAACAGCAATCAAACAGCCCACAAATGTTGTGTCTGTGTTTGTCTGTCTGTCTACAAGTTTCAATTGTTAGTTAGTTTATTTCATTTTATGCATTCGTTTGTCTATTTGTCTGTCTGTCAACTAGTATAATTATTCGTTGACATTGAACCAAATTTATTTCGAACAAATTTAAATTTATTACAAACAAGTATCTCAAAGATTGTTGTCATTGTCGCTGTTGTTGTTGCTTTTGTTGTTGTTGATGTTGCTACTACATACATATATGTATTTTGTTGTTGTTGTTGTTTGCTTTTGAGTGTTTACGACAGCACAAACAACGACAAAAACAACAACAGCACGTTTCACGCTTTTATTATTACAAATTTGTTGTTGTTGTTGTTTTTTTTTCTTTATTATAGATCACATGGCACACAAATATGATGAAGAAGAACGTCAGCGACAAGTACATAGAATGTGTAAAAAAAAAAAAATAATAGTATAACAAGATACTAAATAGAAAAAAATTAAAAAAAAAAAAATAAAAAAAAAGATACACACAATAAAGCCTTGTGCGGCAAAAGATAAATTGGCAAAGATACGCCGCAGTTTGTTGTTGCTGTGCCATGTAAATGTGTAAAAGTGAGAAAGCGCATAGAAAAATTTAGAAGCGTCAAATCTAACTTACGGGGTCGGTCAGTTATTGGGTCGATAATTTGCAACAATTTCGCACAAAATTTGGGCCACTGGAAACCACAAATAAAAGCAGCAAAAAAAAAAAACCCCCAATGACATTTTACATTTTACAGAGCGATGCATCCATTTGTGAAATTGATTTCATTCTACTTTTTCTTTTCTCTTCTTACTTTTTTGTGGCTTTCTAGAGAGATTTAGTGAAAATAAAAATATAATAAAAAAAAAAAAATAAGACTAAGGGACACAAAAATTGAAAAACGTATAAAATGCTGAAATACAAAGCGAGCACGTTTGTGTGTAGGGAGGCGTGACTGACTTGACTGACTGAATGCAATGCAAAAAGTATTTCAAGGTTGGCGCGCGCTGCAATTGTTTCTACTCAACTAATGAACTGTTTTTTTTTTTTTTATTTTTAATTACAAACTAATAACTTAAAAATATTTTGTTTAGAAAATATTTCCACACTAAATAGTACACCAACACGTACAATTGTTCTGTTGCGACATTTCGTAAAAAAGCATTTTTACGAAATTTCCTGCATAAATTCAGCTGATGACACAAAAAATAAAAACGAAGAAGGCGTTGACGTGTACGTTTAGGTTGACGGCGCGATTAAAAAAAATTTTATAGAAAAAAAAAAAAAAAACAGAAAAAATTATTATCAAACGCAGATGAAAGCAAAAACAAAATAAAATAAATTTAAAAAAAACTAAATTAAAAATGAAAAAAAAAACTTTAGTTAAGGAACGCACACGAACGGATCGGATCGGAACGGAACGAAACGATTGTCGAATGTCGTCGCGTACTCGGATCGCTCTGGACTGAATGTAACAAATGGAACGCTGAGTTGTATGCTGAAAAAATACTGACAGCGGCGACAGAGCGATGAGCGACAAAAATTAATAAAAAAAAAAAAAAACAACAACAATAACAGCAATGGAAAAAAAATACGAAAATACAATACAAAGAACAACAAAGTTCCGGCGTAGAGCGATAAAGAGCCGAGCTTCAACACTTGCTGAGAGAGAGGAGAGAGAGAGAGAGAGAGAAAACTATAGCAGATAAGCTAAATACAATACACATACGCCATGTTGACATATAAAAGAGAAACACACAAAGAGCAAGATCGTTTATTAGCTCAGTTGATCATGTGCAAAGTTCGAAGAGTGTGTAAAATTAAGACAAAGAGAACGTAAGAGCAGCAGCATTGTCGTTTATATTTGTATTTGTATTAGTTTATGATGATCTAATATCGGTGTTACGCTTGAATGCTGCTTCTTATCGAAAATCTATACACAGAAAAAAAAAAATTAAAGGCAAAAAAAAAACTCAGAAAAAAAAATTATTGTCTTAATTGACTGTGTACTTTTGCTGCTGCTGATTATGTTTCTGATTATAAAAAGTCGGCTGAAAAGTAGAGAAGTTGCAGTGCCTCAGGGCACATATTATAGCCTAATGCTATTTATGTAGTATAATAATATCAAGTAACTTGAATGCTTGTTTTTTATGCTGACTTTTATTATAATAACACTAGTTCTGTCGAGGGTTCTGGGTTCTTATAGTTAAATTCCCATGTATTTTGGACGAAAATATTTAACAAGGCCATGAAATCTACGGCTCGTTCTCGAAATACCTGTTTTTGGTACTTTTTTCCGATATTACTTATGTCTAGAGAATAGATAGTTCCAAATAGCCGAACAGACCTGTACATTATTTGAAAGTAATTACTTTTTCTAAGCGACGATATGCTACTTGGAACAATAATACTTTCATGCTTTTTGGTAGAAAAAATTTAATTAATTATTTTTAAAATTTCTAAATTAAGCTTTATTTCATTATTTATTTATTTAAGCTTAATTACAAATTTATTTATTGTTTTTATATGAGGCCATTTTGTGGCCATTTTTGGAATCTATGGCCCAAAATACATAGGAATATATTTATGAGAACCCAATATCTTTTTGACTGAAAATTAGTGTAATTTAATGCTGCGGCCAACGTTGCGGGTAAATTTGTTGAAACTATTAAAACTCATTAAAAATGAACACTTGTTGAAGTGATGCGTGATTATTAGAAATAGAATTATACAAAATAACTATTTACGTTTATGAGTTTGTTAATGAATCTCTGTATTTTTTTATGTTTAAAATAAGAACAAAAAATTCATTAATATTTTAAAGAAAAAAAAAAGGCAGATTGTTTCAAAGTATGCGTGAGATAAGCAAGTAAGATAATTTCACATATAAACGTATATACATACATATACATATATTATTTATGTATATGTATAGATGTATGTATGTGTATGTTTAAAGTCGCTTTAATCGCACATCACGTCACGACATATGTATTTCAATTTCGTTTTTAAACTTTATACAACAAAAACCATTTAAAATATGAAAGAGAAATATATACAAATAAAAATAAATGCTTTGTTCTTTTGCGTACGTTTTATTATATAATTCACTTTTAACTTTCTTTCTTTCATTTTACTTTTTTTTTTATTGTTTTTATACCCTGTACCTAGGTAAAGGGTAAAAGGGTATACTTAAGTTTGTGCAAATGTATGTAACAGGCAGAAGGAGGCTAGAAAGACCCTATAAAGTATATAAATTCTTGATCAGCATTGGAAAAGGAGTCGAATAAACTAGCTGTGTCCATCAGTCTGCCTGTCCGTCCCTCTGTCCGGTCCATCCGTCTGTCATGCTGTCTACCTTATGAAAACGATTATTACGCAGACTATAAGAGATAGGGCCACCATATTCTTCTGAGCCGTCTAATTGACCACGATTTTTTTGCTAGTTCCATTTGAAGGGATAACGCCCATATAAATTCTCCCAAAATTTATGGTTTTTGCATAAAAACTCCTTTGTTCTTTTTTCTAGCAACTTTGAATTTAGTACTAATTATGCCTATGATGGTCCCAATGTAATATACCAAAAATATTAAGATATAGCCCCAATAAAAATTTACCACATTTTCTCCGAGTGTTTATAGGAAAATCCAATTTAAACCATTTTAAGGGGTACCTCCCATACAAATTTTGGGTTTTTGCATAAAAACACCATTGTTTCTTATTCTAGGACCTCTAAATTTAGTACAAATTATGCCTTTGATAGTCCCAATGGAATATCCCAATATTGGGTAAGACTAAAAAATTTTAGATATAGCACAAATTTACCCCATATTTTTGAATTTTTGTTTTAAAATCCAAAGCAATAAAGTTTGTTACTAAGTTAAGAATTAACTGAAGGTATATAAAAACTTTGTGCAGGGTATTGTATGCGTATGAGTAATATTTAAATAAAGCTTTGCATTTATAAATTTAATGTTACGCATACGCTTTACTTTTTAAATAAAATGTAAACGCTTAAAAAAAACTCAATCTTAAGCGATTGCATTGAGCAACATGCATTATATAAAAAAAATAATTACACAAAAACAAAAAAATTAAAATAAAAATCTAAAACAACAACAACTATAATTGACCTACTTTTTTTTTTTTTTTTTTTGTTAGAGTAGACAGCAGCTATAGAAAGCAACTAAAAGCAGGAGAACTGAACTCAAAAAAAAAATAAATGTAAACTAATCGTAGCGCATAGCGCAAGATTAAAATGAAAGTAAAAGTGTTAAACTAAAAAAAAACGAAAAACGAAAAAACGAAAAATGGCAGCAACGACAATGAAGCATGATAAGCAAAGACCAAACGCATTTTGAGGTCAAAAACTGGAGCAACGCTTAAGAAAAACTAGCATAGTTGTCGTAGTCGTTTAGATAGAAAATCGTGCTGAACAATAAGAAAAACACAGACACACACCACACGCACACATTTAAGTAGAACAACGAGAACTAAAGAGCAGAGAAAATATTGCAATAAACGTGCAAAATCATAAGCAAAACGCCTTCGTTAAGTTCATGGAAGGCAAGAACAAATAACAAAAAAAAAAAAAAAAAATAAATAAAACGAGGGGCGTACGTTCTTAGTCGATTGGCATCGGTAAGCAATTGTGCTCAAAACGTCAGTTTATTATGTGACACAAAAGTCGAAAAGTTGAACAGAACAGAGAAGCTGAAGCAGAAGCAGAAGAAAGGTAGCAACTAAAACAGATACAAAAGTATCTCATACATATTATTAGTATGCCACTTGAGGGTGAGAAGAAGATACTTAAGTAACTTTTGCTATCTATATAACACTGCTGCAATACGCAACAACAACAACAATAGGCAACAACAATAACAACAACAACAACTTAGGCCACTTGACGCTAAAGAATAAGGTAACCCAAAAATGAAATTGCATGCCTTAACGTTAACTTGAAGTGTTTATTGGGTGGCAGCATCAAGACGCAAGTGAAGGCCGTGCAGCTGATATTATATAGAACCACCGAGCCGAGCCTGCAGGCAACAAACGCACTTCAAACAAAAAAAAAAAAAAAAAAAAAAAAAAAAAAAAAACAAGAGAAACAAGAGAAAGCTGCATCGCTAGCTACCAGACTGCATAACTGACCAAATGACAAACTGACTGCCTGCCTGCCTGCCTTGCAAAGTTAAGTCAAGTCGAGCGCATTGCCAGTGCTCAAGGACGTAGCTGGCGACTGTGGCTGAAAAACAAACTTTTTTTTTTTTTGGTTTTCTGCAGCATACTTTTGGTTGCATTGTTGCAAGGCACGCAGCAGACAAGCTTAACAAGGCAACGCAGTGCGCAGGACATGCAGAAAATATATATATATTGTATATATAAAAGATACACAGAGAATGAAAGAGCGAGTGAGAGCGTTGCAGATACACAACACAGATACGCACACGCAGCAGCACCACATTATTTTTATTGGCATTGGTATTGGTCACACAGACACGTGCGCTTGCAAAGTAGGTCAACTGCGCTGCTACGCTGCTTTGCTGTTGCTGGTGTCACAGATACTTGCAACACGCACTCAAATGCTTGTTTGCTCTTTGTATGTACTCTTCTCTTTTTGTGTGTCTCTCTGTAGACCACTTTTTCACTCTCTCAGTAATTTTATTACTTGCATTTCTCACATTCTACACTATCCCTGGTTGCGTGACATGTGCTGCTGCTGCCTTGTCTATTTTGATTATGTAAGCTCCATTTTGACCCAAACGCCTCTCGTTTTCGTTAGTACGACAGCTGCAGCTGCAGCTTACTTGCTGCTGCTTTATTTTACTGCAGCGTTGGCGGCGGCATATTTGATGTCACAACCAATATGAAAAAAAAAAAAATCCAACAGAAAAATAAATAAAACTGCAAGTCTAGATAGCATTTTGTATTTTTACTGCATTTCCTTGCAGACGTCAATAACAACAAAAATATGCTTTTGCACAAAAATCATCATCATCATCATCCATACTAACATCATCATCCCCATCATCATTCTGTACATTGTTCACATTCATATCCTCTGACGCATTTCAACTTCCTGTGCAGCGAAATGAACTACATTCAAAGCCGCTTTGCATAGATTTTTGCTAGGCGAATAGCAATTCGAATTTCTAAGTCGATATATTTCGTATAAAAAAATATATATTTTCTGTTAAAGCTGCTCAAATCCTAAAATAAATACAAATAAAAAACTTATATTACATTTATTTGAAGGTAGCTTAAATACTTAAATGCTTCATGTCCTTCGACCGAAAATAAATTTAAAAACTAAAAATACGTTTTGAAATCAAACTTAAGCGAAGCTAGTCATTTTTTATTTTATTTTTTTAATTTTTTTTAGTTGTCAGACAAAAGCAACGTCAAAGATTTTATATAGCAGAGCTAGTAAAGTGCTTAAGAGAGAGGAATTGTTTCCAAGTGTTTTTCATATTTCTCAAATTTGTTCCCAATCAAAGAATCTGCAGCTATAACACATAGTGTGAAGGGGTATTTTCAGTTTGTCGAAAAGTTTAAAACACATTAAAGAAGGTTTCGGAGACCCCATAAAGTATTTTTATTCTTGATCAGCTTGACGAGACGAATTGATCTAGCCATGGCCATCTGTCTGTCCGTCTGTCTATTGCAATGCGTTTCCACGAAAAATTTTATGATATTGACCTAAAATTTCAAACTAAAGCTTTTTTTTTTTGATCCTAGGCAGTTTGTACGACAGAACCAAGGTGCCACGCCCATTTTCTGGTGTAGCCCCTATACAAATCTGCCGCCCATTTTTGAGATTTTGTATGAAACTAGATCTTATTAATGAATATATTCACTCCAATCTGAGTAAAATCACTTCTACTGTCATCCTATGAGTATACAACTGATATGGTATGGATCGGGCCACTATAACATACAGACTCCATACAAACTAACCTTGCATTTTTTTATTTTTTGAAGAAAATTTTTGGTTTATATGCATTTTTAGACTAAAAATTTTACATCTTCTAATTTGACCCCAAGCGTTAAGATGTCCCTAGCCAAACCCTTTGATCGGTACATAATCTTGTAAATGAAGTTTCGTAGTGTAATCGAAGTTTAGTGTGGCGGATATTTGACCTTCGGTTTTTTTTTAATTTTGTTTTCTTGCATCATTTTCCATGCAATAAGTTGGTTTATTTAACTTAATTTAAAAATTATCCGTTCAGCTAACTGAAGTTATCTAAAGTCTGTTTCCGTAAATGAATATTAAATCCATTGTCAATATACAGTAGAATCCGGTTAGAACGATGGGCCAAGGACCGACCGATTTTACGTCGTTATATACGGACTCGCATAAACGAAGGAGAGTTCCAGACAAGCTTGCATGGGGACCAACCAAGCCATCGAATTTTGGTCGTTATAAATGTTCGGTCGCTATAAGCGGAGACGTTATAACCGGATTCTATATAAACATATTTAAATATTCTATTCCATTTAACATTTAAAACTTCAACTAAATCATTAAGAAAGTATTTATACTTAAAAATAAAAAAATTTAAACTGCGTATTTAAAGCAAGTTTATCTTAATTTTAACAACAACAAAATCAGCAACAATAAAACAATTATAAAAAAAAAAATTTAAATAAAAAACAACAACAAATATGTATTGTATCTAAAAATGCTTATCTATAAAAAAACAGCTAAATAAATAATTTTGTTTAATAAAAAAAAAAAAAAATTTAAGACCTGTTCTAAAACAAACAAAAAAAAAAAAAAAACTAAACTAAAAAGCAGCCAGAAAAATAACAAAAAGTGATGACAACAAAACTTAATTAATAACCAATGTCAATAGATACAGCTGCATTTGTGTATATAACGTAGCTGTTCTCTTAGCAGTATTTGTACACAAACAACAAAAAAACAAGCAGCACTCTAACTAAATAAAAATAATAATAAAAAAAATATTTAAAAAAAAATAAAAATAAAATTCAGCTAAATAAATAAAAATTAAAATTTGACAAGCAGCGATACACCTAAGCAGCAACTTATATACAAACTGAAATGATGCAACTCAAATAAATTACAAAAAAAAAAAAAAGTATCTAACAGATACAAATACACACACACACACACACAACAAATGATGACAGCAGGCACAACAGTAAATGATGAATGAGCCTACTTTATATAGAATGTGCGTCTTTTGAACTTTCTTTGAAAAAAAGTTATACACAAAAGTATGTAGTATGTATCTGCAATGTAAAAGATGCTAGCGGATACTAGACAACAAAGTAGGCAATTATAAAATTCCAAAAGGCAAATATTAAACACGTTTCTTCCTAAAATATTTTTTTTTTTGTTTTTTTTTTTTTTTAGGAAAATCGCTTAAATACCAAAAGCCAACGCAAAATATTTCGTGTATTGCCACTTTTGCTATTTTTACGACTATGACTGAGCGAAACTGAGCAACTTTGTATGCATATAGTATGTATGTACGTACGGTATCTAAGCTTATGTCCGTCTGTCTTTATGTCTCTCTAGCTACATTTTAAGCATTAAGTCAGTATCTGAAATACAGCGCGCTGCGACAGGTACTTTAAAGATACAGATACTCGACGACTTTGATGTTAGTTGTTGTTGTTGTTATTTTGTACAGCGGCTCACCTTGACGTTAAGCTTGTTTGTCAAGTTGCGTTCACAACAAAAACAAAAAAAAAGAAACATATCAAAACGCTTAAATTACTCACAGATACTTGAACAACATATACAACAAACGCGCATTAGCATTAGAGACGCGTTAGATACATACACACACACACACACATTAGCATACCAATAAAACGCAATAGCTCGTGGTCAAACATAAAATTTGTCTAGTTTTCGTAATAGATACCCGTCGTTTTGCGTATCTGTCATGCTGCGATTTGAGATTGTTTTATGTATTGAGTTTTTGATGCTTCATTGCATCTTCGTTGATTGCATTGTGCGAATGCTTGACTTTGCATATGAATAAAATACTGATTGATAGCACAGACAGACAGACCGACGGACAGACAGACAGACTGTATGACTGACTGAATATCTGTAACTGTTGCTATTTTTGCATGACATGAAGATACACTTTTATTTTAGTTTTTTTTTGTTTGTTGGTTTGTTTAGTAACATTTATTATGCGCTTTTCAGGTACCACAAATCGTTTGAGTTCAGGGACGTTGTCATTCTTTGCATCATCATCGTCATCATCATGATGATGTTGCTGATGGGTGCTAATGGGTGTTATATACTTTTGCATTATTGTAAATCTATGCCTTGACAGTTTTCAGTAAGCTTTATCACAATGAAAAAAAAAAATATATCTCAATTCGACAACAACTAGTTTAATTGCTTTGCAAACTGTGGCGAAAACTTTCTAATGGGCGGCATCTATGCATATTGAAAACGAAATGCAGCGCACCTTCACTTCCAATCCACTTAAGCAACACAGACACACACACACACATACACATATACATAAACATTGAATTTACATTCATTTAAAATGTTGCACATAAATAGGTCAAACCGGGCTGGGATGTGTGCAGCAGTAAAACAGTACATATGGACAGACAGACAGATGGACAGACAGACAAACAGATAGACAGTCAGGTCAGAGCAATTAGCCGAGGCGCATGTCTATGTATCGAGATACAACGAATGTTTTGTTTTGTTTTGCATGTTTCATATTTACAATTGTAAAATGTCGGACGCCTGCCAATATCCAAAATGAGCACAGGACATTTCATGCTAATTTAAAAGATTGCTTAACGAAAATAGTGTAGTGTGTGTGTGTGTGTGTGTGTGTTATGTTGTTGTGTTTTGTGATTAAATGCCAAAATTAAATGACTGTTCCACTAACTAAACTGACTAAATGACTGACTGACTGACTGACTGATTGATAGTTTAAGTGAACATTAGTTGGTCAAAAAAAGCATATGAAAAAGTTTTTACAAAATTGTAAACTTAAAATATTTAACGTATTAAGGGAAAAAAATTTAGAAACATTGTGTGTAGATGTAGTTGAGATTAATACAAGTATGCGTTCAGACACGCAAGTGATTTGAATCAAATTTTAATAAATTGCATTAAAAATAGTTTCGAATCGAATCTAAGTTCCAACAAAAAGTGACAGAAAATTCAAAAAAAAAAAAAAAATTACAATGCAAAAAAAATTTAAAAAATTTGTTCAAAATATTTACATGTCTGAACACACATTTAAGTTGAAATTAAAGTTAAAAAGACATTTGTAGAAAAATTCGTTATTATACGCTTTGTTCCCGTAATTGCAAAATTTTGCGATTTACGATTTAGTAGATTCGTATGAATTTATTCGTGTTTCGGCAATCGCAAAGTTATGTTTCAATTTCCAAAATGTTTCTTGGCATTGTATATGACAAAAGCTGTTATCGATTACCTAATTTAAAGGGTATCGGTCTTAACAAATTGCAAATTGTTGTTGGTTTGACTACATTTTCTGCTGTTTTAGATTAGGTATGAGAAAAATATCAGTGGTATCACCGAAAGCACTTATACTAGAATTTGGAGTTTTTCATTTTAAATAAAGTTGTAAGGTTTTATTTCAGTTTGTTGGGGTGCAAATTTAATTTTTTGTATAGAAACTAAAAATATAAAAAGACTCGAAGTATTGGTGTAATGGTGTAAATTTTCGAGTATTTTCACCAAAACACTTACACCAAAAACTCTGAGATTTCGGTATCACCCTGTATAATTATTTAAAATTTGAAAACAGAATCAATGATATTATAAAAATCCAAAGATAAACTCTATAAACATCACAGAATAAAATAAATATTTTTTGAAATAATAGACAATAGCTTTTTATGTAATATTATTCATTTAGTTTTCCTTTCACTGACTCGAACTCTGCCGGTTTGAAATCAGAAATATTTTTACGTTTTGCGATTGCTGGAACACCAAACTTAGCGATTTTAAAAGTAAATTTATACGATTATGGAAGCATGGCTTTATATATAAATTTAGACTAATCATGATGAGCTTCACAGTAGTGATTTCTTGATATCTTTGAAATAAAATATCGATATTTGGGCAAATCGATACTTTCTTATAAAATTTTTTTAAAGTTAAAGTTAAAAGTTATTTTAAGTTAAAAAAAACACTAACACTTTTGTTATATCATTGGTTTTTTATTTAACAAAAAGATACAACATCGACATTTAGTCAATTTAATATTCTTTGCCAAACACTTCCTTAAACTAAGAGTTATTTTAATGCATTTCTTCATACAAAAACATACCAGTTCAAATTAAAAGGGTTTTTGAAAAATTTCAGTTGTAACTAGTTAAGAAGAAGTAAACTAGTATCAATATCTTTTTAAACTCGATACTTTTGTTATCGAAATTTAACTACACGTAGTTCTATAATTGGCAGCTATTTAAATGCATTTGTACATAGAAAAATTCAATCAGCAGTAACTAGTTAAGAAGAAGTAGACTAGTACCGTATCGATATTTTTTGATCTCTATACATTTGTTATCGAAATTTAACTAGTACTATAATTGAGAGCTATTTTAATGCATTTGAACATAGTAACATTTCAGTTGAAACTAATTAAGAAGTGTGTTGTATCGATATCTTTCGTTCTCGATGCTTTTGACAATGATATTTCACTAAGCCGATACTTTTTTGAACACTCCTCCAAAACACTAAAAATACGATTGCCTAAAATAAATATTTTATATTTGTCAAATTTCTATTTTAAGAATGTCTTATCGATTATTAATTATCACGATACTTTTCGATAAAACCTATAAGTATTATTTTATATCAAATATCCATAGAGTTTTATTTGAGTTAATTGATAAATATTGAAATATCAAAAAAAAAAAAAAATTAAATAAATAAAAAACAATTTGAAAAATTAAAAAAAAATAAAAAAAAAACATTTACACATTGATAAAAATTAGCAACAAATCAGAACATGAGCGCGAGTTAGATAGATATTTTGTATATACAATCGCAATGAGATACAGATACTTTAAGGCGTCATGGTACGGCATTAGAATTTGAATTTATATTACAAAGAACACACTGTAAGAGAGCGAGAGATAGAGATGGCGAGAGCGAGAGCGAAAGCGCGCATTAAAGATAGACAGAGTGTGTTTGTGATTAGAAAACTTGTTTCCTTTGTTTTGCTTTTCGAGATTTTTGCATATTGAGATAAGGATAAA
The DNA here is from genome assembly GCA_018903435.1 of Leucophenga varia. Lineage (NCBI taxonomy): Eukaryota > Metazoa > Arthropoda > Insecta > Diptera > Drosophilidae > Leucophenga > Leucophenga varia. Next base: position 198,644 of record JAEIFJ010003030.1, read on the forward strand.
TAGGAGGCGTGACACGAAGTGATACGACTTGAAACGATTTTAGGTTAAGTATCTGCATGAATTATATGATATCATTCATAAGTGGGCGAGGGGGGTGCTTGATTTCGATTTTTGAATTTTGAATTTTCGATACTAACGATTTGTTTTGTTTGTTTTTTGAATTTTTTTTTTTTTTTTTTTTTTGAGGTTATTTTTTTTCTTAGATTTTTTTTTTTTTTTTTTTTTTTTTTTTTTTGAGATGATGACTTACCAGAGCTGAAATGTGAGCGTTTGGTTTGTTCATTTTCCGGATCGGAATCAAGTGGCCGTTTACGCGAATCGCCAATTTCGGGACTGGGACACGTTTCCATTGCAGCGTCTTCGGCCATTTTTAAATGAATCTTGTGGCTGATTTTTGTTATTGTTTGTATTTGTTTGCTTAGCTTTTTAAAGCTTTTTTTTTTTGTATCTTATTGGTTTCTTTTTTGGTTTGTCAATCAGTGACGCTTTGGCGACGTTGTTTATTTGCAATTTTCTTTTTTTAAAATATTTTTAAATATTTTTGTTTTTTTTTTTTTTTTGTGTTTTGATGATGATTCAACAATTTTACTTTGATACGATTCGTTTCGTTTCGATTCGATTTGTTTGACTTTCTAGTTGAACTTGTATGGTGCGAGAATAACTGAAATGATGATTCTGAACGCTTATTAGAGGAGATCGATCTATCGATGCTACTTGAAGTTACGAGCTGCTTTTGCGCGTCTGCGATTTTGTTGTTTTCTATTTTATTTTTATTTTTTTTATTTATTTATTTTGCTGCGTGCTGCGTTTTTTTTTTGAGTTGAATTTGGATGATAGATGCAGATGCTTTTTATGCTGAATAATAGTAGTAGTCGATTATTGTTTTTGTTATTGGTGATATTTTTATCTTTTTTGAGTTCTATGCTTAGTTCTGATCTGATCTGATTTGATTTGTTGTATGATGTATCTTCGTTCTTATTGTGATTGCTTTTGCTTGTATCTATAAGTTACACATATACATACACAGATTCATTCATAGATGCACTTTTATGTTTTAGACTGGCCAACAGCATTTATGTCTACTTTTGTTATTTATATTTTTTGTTCAGCTTTACTTTAGCTTGGCTTGAATTATTTTCGGTCTTTCGTGTTTTAACGCCTGAAGTAGATGTAAAAAGCAAATGCAATGCAACGAACACGCAACACGATTTATCTTTTATTTGAATTTTTATTTATATACTTTAATGTGGGATGCTTTCTGTTTTTAGTCCTTTAGATTTTTTTAATTAAAAATTTTTTTTTTTTTTTTTTTTTAAATTATTATTATTATATTTTTTTTATTATTTTTTTATTTTGGTGGTTGTGGTGGATTTTTGAATGTGCGAACGAACGAACGAACGTTTATATGAAAAAAAAGAAAAAGAAAAAAATATTTATGAGTGAATGCAGCAATAATAAATACAATATAACATTTATAGATATTTAATTGTTTTTTTTTTTTTTGGTTGTAGTAGTTTGTAGTTTAAAGAGATACAATTTTTTTTTGTTTGTTTGTTTATTTGTTTGTTAATTAAATAAGAAGAATAAATGCATTTATATTTATAAATTATATTGTATATAAATATTAATATTTATATTTGATATTGTATTTTATTTTATTACAAATGAGAGAAAAAAAGCTGTAAAAGAGTAATATACAAAAAGAACGAGTTTAAGCGATAGAGAGATAGATAGAGAGAGAGAGAGAGCGACAAAGTGAGCGCGCACATACACATATTAAAGCAAACGAGTAAACGTTTTAAAAAGCAAGCGAACAAATATACACAGAATGGGAAACATTTAAGGAGCGAACGCAAACGATCGAGCGATCAAAAAAGCATGATGTGAGCGAGAAAACGAGAAAAAAGAAAGAGCGAACAAAATTTCGCTTAAATATGAAACAGGCAACAAATTTACAAAAAAAATTTATATTTTTAAATATTAAATATTCAATTGTAATTAATTTCATTAAATCTATAATTGCTTAAAATACTTAAGTAATACCACAAATGATTATTTGGTTTATTTTTATACCGCGCTATTTTGATCATATACTGTCAAACATTTTAAAGAAATAGTATGTCCGGGGCTGTCGGATGTTTTTCCTAGAGCTCAGAGACTAAAATAGCTAGCGACTTGTTTTTTTTTTTTTTATGAATACTAAAATTTAACACAACGCTTGTAATTCACTAAAATCATATTATCTCGAGAACTATTAAAATCTTTAAAATTTTTATGACAGGTTAATATATAACGAATCGTTATATATATGTCTGCTAGAAAACTTTAAAAAGTTAGCCAAGTAATCTTTTAAATATCATTTGGTAAAAATGTTTTTGAATTTTTTTTTTTCTAATATAATTTTTGTCATAAATTTGGTATATAGTTTGTTTTACATTAACCATTCATCAAAAAAATAAAATTATTTTCTCACCTCCAACCTTATTGGATTTATTTCCAAAATCACTTCTTTGATTTTTTGGACGTTCATGGCGCGTAGTTTTGAAAACTTACGTTAAAACCAATTTTTCTTATGGGCTTTTATTTATCTAAAGTTGCCCTTTTTATAAAAAACGTTAAAATTACCCCAATATAAACGTTCACTTTATTTTCGACAAAGTCTTGCCCTATTCAATACATTTTATAAAAAAAAAAAAAAATTTATTCCCATGTACACAAATCAAAATACTGTTTGAACTCGAATCTACGCTCAAACGTGGAGATGATTTCGCGTCTTCGATAAAAAAAAAAAACAGCGGCCAGTCGGTACATGTACAAAACATTAGCTTCATTCAAGGCTACATTTCCACTAACGTTGCGTGCGCGATACTGTTACAGAACCGATATACGATATAAGCGAACCGATTGAAGAAATCGGGTTATCGAAAGCAGCGCTTATTTATGTAACATACATAACTGCTTATGCTTACCAAGTCTAGCCCTTATTTTGTTTCACAAAAATGAATGTTATCGATATCTGAGATATAATTTGTTTCTTTGTTATCGTTTCATCAATCTATGTTATCGTTGTTTTTGTTATAATATTATTACTAAGTCATATTATTACTGTATGTATGTATATATGTAAGTTGTTTAATAATATTGTTCACGTTATTATTTATTTAACCTCGTTCTGTTTTTAAATCGGTTATCGGTTATGTCATCAGTAATCGTTTCATTTTATTGAATATTGTGACCTATGTTATCGTTTGATTGTTATCGTTTTAAAAACGTTTAATGTATTTATCGTTTTACTCTAATAACATGTTTGCATATGCGATATTGTTGTTATCGTTTACTTGTAAATCGATATTTTTGTCTAAGTTATCGTTGCATCGATTTTTTTTCAAACTAGGAATTTTACTTTTCCAGTCACCTTCCAAGCTCTTCTTCTTCAACGATCAATTAGACAAGGTTTAAGTTTACTGCTACATATAGTGTATAAAAACTTTAATGCAACTTTTATAAATGAATACAATTTAATGACATTTTTGTGTATCTTAATTTTTTTATTTATATTTTATTTTTTGATTAAAAAACATTCATTTAAAATGACATTTAATTATTCAAATAAAATGCCTCGTCAGTTACTCTTAATCCCCACAAAATGCAACGTTTAACTTTGTCTTTTCGGTTTGTTTTATTATATATCTTAATATTTACACATACATCTCACTATACACATGTATGTATCTTTAATGTTATTTTAGCTGCAACTGACCTTGACCATAAAATTTTTTTATTTTTGTGCGACTACGAAGCGCAAATAAGTATTAAGAAATCATTTAAAAAAAAATAAATAAATAAAACTTAAATAAAAATACACAAATAATGACGAATGTGCAGAAGACGAAATGTTGTTGGGCAGTCAGCAATATGCATTGAGTAACTCAATGTTCAATTTATCTATAACTTAAAAATATACATAAGATACATTTATGTTAAGTAGAAAATAAGTTTGAATACATTTTTGGCAGCTACAGAAGACTTAAGAATTTTTTGAATATTGAAGAGAAACGAGAAATAAAAAAATATTCAAAAATTGAAATTTAGCATTTTTTTTGTCACGCATTCCAAGCTTTATTTGATTCGAATTGAAGTTATCTATCTAAATACTTGAGTAATTAAAAATCAACGAAAAATAAACATAAGATACACCAAGTCGACGCTTATATCACAATAAAAAAACACTATACTCAATCTTCCGCACTTTTTGTGAAGTGAATACACAAAAAACTACTAAAAAACAAACAAAAAAAACAGGTTGAAAAAAAAACAAGTATCTTATCTAATACTTGAAAATGTTAAAGTTAGAGAATTTCTTTGTACATCTTTGTTTTTCTATCTTGTAGAATAAAAAAAAAGAAAAAAACAGAAAAAACAAACACAGACAGCATATGACGAATGACAAAAGTTAATTAATTTCTGGTTTTGCTTCAGTACATTTTTTGTGTATAAATGAAAATGAAATTCGTATTTCAATTTCAACGACAATTTACAGTCACACTAAATTATTATAAAAATTTTCTATTATTTCTATTATTTTTTTTCACCTCACGATTTGTGTTAATGAAAATTAAAGCAAAATGAAAAAAAAAAAAAAAAGAAAGAAAAAAAGTGAAACAAACAAACGAATAACTGGCAAACAATTCGCTTAGATACAAAAGTATCTCAAATACATACATAGCTGCATGAAATGCAAAATATGCAGAAGTATTTTTTTGTTGAGCTTCTTTCTTCGAATTTTTTTTTTTTTTTTTTTGTTTTTGCGCACGCGAAACGCTTTGAACGTCCTTGAAAATGCACAAAACAATATACAAAAATGTTTCAAATAAAACAAAAATAAGAATAAGAATGCACAACAAAAAAAAAGATGTATATATCGTTTGTATGCATATAGATATGCTCCGAAGCAAGATATTTTCGTCTTCAGCTTGTTTGCATCAGCTGTTGACAAGTGAGAGATACATTGCAAATTGTAGCCAAGCAAAGCGACGTACCATATCTGTGATTAGAATTTCTAAAAAAAAAATATATCTTTTTCACTTTTTTTTTTTTTTTTTTGAAATTGCAATTTCATTTTCTTTTCTATTATTTTGATTAAATATGCTAATGTTGATGCATCTGAACAGCTGCAAGCAACATAGATACATTTGCAACTGAAATTGTTTTCTTTTCTTTTTTACATAACGAATAAAATATTGCTTATAAGTATGAAATGATTAAATGAACAGCAGCTGCTGTCATCACGAGGTCAAGTGTGGCTTATACATATGCCTAAAATGTAGCACAGATTTTCGTTTTTTTTTTTTTTTGTAATGGCTAATGAGGAAATGCTTTGAATCAATTTTCCAATAAGAAAGGCTCATGTGAAGTCATGTAGATTTTTGAAATTATAAGGACTGAAGCTCATTTGATTTAGATGCATTTTGAATACTTAAGATATATGTTTTCTAGCAAGTAAATACTTTCAGAAAGCCGTATACGGTCGTCTGATAATAAATTGCAATAGAACACAAATATGTAAAAACTTTTTATACCAAACTGGTGTGGTGGTGTTTTTTATAAAAGTTTTTAATTAAAACGAGCCAAGAACACGAATTGACTATATTGTATTGGCTTTATATTGAATAGTCGCCACATAGATACTTTAAGAGAGCTCTCAGGTATTCTAGGGAACGACTGTACACGTTTCAAACCTAATATCAATATTATATAAACAAGCAAGAACGTTAACTTCGGAAGGACCGAAGCTCAAATACCCGCCACACGAAACTTTAATCATTTTCTTGAAAAAAAGAAAAAATGGAAGCTGAGTTTGTATGGGACTATTTGTTATAGTGGCTCGATCCTTGTCATATCGGTAGCATATTCATAGGATAACAGTAGAAGTGATTTTACACAGATTGGAGTGAATATATCCATAATTAAGAACTATTTTTATACAAAATCTGAAAAATGGGCGCTTGGTTTGTATGGGGGCCATATCAAAAAATGGGCGTGGCATCTTTCTTTTGAAATTGGATGTCATTAAACTGCTTTTATCCATATTTGTAGTAAATACATTTACAAATAATAACAATCTTCATACAAAAAAATCGAAAAAAATGGTATGTTTGTATGGGGGCTATATCTAAAAGTGGGCGTGGCACCTTGGTTCTGACATACAAACTGCCTAGGAACACAAAAAGCTTAAGTTTAAAGTTTCAGGTCAATATCTTTAAAACTTTCCGAGAAAAACGCATTGCAACAGACGGACAGACGGACGGACAGACAGACGGACATGGCTAAATCGATTCGTATCTTTGAGCTGATCAATAATATATATACTTTATGGGGTCTCCGATGCCTCCTTAAATGCGTTACAAACTTTCCGACAAACTGATAATACCCTTCACACTATGTGTGGCGGGTATAAAAATGCAATGAAAAAAAAATTAAGCTGAAGCTCACGCAAAACTATTTCTAAATTAAATACTAAATTTTTAATCCGATTACATTCGATAATCTTTAAAACAATCTTTAAGTGGTTTGAATCTTATTTATTTTTTGAAAAAAAATCACTTCAATAAATCACTCGTCTAACCAAACCATTTGTTTCTTATCTAATGAATACCTAACTTAAAAAATTTGTTACATTCGTATATACACTACCAATCAATTTACTCAATTTAAAATCAAAGAAATATAAAAACAAGAAAAAATGCTGAAGTCGATCATGCTCGACTGCAAGATACTCTGTTCGCAATCTTTATGTATCTTAGGTTAAGTCTTTACTTAGTATCATCTTTTGCCAAAAAATTTTTTTTGGTCCTATTCATATTGGAATATTTCATTGGGACTATAAAAGGCATAATTTATACTAAATTTATAGGTTTTGGAATAAGATACAAAGCAGTTTTTATGCAAAAACCGTAAATTCTGTGGTAGATTTGTTGGGGGAGTACCCCTGAAATGGGGCTAGTGATCACTTAACGGCTCAGGAATTGTCTAAGTTTTGAATATGGTGGCAAACTCCGAGATAATCTTTTACTACGGCAGACAGCATGACGGAAGTGCGTACAGAACGGCAAACAGACAGAGCTAGTTTGATTTTCCTATCAATGCTTATCAAGAATATATATATTTTATGGGATCTACTATGCCTTCCTCTGCCTGTTACATACATTTGCACAAACTTAATATAACCTTTTACCGTTCGGATATAGCGTATAAAACAAAAAATTAAAACCTCTAAACAAATAATTTTATTTTTAGTAAAACTTTGACTTATCGCAGAACCGAATCAAAAGCTTATCTTAAATGTTGTCTGCTTTTATTGTATATACTATATATATTTTTTATATTTACATAAGCACAAATACATATAAAACATAATTGAGCATGTACTACCAAAAAAAAAAAAAAAAAAAAAACAGAAACTTATCTTCAGGCACGTTATCGCTTTGCTTTGACAATTGATAACGTGACAGATAAGCGCAGACAGCGCAGTACATACTTCGAAACACATGAAGAAAAAAAAAAGACACCCTAATTTAATGTTACCAAACGCTGCTAGAGAAACCAATAAAATGAAAAAATAACGAAGGAAGCCAAACGAAAGCAAATTAACGTACAATTTTCGAAAAAATTTTTAAAATATTGTAAAAAAAAAAATAGAGAAAAGAAAAACTATCAAAAAAAATGCTGGCAGCACGCGTTGCTATTTCTAATTGCAAACTGAAATATTATAGACAACCCGCACACTTTGAGATTTTTTTTTTTTTTTTTTTTTTTTTTGGGCTTAATAGTTTTAATTGGGTCATACACTGTGGGAATGCTACTGGTTTTCATTTAATTTGAAAATCTACTGCAGGCGAGTTTTACAATTTGAAATAATTGAATAAATTAGCGAAAAAAAATATTGATTTTGTCGCTTGTCTATACTAAAATAATGATTTATGAACTGTTCTAGAAAACTTATTTGCCATTTGCACAAATTTTGTTTTATTTTGAATGCTAAATTTATCCGAGTCGAATTTAACTGAAAGATAATCTTTAAAGAACTTTTCGTTAAACTTATTATTTGGCTCAAATTTTTTTTAGATATTAATTCCAAATATTGTATGTGAAATTTCAAAGACCAGATAAACAATATGAGGAACGTTTCTAGTAATAAAAGCACGTCTGTAAAACTGTTTGTGCTCTAGACTTAGGAGTCCGAATTGCCGTGTCCAGTTTTGTAGATAATTAAAGTTGGATAAAAAAGTTGGAATTTAACGATAAGATTAAATTATCTAGATAAAAAAAGTTCGTTTCAAAAGTTCTTACGGGTTTTAAAGCTTTAACTGGAGTAACTAAAGTTCCCTAAATAAAAATTTAATAGAATAAATGAATAACTAAAAAATTAAAATTCCATAAGCATAAAATTAACTATAAAACCGTTTTAGTTTTTTTGCTTTGAACAGACACAAAAGAGACAACGTGCTTGAGTAATGTAGACCAGCAAATTTAAAATAAAATAAATATTCGCCAATTGAAATATAATTAATTTATGCATTTATGCACATATTACAATTTACAATATTTTTTTTTTTTTCGGTTGTTTAGTCAAATTAAGCAATCACATTAATTAATTATTTATTTATGCATAATGCAATTTTATGAGTTTCATTAACAAACACAAAAAAAATTATGATTTCTTTCAAAAAAACACACGATTACAAAACAACATTTTTATTTTTTTATATTTTTTTTTTTTTTACGATTTTTGTTGTTTTTTTTTTTTTTTTTTTTTTTTGTATTTTGAACACTCACTCTCAAAAACGTATGAAGTGTTTGTGGGGGCAATTGTTTAGTTTAGTATGGAACGGGCGCGCAAAGTCGAACTTGAAACGAACGAAGGCGTTGAAAGCAGCAGCAGACAAGAAGCAGAAATGAAAAAAGACTTAACGAATTAACGCACGATCGCATCGAGCTGCACAAATCGAACCGAGAACTGTGAGTGAGCGGAAAGCGACGGCATTTGACGTTTGACAACGACGCTGACTTTAGCGTTAACTTTAACGCTAGCGTCGACGTCGACGTCAACGGAGGCAGCAACAACAATTATAATGGCGAGTAGTGGTGAGAAAATTAAATTCAACAAAATCAAAATAAAAAAACAACAAAAAAACGAAAAACAATTAAATTAAAATGAGCAAAATGTATCAAAAAAAAAAAATGAGAAATAGAAACAAAATCGCAGAACAACGAGAATCTAAATAATTTATAATAGTTTGATAAAAACGAAGTGTAAATACCCTTTGGGAAAACAAAATGCGTCGAAAGCGAAGTCGACATGGATATGTCTAGCAATTGAACCATCTTTTTGGCATTTCATTCGCCTCTCGTTGCAATTAACTCACACAAACTATATAAATCTTTAAAATTAATTTATGAGTCTTCTTTTATTTGGAGAGTTCTAAAAAATATAAAGCTTATGAAAAGCTCATTGGCTCTACTTTTTACCAAAACGTCTTTTTTATTTATTTATATTTTTATATCTTTTACCCGAAGTACAAATGGGTATATTAAGTTTAAGAAAACGTATGTAACAGGCAGAAAAAGGCATGACCTTAAACAGTATATATATTCATGATCAGCATTGATAGGTGAGTCAATGTAGCTACTTTAGAGTGGTCCAAAAAAAAATTTTATGTTCCCACCCCGTATAATTGTTCTATATCGAAGACCCGTATTTTTTTATACCCGCCACACATAGTGGGGAGGGTATTATCATTTTGTCAGAAAGTTTGTAACGCATTAAAGGAGACATCTTAGACCCTATAAAGTATATATATTCTTGATCAGCACGACGAGACGAGTCGATCTAGCCATGTCCGTCTGTCTGTCCGTCCGTCTGTCTGTCCGTCCGTCCGTCTGTCTGTCTGTCTGTATTTATGCGATTCATTCGCTTAGTTTTAAAGATATTGTCCTGAAACTCGGAACTTAAGCTTTTCTCAGTCCTAAGCAGCTCAAGTGTTAAAATCAAAGTGCCACGCCCATTTTAAGGTGTAGCCCCCATACAAATTTACCGTTTTTTCCGCATTTTTTGTATGAAAATAGCAATTATTTATGAATGTAGTCACTCCAAGTTGGGTAAAAAATACTTCTTAGGTCATCCAATGTCAAATCCAAGCTGCCACGCCCATTTCTAGATATAGCCCCCATACAAACTTACCGGCCATTTTCGAATATTATATGATAATAGCTTTTATTTATGAATTTAGTCACACCAAGTTGGGTAGAAATACTTCTAATGTCATCCAATGTCAAATCCATGCTGCCACGCCCATTTTTAACTATAGCCCCCATACAAATTTAATGCTCGTTTTCCAATTTTTGTATAAAAATAGGTATTATTTATGAGACTATTCACTAAAATTTATGTAAAAACACTTCTAATGATATCCAATAACAAAACCAAGGTGCCACGCCTATTTTTAGCTATAGTCCCCACACAAACTTATCGATTATTTTCGAACAAATGTATGAAAAAGTAAATATTTTCGAATATATATTTATAAATGTATATAAGCCACTGATGATCACACTAAACTATTCAAAGATTCGTGTGACGGGTATTTAAGCTTCGGTTCCACCGAAGTTAACGTTTTTACTTGTTTTTTAATCAGATAATGTTGAAAATCTTTTTTTTTTGTAGATTTAATGTAGAAACCTCAAAAATCAATTTTTTTGCCGGATAACAATGTTTCTCTTCATATGTAAATGTTATTTATTTTTTTCTTGGACTCTACACTAAATTTAAGAATAAGTGTTATTTTCCCATGTATAATACATAGGAAACTTGAGGGTCGTGGCGGCACCATTAAATAGTATCTGATTTAAAAAAATACGGGTCTTCTTATTTACTAAGGGCTGGGAGCATACAAATTTTGTTAACAAATTGTTTTCATACATTTTTGGACCACCCTAAGCTACATATATCTGTCCGTCCATCATTCCGACCGTCAGTTTTGCTGACTGCTGTATGAATCGGACTATGTCGAAGACTATTAAAGATAGAGCTGTCACTTACAAACGGGTTTTCTTTAACCACAAAAAATATTTTTTTCTTAATGTAGGAACTCTAAATTTAATATGGATTCTTTCTGTAATAGTCCCAAATACTCCAATGTTTTTTCTTGTGAATTTAGGTTACTTTTAATAATTTAGTCTGTCCTATTTTCAGGCTGTTATTTCTTGTTATTTATCACCAAATTTATGCATTTGGTTTAAATGGAACCACTGAATCATATAGCAAGAACTTGTTTTTGTGAAAATTAAATTTTATAAGCGCTATTGTAAAATAAAGAATAGTATTAGGATAAGGCAATATACATTTAAGGTTCATACAAATTGTGTACAGGATATGTCGTAGTCGAGCTTACTAGACTGCTGGTTTTTCGTGTTTATTGCATTATGCATTTTTTTAGAATTTAACTTAGATCGAGCTTACATTACAACAGCTAGTTTTGTAGTTTTCAATGTATGTCGACTATTGCTGATTTTATTTCTTGTTTTTTATTTATTTTAAATGTTACAAAGTTGCTGAAAATTTTAAAATACCCTCACTCTTGTTTGGTGCTTGGTGGGTATCTATAAAACAAAATGAGCAAAATATTTAATAAAAACCAATTTCATCAACAACAAAAATCAAATAACTATGAATGAGCACATTAATTTGTATGTGAATATGTATGAGTGTGTGTGTGTGTATTTATGTGAGAGAACGCGAAATGTGTGCGGGTACAAGAGCATAAAAAAATAAGATAGAGAACACAAATATATGCACTAATACAAAAACACATGCACTTGCTCGCTCTTTCGATTTTTCTTCACTTCCTCGGTCTCTGTTACTATTTCTCTCTTCGCTCACTCATGCAAACACAAAAGTATCTCAAAACAGGCACTTAAATATTTATTTTCTTATCAGTAAATAGTTTTCATTATGTATTTATTTACTCGCTCGCATCTTATTCATAGCAATTGATAAAAAAAAAATTAAATACATACACACAATTACATAAAGATATGCTTTGTATGTATGCATTTATAAAATGCTTGTTGACAAACTCCACGCTATTTCAAGTGAAATATTCAGATACAAATGTATCTATTATGCTTTTTTGCCTTTTATTACTTCAATATGTACTTGTAAATTTTTTAATTCTTGTTGCTTCAATATTTCATTTAAAAGCTTAGACACATTAATAAAATACCATAAATATGTATAGTTGTGTAGTGATAAGCCGTTGTATATATGTATATATCTAAATGTATCTACAACTTGTAGGTACATTTAAAATAAAAGTCAGTATTGTTTATGCTATCACGTTAAACATTGAATAACATATTGACCTGTACACAATACATGTATCTCTTGCTGCCGCTGCTGCTGCTGCTGCCGTCAAATACAATTTTTATTATTCGGCATATTGATTGCTATCACACACAAGTAGATAACTATTGATGTTTGTTTGTATGTATATATTTCTTGTATGTAACGCTTGCATTGTACGCTTCTTTGTTCATCCGTTTCTGATTTATCTGTCATTTCTTTGACCAAATCTGTTGACAGTTTTTCATACAATTTCTTTGTATCTTGATAAATATCTACAAATTTATCAATATTTTTGCTTTGTTGTTTGTCACCCGCACCGTAATTTGTATTCTAATAAATACTTTTTTTTTTGTCAATTATACAGATATATATTTTATCAATTTGTAATAAATGTCATCGTAATGACAAACAGTAAATATCTAATTAATTTTAATTTTTCCTTTGGAATTTAGAATGGTTTTGATTTTTATCTTTTAAAAAAATTGAATTTTTATTTGAAATTCTTTTATTTAAGTTTTAAAATAAAAAAAAAAAAAAATGCTTTACTTTTTTTAGCTTAATTCGACATAAATAATTGATTTCGTTTTTAGAATTCAATCGAATTCGGAATCAGTTCGTAACAAAGAACAATTCCTAATGGAGAATAAGTCTAATCGAATGATGAAGATCGTGACTATTATAGGAATGACGAGCTTCTTCAATAAAAAGTGCTTCACGATAAATGTCCTCGACTTGATTGGTGCGAGTTGTATGTATGCATTGTATTGCAATGTATTTCATGTGATATTCCATGCCAATCTTATGGAATTAAAACAAGTTCGCAGACCACAGACTGATCCTGCTGTTAGCCATGTCGTTGAAACAAATGATATGTGGGCAGCAGGTGGTCCCATTTACTCAATTTTACCCAATTAGCGGATCTGGGCAAATACAACAACTTTAACCTTTCGTTACAAGAGCAGGGTCGAGAAAACCCTCAAACAATCGTAAATTTATATGTAGCACAAAATTTTATTTGTACTTTTTTTTACTTTTTCCGTAGGAGAAGAGTTAGTGTAAGTCTTTTATAACCTGTACCCAAAGGGTAAGAGGGTATGTTAAGTCTGTGCGAATGTATGTAACAGACAGAAGGAGGCTAGATAAGCCCTATAAAGTATATATATTCTTGATCAGCATTGGAAGGAAGGTCGAACTAGCCATGTCCATCTGTCTGTCCGTCCGTCCGTCTGTCAGGCTGTCTGCCGTATGAAAACGATTATCTCGGAGACTTTGAGAGATAAAGCTTCCATATTTGGCATTTTGACTCACCTAAGCCGTCAAGTGTGCACTTGCAAGCGAGTTTTCTCTAACCCTACTTTAAGGGTACCGCCAATAAAAATCTACCCAAAAGTTTTTGGATTTTTTTCTTATTCTGTCTAAATTTTGTTTAAATTATGCCTATGATAGTCCTAATGAAATAGGTCAATATGGGTAGGACTAAAACAAATTTTAGGTATAGCTATTTCTTATAAGGTATTTTTTATTCAAAAAATATTGAATAATTTGTGCTACATTAAAATTCGCGATTAATTCAGGGTTCTCTTGACCCTGCTCTTTTAACGGAAGGTTCAAGCTTCAATGTAAGCCTAGTTCGGGATTTCTATTACCTCTGGTTCATCTGCTATTTATGACGAAATACAGTCCAGAACAGTGTTTTTGTTTTTTTAAACACATTTTTTCTAGACGTCGTAGACGTTATTGAAATTTTTTTCAGGTCAGATTCGCGTTCATCAATGAAAAATCTATAAAATAAACTTAGTCCGATACTCAAATCATTTTCCGTGTCGACCTGTGTTATTCGAGGTTATACAATATAAAATAAAATACTAGAAGGATTTAAATTGTTAAATTTGTATTTAAAAAATACATAAAGCAACCAAATGATATAAACTTATTTGAAAATGAATAGAAAGTACCTACTACATACTACTGTACATGGCTAATCATAAATGCCAACTACCTGAAGCAATTGGATCATTGCTACTGAGTATTATGGTACTGCAACAATTGCCCCACATTCATAAATGGGTAAAAAAAAAGCAAGAAAAAAAAAAAATAGAAAATGAAATGAAAATAAAAAAAAACAAACTGGAAATGTTTGCCACCTTAAATGGGGTGCTAAAAAAAGAAAACGTTCAAATTAGCCACAAAACCAAATGGCCAATGTCGAAGGATTCAGTAGTTAAGTTGAGTGCATAAAGAAAACAAGAAATGACTTCCGAGCCCAAGAAGTAGAAGACGCAGAAGAAGCAGAGGAAGAAGAAGGCCGACAAAATGACCGACGAGGCTAGTGGCGCGCATTAGTAGCATTTCACATCAATAATGCAAACGGCTAACAACAGCAACAACAACAACAACAGCAACAATGACATCGAACGTCGAGAAGCTTCTTAAAGTAGCTTCGCAGGATATTTAACACGCTTGCATTAAAGCCTTAAATAGAACAACACCAACAACAACAACAACAACAAAAAATCGCAGTTAAGTTATCGTTGTAGGCATACAGCAAAGCGAAATATGGGCGGTGTAGGCGTGCAATGCAGTAAAGATTAAAATGGAAGGAGTCTAAATGAGGGCAGCAGTACACAGAATTGTATATGTATTTTGTGTATAGTTTAAACAAATACAGCTGTAGAGATGTAGCTGTAGCATGCAAGGACGTTTGTTTTGTATTTATTCTGTTTGTTGTTTGTGTTTTTGTTGCTTTCGGTCGGCAACTTTTGCTTTTGTGTATAGAATTTCTTTATGCGACTACAACATAATGCTTAAGCACACTCATTGTACATGTTTTTTTCCTTTTTTTTTTGCTTTGAACGCACAACAAAACAACAAAAAAAAAGTCTAAAAAAAAATCACACAAAATAAATATGAAAAATAATATTTGTCAAGGAAAATATGAAAAGCTATGACAAGTTATGCAGCAGTAGCAACAGCAGAAGCGCAGGAACATTACAACCACAACAAAAATACTATATATACTATATATAGCACATATTTTCCTGCCTCAGGATTAAACGGCAATATATGTGTTGTCATCTTTTTTTTTTTTTTTTTTTTTATTTGGTATATCCGCCCTCTCTCTCGGCGATATTGATATATTTAATATTCGATAACAGAGCATGGCACAAAGCCAGACGACAAACAACTGCGCAAACTTTTTCGGCACCACTCGAATGTTTAACGCTTAAATGTTTTCCGTATTTTGTCCTTTTTTTAGTTTTCCGTTTTTTCCTTTTTAGGATAAAATGCCGAAACTTCTTTTCGAATGCGTTCTTTTATGAATAAAGCAAAAAAAAAAAAAAAGAAAAAGCTACATACTATATTTTCCGAACAACAGCACATTGCGCTTCCGTTGCTCTGTTCTGTTCCGTGCCGTACCGTGTATGCGTTGGGTCGCGTGTATCCAAATGAAAAATGAAAGCGAAAATCAATAAACGAAACACGCGACACATGAAATTTGCTAAACGAAAATGAAAGAAAAGAAAGAACGAAAGAAAGAAAGAAAGAAAGAAAATTACATAGAGAATGACAGAGAGAAAATAAGCACGAGACTTGACCCCAACCAAATATGGCGCCCTCCTGAGAATGCGGCCTAGTGACATATTGGCTCAGCTGTACAAAGTGCGGACTTCAAAAAAAAAAAAAAAAAAATAAAAAAACACAAAATTATACTACTTTAGTCATGTAGTAGTTCAATTAAATTATACCCTACTAGGTTAGGAAACTTTGTTTATATCAGTGCTTATTTAGAGTATCACAAGAGAGTCTTGCGACCCGTGGTGTATTTATTCATGATGGTCGTAAGCGCTCTTTCTCTCTCAATATATTTTGTACCAACGCCAGTCACATTTTAAGACAAAAAAGGAAAGCCAAATAAAATAAATATATCTCTATCTCCTTTTCACTCGCAAGACTAATAAAAAAATCGATCATTCTTCTTACTCATTCAGTCTCATACGCTTGCATTGCAAGGTACCAATGTTCTGCAAGACAACACCTTCTATAATTTCAACATGTTCCCACCGTTTCATACCTAAACGTTTTGAAATACGAAAAATCAGTCTTGTACGACTGATTTACAAAATTTTATACAAATTCTTAACAGGAATGTCTAGAAATTTAAATCGTTTTGTTTGGTTTTACAGACAAAGTTAACGACAGATGTTTACTAAACTGTTAGGTTTTTTTCAGAAAAAATTTTAAAAAAAATTTTTTAAAAAAAAAAATAAAAAAATATTGGATTTTAATTATTTTTTGGTAGAATTCAAAATGCAATTATGTCAGGTGACGTATTTTGCAACTATCTCTTTCATAATTTGGTGGCAAATTTTGTTGAGTATGCATGCTATGGTGAATTTATATAATTTCACCTTATAAATGTCATTTTTCCTGATTCTTGATTTTGGGCAAATAGCTAATATAATTCAAGAATGTTAATTATTTCTACAAGTTCTCAAAGGATATATATATATATATATTTAATTATTAATTTAAAAATAAATATCTCTTTCTCAAAATTTCTAACACTTTTCTATCCTGTCATGGTGAAATCAAATATAATTCAACACAAACTAAGTTGTCAAATTTATGAAACCAAAGATTCCCGGAGTACTTCAATTGATATAATTGCATCATGGTAGGATTCGAGTATTTCACTTCTAGATCTATGAAAAAATTTTGATCTAATTTAAATTTCGATTTTACTATTTTATGCTAAACCAAAATACCCGTTTGCAAATAAGTTTGTGTAGGGTATGAAAAGGGTTTAGCTTAGCAAATATTTACATCAGTTACAAAAATGTGTAAAAAATAACACAAAAGATAAAAGAATAGAAAACAGAAGCTGCGGCAAAAGCTGAAGCAGAACGTGCAGTTTAGTTTTATACACGTGCGCAAATTATACATAACATATCTATGCATGTATTTGAGTCCCTCTTCTTGTTTTTTTTTTTTTTTTTATGTATTTGTATATCTATTTGAGCGAGTTAAGTACCAAAATGTTTGAGTAGGTCGCAGCAACCGAGTGATGAAGTTTATGTATGAGTTTGCAAATGAGTCAAGACGACCGACAGACAGACAGACGGACGGACGGATGGAGTACGGATTTTGTCATAATGAGACAAACCATGCGTATGCGTATACAAAAGTTGTTAAAACTGCAGAATAAAAGTGGTTTGTGGGAGGCAGTTTAGTAGTAGACAACTATGTACACTTCAGCCACTTCTACTGAAGTACAAGTGGAGTGGAGTGGTGGGTGGTGGAGTGGAGTGTTGTAGATACTAAAAATGTGTAACTTGGGCATTCTTTTGTGGGCATAATTTATGCTCATTTTGTTGTTGCTGTTGTTGTATTTACCGCTTTTGTAATTGTCGCTACTGTTGTTATTTCTTCTCCTTGTTGTTGTTGCTGTTGTTGGCATACAAATTACAGCCCTAGCATAATCCGCTTTACAAAGTACAAAAAAACCAGATAATTTTTTGTAGCTAGAAAAAGGAAATACGGAAAAGTTACAAAAA
Organism: Leucophenga varia; assembly: GCA_018903435.1. NCBI lineage: Eukaryota > Metazoa > Arthropoda > Insecta > Diptera > Drosophilidae > Leucophenga > Leucophenga varia. Next base: position 216,602 of record JAEIFJ010003030.1, read on the forward strand.
ACAACAACAACAAAATCAGCAATAAAGTAGGCGTGCAGGGACAAACTGTAAAGGATGTTGCTGATTTTGGCTTTTAGATTTCGTTGACTCGACTTAGATTCTTTTGTCTTAATGCTTGCTTTACGTGTTTTAGGTTCTATATAAATGTTTTTTTTGTTGTTTTTTTTTTATGAGTGCAGGCAAAGGATATGACAGTTAGTGTGCTTTGAGACATAATGCGACGAAATAAAGTATATACCTTTGTATGTATGCAGATACAGATACATTTATATGTACATTTTATACCTTTTTCAAAAAAAAAAAAAAACGTTGTTGCTGTTGTTGCTGTGGCTATCATGTTGACTCGACAGAAATATGTATGACATGTGCCTTAAAGTTATACGTATGTAAAACATTTTTATACAACACCATATATATTGACATATATAGTATGTGTGTGTGTGTGTATATATATTGCCACACTAAAGTATCTATATGCATATGTAAAACGTGTATCTATGTTATTTTGCTTGTTGTTGTTGCCTTTTTAACACTTCATAATTATTAATGAATTTGAAAAATTACATTAAATTAAATTAGAATTTTTCATTAGCAAAAAAGGGCAAGAAATGCTTGCGTAATAAGTTAAAAGACTACATTAAAGCTTAAAGTAGGCCTCATACTGTATGTATTTAACTTTAATAAAATTCACTTATAAAAGTTTCCAAAACTAAAGAAGATTCCATGAAACTTTAATGCTTTGTTCGTGATTTGTATCTATTTAGCCGTTTTTTGTATCTTATTATAAATATGTATATGCATCAATTTATCTAAAGGTAAATATAATTGTTGTTGTTGTTCTTTGATTTTGATTTTTTTTTTTTTTGATTGCTTAAATACATATTTCATTTATTACCTGCCAAAACTTTTTGTAATAAAATGATTTTGAATATGGGTGAAGGTTATAATAGTAACGAAACATCGACTGACATACAACAGCAACAACACAAAATAAAAATAAAAAAAAATTTTAAAAGAACGCCTCATTCATGTATCTGAATATGAGTAAAAAAAATGTATTTCGTACCTATATATACTATATGTATCTATGTATCTATATATAAATATATATATTTTTTATTATTTATTTTTAGCAAACGTTGCGCATTACATATGTACAAATATCCATGAATAGCGAGAAAATATTTTTTTCAAGGTATAAAATGTGCAACAAAAAAAAAAAAACAAACAAACAACAACAACAGCAGCAGTAAAATGAAAATTGTATTTATGTCTGAACGAGAAATAGCTGAACTAACAAAATGAAAAACACCTTTAGAAAAAAAAAAAAACTAAATATGCATAAACATTTAAACAAACTCATAGATACACAGACAGAAAGTCAGACATTCAAACAGATATAGCACGTATATAGTTTTGTATGTAAAATTAAATACAAGGGGTAACTTAAATGGTTTTTCTTTTTTTTTTTTTTTTTTTTGTAAATTGAAGTCAAAAAAGATTTTGAAAAGATTAAGCAAGAAAGGAAAGTATATACAATATTTTAATATTCATCTATCCATCAGTTCTGTCGTATAAAGTAAAGATTCTTGGACACGTGTTATAACAAGGGCCACTAGTATAAGTAGCTCTTACTCTATTAAAGTCTCCATAATTTTTTAATGAAAAAATATGGCCAAAATGACTAACAATAATTTTTAAAAAGTTTTTTAATTTTGTTGGTCAAAATTGTCAACTTTTTAATATAAAATAAACTGTTTTAAATTTACTATATTGCCAATAATTTTTTATTAAAATCCACTAAATAGTTAGAAAATATTGTTTTAAAAAAAAAAAATTACTACTTTGATTTTCAATATGGATTAGCTTGAAACTTTCATCTAACACTATTAGATACCAAAGTTTCAAAAAAATAGGAGTCCCACTAGCAAATAACTTTTTTTTGACTGAGTCTTTCCCATATATTCCCAAAAACTATTAAATTATTTTGATAACACCATATTTTAATGGCAATCCCCAAATAAACCTCCCAAAATTATATGAGATTTTACATTCTTAATTCAAAAACCACAAATTTTGTATGTAATACATTATATAGTATCAACAAGAGTATATGTTACTATCAACTAAGCTCAGATTCATATCTTTAACATATTTTGGTAGGCTTTTATGGCGGTACAGGCAGACAGACGAATATCGAAAAATTATATCTAGTTACGTTGCTGTCAATGTTTAATCCGCTAGTTATTTATAAAGTTCATTTTTTATGGTCCTTGTTGACGTTTTTATCCGATCACGCAAAAACCTATATTTTTATGCTTAAACTGTTTGAGAATTAGAAGATTATAAACATTTATTTGAAAAGTTAAGTTTTTTTCAACTTATTAAAAACACTGGCTTCTGAACCATGAGGTTCAAACCATGCAAATAAAAGTTTTTATGCCCAATCGATTCATTTAAACACGAGATACACTGAAAACAGTTTTTGTTAAGTGATTTTCGCATTTGGTGGTCTGAAATCAATATTGTTTGTACCTTGGTAAAATATTGTTTATAAACTAAATGAATTAGGAATTATCTTTCACAGATTCTAAAAATTTGTATAAACACCCTCGTATGATTGTTTGTATATTTATGTTAGTAGGTAAATTGGTGCAGGGCACAAAAAAAAAGAAGAGAAAAAAAAAGCAAAAGCGAGAAAAAAAAGCAAACACGAACAAAAAAAAAAAAAAAAGAAAAGCCGAAAGACGCAACGAAAATCAGAATAGCGCACAATTAGGCCAAATCCCCTACAAAAACAACATTCCGACATTGGTGATGAAGATGATGATGATGTCGGCGATATCCGGGCAGAGGTAATGTAACGAACACCGACGCATGCAGAATAGCAAAACCAAAAACAACAACAACAATAACAACAACAAGAACAACAAAGTCAACAGCATATAAAATATGTCAGCTATATGTGTTTTTAAACGCAGTATAGTGTGCTGAAGGGGCGGTGCGGTGCGGGTTGGTGGTTTAGAATGCGTTTAAGCAGATTCAAACTATGTCGAACCGAACTAAACCGAATCGAATCGATGCAATGTGTTGTCGTCGTCGTCGTTGACGTTGTTGTTGTTGTTTTTATCATCGTCGATGCATCGTCAATGGCTGCTGCCCACGCTAAAGTATAATCGCATAAGAGCAACAAAAACAACAACAACAACAACAGCAAACGACAGGTGAATATAGGGGAGGGGAACAGCAAGTGAAATTGTCGTTACATGTGTAAGCAAGTTAGTCTAGCATTTATGTATTTAAGTACAGTGGGTGGTACACAAGGTGTACAGTGGCACAAACGCACTATTTAATTTCGTAAAATGGGGAAAGAAGTTATTTTATTTTGCATTGAGAACATTTGCATTTGGTATTAAGCACAAACAAAATAAGAGCAAAGAGTGTCTTTCCCCAGCAACATTGTTGTTGCAGCAATGCAGCCATAGCACAAACTCATAAGCTTTTCCTTTTGGTGTCACAAATAAAAAGCATTCAAGTGAAGCGCAAAACCTTGGACAACATTTTCAAAAAAAAAAAAAAAAAACCGTTTTTAATAAAAAAATTTTAATATTTTTCAATTTCATTGCGCTATTTTTAAGTGTAGCACACAGAAATGCATGCCACTTTTGAGTGTCACTTGCAACATGCAAATATTGCATAGCAAAAAAAAAAAAAAGCGAAGAGACGGTTTTATAAAAATATAAATAATTTTCAGATATTAAAAATCGCATTCAAACGGAAATGGTTGCGAAAATATCCTCTTTTCGTGACAACTCTGTGCACCATATTTGCCGTTTGCTGCTTGCCGCTGCTGCTGCTGTTGCTGCTACATATATTGCCAATTTAAAGCTCGACAATGAAAAATATTTCGTTGCATTTGGCAATTTAATTGAAAAAAAAATGGGAAAAATTCGATAAAAATTTGTGCCACTTTTTGTTGTTGTTTTTCGAGAGATAACATTGTTTCTGCTCTCTCGCTCTCTCTCTCTCTCTCTGTTTCTCTTGCTTTGCCCTTTGCAATTTTCTTTTGGCAACCAACAGCAATAGTCAGCAGCAAAGTGACAAAATAAACAACAACAAATAGTATGTTAGCGTTAGTGTCGCCAATTTTTCTATTTGTTGCACCAAAAGGGAGCTATAGCGCCAGAAGTATGCCTTGAGTTCTACTTCACTCCCTACATAATTTTTTTTTTTTCAATTGAACCAAAGGGAATTAGGAATTTTTTTGTTCTTTAGTATTGGAAGGGGTCGAACTAGCTTTGTCTGTTTTCGTCTGCAGTCTATGCTGTCTGCCGTATGAAATTATTTAGACTATAAGAGGTAGAGCTTTCCAAACTTCTATCTCTCAAGAGTTAACGGTTTTTTACTTCGTGTTTTGAAATTTCCAGTATTGCTTTCTAATATTTTTTCTATCTATTTTTCTTATTCTCTTTGCATTAAATTATTCATCAACGACTGATTAATTTACATTGAAAGATGTAGCCAACAAAATTTTAGGTATAAAGATCAAATTTAATATTTTGTATTTCATTAAGGGTATTCAGAATGGTCTTGCAGATTAGCATACCGACTTAGGTTTTCTTGTTTTGTTTTTAAATTGAAAAAATTTTTTTTTTTTTTTTTTTTAATGTTGTCAACAACAACAGTTTTCGTACACTGCCGCTACTGCCTGACTAAAAAATCTTTTATCCCCAAATACCTTTTTTTTTTTAAAATTTTTTTTTTTTTTTTTTTTTTATTTTAATAATATTAATTAAATATTAAAAAATTAAAAAATTAAAAAAAAAATTTTAAAATTTTTAAAAAAAATTAAAAATTTAAAAAGGTATTTCATTGCATCGGTGTAATGCTAGGGCTACAAAATAAATACGAAAGAATAGTAAACATTGATTTGAACTTGGTTGGCAACGCAGAAGTCAGTCAGCTGACTTATTCGAAAAAAAATGTAAGTAAAAAAGAAATTGAGAAAATCAGTAGAATCAATAAAGTTCACATAACCCTCATTGAATTCAATTTCCCGAATAGTTTCTATTATTTTATAATTTATTAATGTTGTCTTTATGCTTTCTAGTGACATTTTTTACATAAGCTTTAAACTTTATTTAAAAAAAAAGCAAAGTCACGAACAGCTGATTTTAGGAAGTTGCACAAATTTACTTTCACAAGAAGCACTCACTTTGCTTTCGAGTGCAAACTTACTTTATAATTTTTTGCAAGATCATTTTGAATATCTTAATTATTTATTTTTCTAAAGAAGATGAACAAGAAACCATCGAATGTGCCTCAGAACAAAATTTCCGAAATTTGGCATAATTATTTGAACTATTAATATTTTATAATTCTAATCTTGAACAAATTGTGAGAGACATCTATACTAAAATCGGTGTTTCCAGTCGCAATATTTATTCTTCCATTCATAATTTCAAATTGATTTTACAACCATGCTCCCGTAATCGTAAGCGTAAACTTACTTTTCAAATCGCAAATTTTGATGCTGCGGCAATCGCAATTAGAAAAATATTTCCGATATTAAATCGGCAGAGTTCGAGGCAATGAAATGAAAACTTAATGCATAATAAATAAAATAAAACGGTTCTGTGAATTTTTAAAAACTATTAAGTTTATCTTTGTTCTTTTTAATATTATTGATTCTGAATTCGAATTTTAAAAAAAAATTTTCTATTCATGCCTAAATTCAAAGCGCAGAAAACAGCAATTTGAGTTTTGGTAAGACCAATAAACTTCAAGTTTGTAATCGACAGCAAAAAAACGTTTTGGAAATGAAACATAACTATTGCGCTTGCAAGAGCACGAATAATTTAAAATCGTACGAATTTACTAAATTGTAAATAGCAAAATTTTTACGATTACGGGAACATGGCAGAAAGTGTATATTTTATTAATTTTTTAAATACTTTTAAAACGAATTGGCACTTATATTCTAATTTTGGAATGAATACTTTGAAAGATTTTAAACCAAATCAAATAGATTTTGGATGACAGCTTTGATATTGTTTTTATTTTTTTTTTTTTGTCCTTTTAAGAGTCATCCGAGCCAAATCTATAATTTTTAGATTACACAATAACACCAAGATTTATATTAACGATGGTAAAATTTCAATATAGGGGACTCGATCTCCTAAAGTTTTCCGATCATTTTTATTATTTTTCATAAAAACGCCAGAATTACGTGTGACTTTCTATTGAATTTTACACCATGCTACGATCAACAACACAATAAATCGTCTTCATTTAAAGTATTGTACTTGAACAAATAAAAAACAATTAAAATGCATATTTCTTTATTTGTATTTTGATTTAAATGTTATTGACATTCAATTAATAATCAACGACAAATAAACATCTATAAACGTACACCAAGTTAATTGCAATATGTAATTGCTAAGAAAAAAAAACTATCTCAATAGAAGTGGCCACTGAAATGTTTTAGAAAAAGTAGCAAAAAAAATTGGAAGGATTTTTCGTGAGAGTAAGTAGTTTAATTTCTATGCCTAAAGTATTTTAGTTCCGACTAAAGCGAGTGCTAAAAGGGGAGACACCCCTTGGGCCCGTAGATCTTTTAAGGAACCGAGCTGCAGATTGTTCTGCTTTAAGTTTTGGGTTACTACTTTACTATTTTTTAAAATCAGGATCACATTTTTTTTTCTCGAAGGGCACGGTTTTTGTACATATGCAGTGAAAATCCAGTAGTATCTTAATACGTACTATAAATTTGACGAGATTGTTCTTTAATTTGGATAAATTAAGATTTAAAAAACCTTTCCGCAGCTGTTCAGGTTTTCTAAACTATTTGCGGCTACTTTGATTTCTACTGGAAACGAGTGGTAATCAAAAATTGATTGAATATATTCTCCATATGTTAATATGAGCAGGAGTATAGTCTAAACAGACCTGATTTGATAATATGCTATAGTACCTTTATTCTATGAACACGGAGACATTTTAAAACAAAAACTAATGCGCAAACACATACATGCTATAAATGTAGTAATACAAACATATTGAATTGTAAAAACTCCATGGCGCCGTGGAGAACTTCAAAAACTCAATTACCAACAACGAAAACTACAAATTTTTTTAAATGGGTCAAACTACTGCAATGCCTTCAGTGACCTTTTGCACACTTGCATTAAACTAACTCGTTAAAATATACAACCACCCACCCCACCAACCTACTCACCCACATTATTCTGCATTTTTCTGCATTTGTTTAAATTGTTGAAATTACTAAAATACATGCAGCATTCAAAAAAAAAAAAAAAAAAAAAAACAAAATAACATGCAACGCAAAGTTGCACAAATGCACAGCGGCAGCAGCAACAACAACAACACGACTAACTACAACGTAAATTAAACAAATTAGCGAGAAAAATATAAAATATAAAAAAAATACATACACCGACAGCGACTAGAAAAAAAAAAAACAAAAATATAACAATTTAATGCCAATTTGCATTGCACAAACTGGAAATCAAGTGAACACGGCGACAACGACGATAGTAAAGCAAGTGTCAGTCCCGGCAATGGGCGCAATAATACACACATAGATACTAGTTAGAAAAGCAACAACAACAACAACGAAACCTAAACAGCAATTGAGATGAGCTGAGCTGCATCACATTGCACAGCAGCAACAGTCACAGCCACATTTGACATCCGCTGTAGCAAAAAAAAAAAATTATAATAAAAAAAGGAAGGAACGTCAGCAATAGTTAGTAAGAGTGAGGGAGATATAGAGTATCTGCTTCAACAAAATAGGGGGCGTTTTATATTTTGCTGTTCCATTGTAGCGCCGCTAATGCTACTAACGCTTAGCTATGTAAGTCAAATAGGGGATGCGGCAGTCGAATTAAATCGGGTCGTTCTAAGCGCAATTGAATTTAAGCTAAATTGTGTGCGAACAGAAATTGAAGAAAACGACGAATAAAAAATAGGACAGAAAATGAAACTAGAAAAAGAATGAACTAAAATATAGAAAATTAGGAAAAATGTAAGTACTAATAGGAATGAAAGAATATATAAACTTCGATCACATCGAATTTTGATTGCTCTACAAAATCCAATGAAGATACAGCAGTAACCAACTTTATGTTCCACTTATACAATACAAAAGGGAAGAGCATAAAATCGGTATAAAATTTTTTTTTGTGTTCAATGTATTTCCGAAATTTGGACCTGTGAACCCTTGGTGGACCCAAAAAAGATTTTAAGACCAGTTTTTATTTTGTAGCACTCAGGTAAGCACTATGACTATGACGAATTTGTAAAATTTTTGATCTGGTGCCTAATGTAGACCTTGAAACCGTAAAAACTATATCTTTGGAATAAATTGATAGATAGGTGTATTTGAAAGTTGGTTAGAAAATATTTTTATTGTGTTGTTATTGGTATTTAGAATAGCCTTACATAGAAAAATTTCAAAAACTTCTTCGAACCTCACCCAAAGCTTTAATACTCTTTAAAGCACGATACTATGTTTCCAGCCTATATTATTGTACAAAGAATGATGATGGTAGGTGTAAATATAGTTTTAAAAAATTTGGATCATCAGCATCTTAAAATCGCAAAACTATGGGGAGTTTACAATTTGTTCACGTATTTTTCAGCTCATTAAATGTGTACTCCATTTTGATTTAAATTCTAGAAAGCACTTATCGAAACAAGCCAAACCACAATTGGGGTTTTAAAGGTTTAGTTTTGATTCGAATATACATTTAGCATAAAATTCGTAATATAACATAAACTCTTTTTATGAGAAATAAATATTTTTATTTAGATTTAAATACAAAATATTCAACATTTAAAATAAGTTTGTATAGTGTCATATGTAATAATTGTCCAAAAAGAGCCAAATTGCATTATTTTTTTTAGACTATAATAGATAATTTCCATATTAAATTTGGTATCTTTATACAAAAACAACAAAAACAAAAACTTATACCGATTCAAACGTAGGAAGCGGTACATACTTCGATGAATACATGAATTTGAATTAGACCATTTTGTTTGGCATCCTTAAATACCTAACATTCTTTCTTTAATTACAAAATTTCCGCAATATCGAAAGTGAAAGCGAATCTTGGAAAGATATCAAAATTTTTACAAAATTGGAAGAATGTTTAAAGAATTTAATTGGTTTTTTTGATTTAAGAATTATACAAATTTTATGGAGGTTTACAGGAATTGCAGTCGGTTCTAGCAAATTTTATCATGGCAACACTGCAAACAATTATCAATACAATCAGCTGTCATTGTTTTCAGGTAAGCTTTCAGATTTTGAATCGAATGTATAGGTTTTTCGTTAGTTTTCATTTCGGTTTCGATCCAAACAAAACCACATTTTAGACACGTACCCATTCATAACTCATCGTGCAATTTATAGATTTTTCAAAAAGTAATTTTTCTAGTACGCTGCACGTATTGAATGGTAATGACAAAAACAAATTCCTACCATTTTAAATAAATAGCTTTGAACGCGTTTCATTTTTTATGAGTACGAATGAATGATTTATTATAGTCGCATATTAAAATCTATTTTTAGTCAATTAAAATTAATTTTTAATGCCAATTGTAAGTCAAATGTGTGTGTATTTGTGTAATAATACAGGTCGACACTGAAAATTATTCATGCATTGAACTAGGTTTCTCATTTCAATTTTTTCAACGCTGAATACGATTTAAGTATTAAAAATTGTTCATAAAGTCGAAATGTTTTTGATGAAATGTAACACATGAATTTGGCTTAAATTGAAGCTTCAGCCTTCTTATCTTTCTCAATATATTTTGAATAAAAAACTTCTTGACCCAAAGATGTCATTTTACCACCACTTTTAATAGATTTAATGAAAAACTTTTTTAAAGCAATAATAAATTAAGTAAGAAAATTTTAAATACCTTAGTGACAAAATATTTTAAAAAGGCTTATTTGTTGGACCAGAAATTCGGAATGTGGTAAAAGCTAAAGAGTTTTAGAAATATCGTATTGCTGAGAGAAAGCAAATGCAAACTTTATGGGTGACAATCGACCTGAACGTGCCTTTAATGATGCAATGTCATTTGTCGCAAACAACTGTGGTGATCTTAGCGATTAGCATGAGTTTCCATCAGAAAGGCTATGAAGAAACGATATGAAGGAAAATGAAAACCTAGCATGCTTGCTGATGGGGTTTACTGAAAGAGATTTATTCCAATTACTCAAAAAAGTCAGGAAGAAAACATTATCAAAAATATTCAAGAAATACCGCTGAGGTCGAGACTAAAAAAAATAGTGTACCCAATTTTTATACATCTTACTTTGTTTTATTGGAATTTTATACAAAAAGTCAAAAAAATTTGGGTACATTTGTATAGGGATTATACCCATGTTTGGGCTATTGTAGGCATAATACGTACTAAATTTGGGGTTCAAAGATTACATAAGTAATTTATAAGTACAGTGGACCCTCGGTTAACGAACCTAATTCGTTCCAGAAACTTGTTCGTTATGCGAAACGTTCGTTATCCGAAACCGAATATTTGCATATACATAAATCAATGTAAAATAAATAATAAGCTAAACACCAAAACTTAGCGCGCAATTCGGTATTTCTCCTTTTTCGCTGGTTATTATGCGAAACTTCGGTCGTTAAGAAAATTTGTTTTTTTTTTTTCGAAAAATTTCGTTCGTTGTGCGAAACTTCGTTCGTTAACCGAACATTTTTTTCGAAAAAATTTAGTTTGTTATCCGAAATGTTCGTTATCCGAGACGTTCGTTAACCAAAGTCCACTGTAATCACTAAACCGCTAAGGAGAGTCTAAGTTTCGAATATGGTGGCCCTATTTCTTATAATCGCCGAGATAATCATTCTCATATGGCAGATGTCAGGACAGATGGATCGAGAATATTTATACTTTATGGGTCCTATCGAGGCTCCTTCTGCTTGTTACATATATTGTATTTCATACCCTTTTCCTTTCGGGTACTACATCAAAATTTACGATTGATTCCTGGTTTTCTCAGCGATAGTTTGAAGCTTTAAATTAAGCTCAGTTCGAGCTTTCTATCATCTTATGTTCAGCTGTTATATTTGACTGTTTGGAGTTTTTGACTCAATACCCAACGTGATTTGTATGAATATGAGAAAAAAAGAAACTTAATATAAAAAAAATCGACTCATGCACGGGGTTCTAAACTCGGTCAAGTTTAAATTTGTATTCGTAGAACAACTTTATACCACTTTCCTCTTTGCTGCATTATGTATGTACAAACTGCATAGCAAAATTATAATACTCATCCCAAACGAAACGTATGAAGTGTATTTAATATATGCCTGCGCTAAGCTTTAGACCTTAGACCTAAGAGACTAGGGTAGACAGCAGAGACTGGATTTTAATTTTAATTAGACTTGTAGGTACTTTTTAGATTTGCATATGCATATATGTATTAATATGTAGTATATAGATATGTATTTACATACATATTTATATATGCATTTCGAAAAAAATGCATTCATATTTTTTAAGCGCTTACAAATTAAAATTAATTCTAAATATTTTATTTATTTATATTCACCTTTTTGCAACGAAACGTGCATACAGCTGCGATGCGGCCTATATAAAAGAGTATACTATATATGTTTTAGTATATATGTAGTTATATATAATTAATTTTTTTTTATATTTATTATTATTTATTTATATTTATATATATATATTATTTAAAGATTAGTGCAGTTGCTGTGTCTGTTGTTGTTGTGGTAGCGTTGTTGCTGTTGCTTTTAATATATAAATATCCGTTGTTTTTTTTATTTATTTATATACTGTTTTTGTTGTTATATAAAGCACATAGTAAATACTTATGTACATCTGCAAAAAAGTTTTTTTTTATATATATTTAAGTATCTATTTTTATAGATAAATTTCGATGCAGCACAAATTAAACTAACAAACTTGTTTTTTAATTTTTTAATACACTTTTTTTATGTTTTATTTTTTTTACACTTTTTAGTTTTGTTGTTCTATTTTATTTATTTATTTATTTTTATTTAGTTTAATAAATTGTTTGCGCTTTAAAAAACATTGCCCAACATTAATTCTATGCAAAAACACACAAAATATATACGTAAATATCTAAGCGCGAAAACTGAAACTAAACATAAAAAAAATTTAAATAATAATATAATTTTTTTTTGGAATTTTTGTATATTTTTTTTAAATAAATTTTCAATGCACAATTTTCGATAACGTTTATTTTATTTATTTATAGAAAATAATTTTTTTTTTTTTTTTAATATTTTTTGTGCACTTGTGTTTTACTAATTGTTTATATTTAATTAGTTGTATTTGAGTGAAAAATTTTTTTTTTTTTTAGAAAATATTAAAAAACGCATCCGTCGCACGTTTTCGTTATTTGATTCTGATTCTTAAACTGAATTTCAATGGAAAAGCACAAAAAGTCCCACGCGTTCGCATCACATGCGCTCTCGCTCTCTCTCTGTGTGAATGTGAGCGTAAATATTTGAAGCTTTTTTTTACGCTCAGCTTTTTTTTTTTTTGTTCATTTGCTCAGATGCTGCGCGCTGCTTTTGTATGCGTGTGTGTGTCTGTGTAAATGTGTGCAACGACGCTTTTTTTTTTTCTAGTCGCGCATTCCAATAAAAAAAAAAAAACTTTAATTTTATTATTTATTACATTTTTCCTATTTGATTTATATTTCTATTTTTAATTCTATTTATTATTATTATTATTTTCTCATAATTTGCTTTGTGCTCTATTTTGATTTTAGTTTTACATTTTTTTTGTTTTGCTAATTCACGTGTTTTTCTTTTAATTTTTTTTTTTTTATTTTATTTTATTTACTCTCTGCGCATTTTTTCTTTTGCATATGGCGTACTTAGCTTAGCAATTGTTCTTGTTTTTGTTCTATTTGCAAGTGTTGTTGTAGTTACTTGCTTATTAGGGCACTAGGTTTTCACGATACCATAGGAAAATTTACAAACACACGCACACACTTGCACATATACAAACATATCATATGTGTATATGTATGTGTATATAAACACGTGTATAACCACATTGAGGGGGCATGTATGCATGTGTGCAAACGCTGTAAACATGATTTTCTTTAACATTTCAATTTCACTCTCTCTTTACAAAAAATTTCTCTTTTTCTATTTTCAATTTCATTTACTCTTTAATAACTCTTTGGAATTTTCATTCTGCAATATATATTTTTTTTAAGTGAAACATATGGAGCATTTTTGAAGATCCCGCGCAAAATATTTGTACAATTCAAATTATTTTAAAAGTAAAAGTAAACTGCTAAACAATTTGAATTCTCCAAGACTATAGTGTGATCCTAGATATTTTATTTATATTTATCGCACTTAGAAAAATAAAAGAAAAAAAAGATTTTGAGGGCTTTCTATTTTTTAGCATATAAAGCACTCGAAAAGCTTTAACTACGAAACACCATGGAATTATCTTCTATATGTACATTGGTTAGCATAAGAAGTGTTCTTTTTTTTTCTTTGTTCGAATTTTGAGTAAACATTTTCATAAATTCGTTCAAAAACTCAAAAATGGTTTTGTTTGGGACTAGAGATAGGCGTAGAACTTAATATTTGATCCCGATTCCATACCAATGTACAATAATATTCAGTTTTTTTATACCCTGTACCCAAAGGGTAAAAGGATACATATATTAAGTTAGTGCTAAGGTATGTAAAAGACAGAAGACGGCTAAATAATCCCTGAAAATGGAGTCAAACTAGCTATTTCTGTCCGTCTATCCGTTCGCCATGCTGCCTGCCGTATGAAAACGTTTAACTTGGAGACTATAACAGACGAGCTACCAGATTTGAAACTTAGACTCTCCTAAGCCGTCAAGAGTGCTCTTGCAAACGGTATTTATCTAGCCCCATTTTAAGGAGTACTCCCAGATCTCGCAGTAAAGTAAAGTTCTTTTAAGCAAGATTTATCTGAAACGGCTGAAACGATCGGTCTGAAATTTTAACACAAGCTTCTTAACTATATTTTTGAGTAATTAATCGAAGGATTTCCCATCCGATGAAAATTTCTTATTTTTAAAAACAATTAAAGAGCCAAATTTTGGTTGAAAATCGAACCTTTTGCTTTGAGTAGCCGCCATTGTGTCAAAAAAATTTTTCGACCTCCTAACTGTATATAACCCCTTAAATTGTGCCTATGATAGGCCCAATGAAGTAGACCAATATGGGTGGGACCAAAACAAATTTTAGGTATAACACCCATACAAGTTTTTGCCCATTATTTCGAGTTTTTTGACTAAAATCCAATACAATAAAATATGATACTAAGTTAGAACTTAACTTAAGGTACATAAACATTGCGAACAGTGTATCTTGTAGTCGAATATACTCGACTTTAGCATTTTTCTGTTCAGTTTTAAAAATTGTCCCGTGAGTCCAGATATTTCTTCAACATATTCCCAGCATTTTATGAACCTACTACCTCGCAAAAACAAAGCTTTAGATACTTTCTGAACACACCACATTAACTTGCCTAATCTTCAGTTAAATAACATAAGTTGCAAAACCAATGCAAAGAAATGTCATTTCAAATTTTATAATTTCTTTTAGTTAATTTTTATATTTTAAATCTAAAAAATTTAAAAAAAGTATCTTTAAACATTTCATAAGCATGCTGAAAGTACAAGTAAAACAAATACTCGTTTTATAGAATTATTCTATTTTAATGAATAGAATATTCTATCTACATATCTTTTCTACACAAAAATTAAAACGAACTTAGAATAATTTATAAATATATATAATCGTTCTATATGACTGACTTCAACAATAAAATCATGACATAATACTTATAATATTTTAGATTCAAGTATAAAAAAATATAAAACTCGATTTCAAACAAGCTACAACAAGTGCAATGCACATGCCTTAATATCAAATAGACAGACGGACGGACGGACGGACGACGTACAAACAGATATTCAAATTGAAAACAACAACCAAAAGTCAAGCTAGCACACACAGCTAAGCCAGTCAGTCAGTCAGTATATACAAATACAGATACAAAAATTCAAATTGGAAAACAAGTGTCAGACAGTAACTAGAAAAACTTGTTGGCGCTCACTTCTATTGTTGTTGTTCTTGTTGTTCTTGTTGTTTTCAGCGTTCAATATATTTTCAATTGATTGAACGCAAAACAAAGTAATTTGAAAAAACAAAATAATTTTCAAGTTTGAATTAGCCTAAAGTGGGTGAGAGTGAGAGAGAATGTTTAAGAGAAAAATTGAAAGAGCAACAACATAGATTTTTTTTTTCAACATAATTTACAGAAAGCTTTCGGTTATAAGAGCATAAATTCTGAAGTAAAATAAAGTATCTGTATCTCATACTCTGTACATGCATGCATACATATGTGTACATATATAAATATCGATGTATGTTATGTATGTGCGATACATTTTTCTTTTTATTTATTTATTTTTTTTATTTTTTTGTTTTTCTGTTCATTTTGTTATTGTTGCTGTTATTATTCTTGTGCTTTGCTGCTTTGACACACTTTCATATGACGTCGTTGATTTTAATTTTGAATTCTTTTTGCTTTATGTATATATTTCTATATACTTTTAGCTTAGTTTTCTTTGCTTTGTTACGTTTTTTTTTTTGATGTCTTTAAATCTATCTTTCTTTGCTTATTGCGCTATTCGGTTTTTTTTTTACTCATATGCATGACATTTGACCAATGGAATTCTATCTTTATTTTTTTTATTAAATTTTTTTTTTTTTTTAATTTGTTATTTCCCTCTGCTTTGAAAACTGCTTGACTTATTGAATAAGTTTTATATTTGTATATTTTATTAATAGTTCTCAATATTAATTAATTTTCGTGATTTACTATTTAGTGTTTTTTCAAACTAAATAAACTCGTTGTGTTTATTAACAGATACAAACGCCAGTACATATATGCGTCATTTTTTTTCTATAAAATTATTTAAAAAACACGTTTGTGTGTCGCATTAGACAATTATCTTTTATAACAACGCAAAACATCTTTAGAGCTACGCTTTACTGTTCTGTTCTGTTGTGTTTTTATTTTTATTCTTTCATCTTATTGAATATTTATTTATCATCATATATAAGCATGTGCGCTTTGATTATTGTTTGAAGGTATTTATGTAACCAGCTTTAATACAAAATCAAAAAAAAATGAAAAAAAAAAACGCATTGAACTGGCGCAGATACTTAGATACTTTTTGGCATTGAAACAAAAAACGAACAAACTAACGAATAAACGAATGAATATTGTATGTGCGAGAGACGAAACGAAGATACGTAGTTAAAAAAACACACACACACATACGCATACACGTACACACAGAGAAACGCACATATGTGTTTAGTTGCTAGCGAGCACGAGCATTTGCATTTAATTTAATATGATGTTGTTGTTGTTGTATCTTAGTTTCGCTTATAGCAAAAAATTGATTTTATTTATTTATTTATTATTTTTTTTTTTTTTTGTAATGCACTTGATTTTCTTTTATTTAAATTTAAATGTTTTTTTTTTATTAAATTAATTTTTTTTTACACAAACACAACGCAAGAAAGTAACAGATAGCTAGAATTTAATTTTTATACATATTTAGGTACTAACAAAATATATTAAACGTGATTGACACGTACACAGATACTCGGTTTTATACACACAGTTACACACAGATACACGCACAGCGCGTTAGAAGTTCATCTAGAACTCTTGCTCGTCAGATAAGAACTGAAACGTATAAAAATTTCTTTTATACAAAGAAATTTTCTATGTTCTATGCTGTGCTGTGCTGTGCCGTGTGCTGTGCTGTTCTGTTCTTTACTGTGTTGTGCTGCTGCCCAATTGGAACGTAACACTAGTATAATTTTTTTTGTTTTTTGTTTTTGTATACAAACTCACTGAACGAACTGAGACAGCCAACTGCACAGAAAATTCAAATCGGAATCGTTGTCGACTGAATTGAGCGTGTTAAGACTAAGAAATTCCGATGCTTATACACACACACACACATACATAAAGTCAGAGAGATACGAAACTCTTTGTTTGTAGCTGTGTTACAAATAAACAAAAGAGAGAGAGAGAGCGCAAGCGAGCGTACATTATTTAAAGAGCATAAAAAAAATTGTTATGTGTCAGCGTGTCAGTAGATTTCAATTGAAATTTTTATTCTCGTTCTTTGTCACACACACACACCAACTGTGAGCAGCTTTAGAAATAAATATAAAAACAACCACTTTGCATTGCAATTTGTTTGAAAAGAAAAGAAATAAAATAAAAAGAAATAAAAAGCTTTTCTCTGTGATTTACACTCTCTCATTATTTATTTTGCGCTCTTCGTCTGTTTACTTACAGCGATTTGCTATGCTGCAATTTTATATATTTTGCTAAGATGTATCTTTTTCAATGTAGCAATTCTGTTAATCCAAAAGCGTTCAGAAAATATTTCATTCAATATAATTTAGGGTTGTCATAGAAGTTTTTTTTTTAATTATTCTTAATAAATTTGGTAAAGTCCCCAAAATATTAAATACTTGCATTGAAATGTGTATTATTATACCCAACGCACATAGTGAGAAAGGGTATACTCAGTTTGTCGGAAAGTTTGTAACGCATGAAAGGAGGCATCGGAGACCCTATAAGGAAAATATATTCTTGATCAGCTCGACGATCAGATGAGTCGATATAGCCGTGTCCGTCTGTCTGTTTGTTTGCTCAATTTTAAAGATATTGAAATGAAATTTAAAACTTAAGCTTTTCTTAGTACTAAGCAGTTAAAGTCTTTAAACCAGTTTTGGGCATAGACCCCATACAATTTTGTTAGTTTTTTTTATACCCGTCACACACAGTGTGGAGGGTATTATCATTTTGTCAGAAAGTTTGTAACGTTAAAGGAGACATCTTAGACCCTATAAAGTATATATATTCTTGATCAGCTCGACGAGAGGGTCGATCTAGCCATGTCCGTTCTGTTGTCTGTCCGTCTGTCTGTCTGTCTGTATGTATGCGTTTCATGCTCAGTTTTAAAGATATTGACCTAAACTCGGAACTTAAGCTTTTCTCAGTCCTAAGCAGTTCAAGTGCTAAAATCAAAGTGCCACGCCCATTTTAAGATATAGCCCCCATACAAACTTACCGTTTTTTTCGAATTTTTCTATGAAAATAGCTATTAATTAAGAATGTAGTCACTTCAAGGTAAAAATACTTCTAATGTCATCCAATGTCAAAGCAAGCTGCCACGCCTATTTTTAGCTATACCCCCATACAAATTTACCGCCCATTTTTGAATTTTTGTATAAAAATAGGTATTATTAATGAGAATATTCACTCAAATTTGGGTAAAACACTTCTTATGACATCCAAAAACA
Organism: Leucophenga varia; assembly: GCA_018903435.1. NCBI lineage: Eukaryota > Metazoa > Arthropoda > Insecta > Diptera > Drosophilidae > Leucophenga > Leucophenga varia. The sequence goes on from JAEIFJ010003030.1 coordinate 235,057, forward strand.
AAACCAGGAGCCACGCCCATTTTTAGCTATAGTCCCCATACAAACTTATCGATTATTTTCGAACAAATGTATGAAAAGTAATTATTTTCGGATATATATTTATAAATGTATTTGAGCCACTGATGATAACACATAAACTATTCAAAGATTGGCGGGTATTTAAGCTTCGTTCCACCGAAGTTAACGTTTTTTCTTGTTTTTTTATTAAAAATGGTTCATATATGAAGCGATTTGTTTCAAATACGGTAAACAAATTTTTATATCAACCCACGTTTATTTTTTTTTTTCCTTGTTTTACATTAACTTTGTGTTTTTATTCCAATGTTATATAGCTAAATAGATATAAAATGAAAGAAAGCTGCTGTCGAGTTAGCTCCAATACGAGATACTCTTTCCCAATTTTTAAGAACATTGAGTTGTGTTCTATCCAAGTACCATTCTTTATTACATACATGTAAATGTTTCTTAGATTCATTTTTACCAAAACTTTTCGTAAATCTTGGAATATCTTTGTATATGGACTTTTGTCACAGTGGCTTTATATGATCGAAATTTTGTTACTTATTTTGTGGTCTCTATTATAAGTAACAAACAAGGCTTTATACAAAAAGTAAGAAAACATGGGTTATGTTTGTGTGGTAAGTATATCTAATTTTTTTTTTTTTTTGTCCTTCCCAAAATGAAATATTTTATTGGGACCATGATGTAATTATAGCAGTTGAAATATTACGCCACTGTCTCTTTCTAATTTGATAACAAGTTTTGTTAAGTATGCATGTTGTTTTATATAATTTCACTTTATAAATGTAAAATTTTTTTGCACCTTAATTTTCATTTTTTTCTACAACTTTGTTATAAGTTTTCAAATTTTTAAAAGCATTGATTAGAAACTGAAAATAAAAATATTGCATAAAAAGGCACTATCTGAAAAATTCAAATAAATAGTATTATTCATATTTTATTTTATTATTATTATTTTATTACCGAAGCAAAAATCCAGAAAATATAATGTTTGCTTATTACCTCTTTTTCAAAATGTCTCGTACTCTTTTCTTTTGTTGAGGTGAAATTAAATATAATTCACCAAAAACTAATTTGTCAAATTAATGTAAAAAAAGATTGCGTAATATCAGGTATACGTAATCTTTGGGATAGTCTATAATCATTTTCTCCCAAATGGAACCATAGGTCAAAAGTCTAGGAGGTCTAGAAGGTTTCTCTTAAACTCCTCACGGTCAGAATGCTATATAAAGCATTGAATAAATATTATCAGAACGTTTATAGGAAAAACCCAACTATGAAGATCATAATAACTGTTAATATGTATGTACATAGTAAACTATGAATTTTTTCATACGGTATACCAGGTATTTTTGTATAGTCTTAATCATTTTCTCAAGGAGCCCTAAGTAAAATAAAATAAAAGGTTGGGGACCTTGAGGCCATTGTTTAAATCAAAACAAGCCCAACCAATGTTGAAATCTCAGGATTTATAACCTTATAAAGCTTACTTCGATGTAGACATCGACACTATATACTATTTGTGACATTCGAGTGACTACTTTTTTTTTCAAATTTTTCATGTTTTTCATGATTATTATTTATAAAATTTTTAAACTAAGCTGATTTTATTATGAAGCCTAAGATTGTCCAAATCGGACTAAACCTGTAAAAGTTATAAGTTCTCATCATCTTATGGTGTCCATGGAGTCTATGCCCCAATATATGTACATGAGTTTATATAGGTCCATGGATGAAGTCAAAATATGTAAACTTGTGCTATGTATATTTTTGATCAGCTTAGTGAGTCAAGGTGTGGTATAAAAATTGGTATAAACATTGGGGTGGTAATTTTTTCGACCAAGCTTATAGCAGAAACGTAATCTTTGGGATTTTAAAAAAAAATTTTCAAAAAGTCAAATCGGACTTTCCGCATTTCTACTAAAAAGAGAATGTTTTCCATGGCCACATATAGTATTATATATCATGGACATAGCACATATATCAGCACATTCATTAAGGGTCCAAATTTTGACTTGATGATTTAAGTTTTCATAGCTAACGCTTTTGGGTCAGCTTCTGTATCTTAAGAATAATCATTTTTTTTTTTTTCTAATTGCTTGACAAAACAATGGACTGACCAGCAGAATGGTTAGACAATCTTTAATTGGTGTCCAGATGGGAGGGAAAATAAAATCAACCGACCATGTATATTCTTGAGGATCCTGGGCTATTAAAAAAGAGCGCTTGTACTTTTTTGTTGCCAGCAATATTTTTATATTGTATTTCAAAAATAATTTTAAAAAAACTAAGCAAGCTGCTATTACTTGAAAGACTTAACTTATATAATATAAAAATAATAAAAAATATTAAATAGAAAAATACATAAACACACAACACGCTATCGCTAAACTAGCAAAAAAAAGAAAAAAGATAAATAAAATAATAAAATACATATTAACTCTGAAAAAAATATATTTTTTACCAAACACAATTACGCTGAAATTATTTAAATGGATGAAAGAGCGACACTAATCAGTTTGGCCGAAAGCGGTCGTTTAACTTTACTGAAGGATGACTACTTGACCGATATTGAGGCTGAGCAAGACAAGCCGGAGGAGAAGAAAAAAAGTTAACTGCGGCAGAGAAACGTGCTGCAAAGAGGGAGCAAAAGCGTTTGAATGTCCTCAATAATAAGAAATTATTGATGCGCGTAAGTATTAAAAGAAAAAAATTTAATCAGCAGCCCAACATCGTCTGGTTCGTGGTTACACATTCTGAGAAGGTCTAAACGCTTTGGGAACCCGAGAAGGGCAAGTTTTAGAAACAACTTATAAAAACGCTGCGAATTTAGATACTCTCAAGTATAAAAATTGCGACAAAGGTGATCATGTTAGTCATCGTCCATCATAGGGGAGAACGGGGCTATTCGGAACATAGCTATTTGCTTTTAATTTGTATTTACTAATGTTGATGATGAACTAGGCACCTGAAATTCAAACTGAAAAGATGGATCTTGGCACCATAAAAAAACGTCAGAGGTCATTCTCGGCCATATTAGTTCATTTTTTTTTAATATTCTTTTTCTGTTAGTTTTCTGAAAATTTGTAAAGATTTTTAAGTTTTTTTTTTTCAAAAGAATTTTTGAAAAAAAAATTTGAGTTTAATAAAATTTTCGAATAAAAAAAAAGTAAATTAAGTAATTTCTCTCTCAATAAAAAAAAATCAATTTATTTTCGTATTAAGAATAAGACCCTTTTAAATTTTTAAAATTTAACTACCCAGTTAAATTTTAAGATCGTATCTCTTTTCGTTACTAAGAAATTCTTTTTTTTTTTAATGGGCTAGTGCAGGAAAAAAAAAAAAAAAAAACAATTGAAATAAAAAAAAAAAAAAAATAATTTTTTAGTTTTTCCCCTTATTTACTATTTAATTTTTAAAGAAATAGTAAAAACATATAAAATAAATTAGATTGATTCAAAAAATAATCAAGAACAAGGAAATTCGGTGGAACCGAATCTTAAATACCCGTTACACGATGGGTTTAAACCCAATCTGCAGTGAATACATGAGTAACAATTGGTATTACCTCTTTTCATACAAAAATTCCAAAACGGGCTGTAAAATTGTACGGGGTCATACCTCAGAGTCGGCGTGGCACTCTGAATTTAATATACAAACTACATAGGAGCGAGAAAAGCTTAAGTTTCGAGTTTCAGCTTAATATCTTTAGAACTAAGCGAATGAATCACCTCGCAACAGACAGACAGACCAACAGACGGACATGGCTAGATCGACTCGTCCTATCAAGCTGCGTTTCAAACTTTCTAAAAAACTGAATATACCCGTTTACACCAAGTGTAACGGTATAAAAATACTTTTTACGTATGTATAGTACATTAGGGTAGGTAAATTTGTTTGAGTAAAACCAAAATGACCAGGCGTTTAGCAGGAAGGTAACGCATTAAAGGAGCCTTTCTAGGCCCTATAAAATATATATATATATATTCTGACCATCGATCTAGCCATGTCTCTCTCCCCCCCCCCCTTTTTTTTTTTAAAAAAAAAAAATTTGGAGGCCCTATAAAATATATACAGTTTTTTGTAATTTTTTTGTTGAAAAGCATTATATGAATGAATTCGCTTCAAATTGAATAAGAACACTAGAAGTGCAACCAATAAAAAAACAAAAATGTCATAGCCATTTTTATATAAACCCCCCATAAAAACCCCCCCCCCTTTTAATATTTTTTTTGAAAAAAATATTTATGAATTTTGAATGTGTTCACTCCAAATTAAGTAAAAACACATCTAATATTATTCTATCTCTGCATCTACTAACATTATAAGGATCAGCCCACTATAAGATGTAGCCCCCAAACAAAGTCACCACCACTTTCTCTAATTTTTTCAAGAAAATGTTTATTATTCTGTCCTTAGGGTAAAATTTTACCCCATAATTATGTCAAAGCTTCGGTTTTATCGGACTATTTTGTGACTCCCGCCAACCCCTTCTCCAAATTTTAACTAACCCACTGATGATCATACATAAACGAAACTAAGATGTGGCGGGTATTTGAGCTTTGGTTCTAGTAAACTTTTCCTTGTTTTATTTATTATATATAAATCGAGAATGGAGAGGGGTCTTTACATTGTTTGAAAGACATTTTCTTTCTACACAGTGATATGCTGTTTTTACCCTGTACCCAAAGGGTAAAGTCGAGCATACTCAACTTGCGTTCTTTCTTGTTTTGAATATCAAATGGTATGGAAATAGGGAATGTCTAGTTTTATAACGCTGAACTTTATATCTTTTAAATGGTATATTTTTCAACTACATCAGTATATTATATCCTTTTTATAAATATTAAATGTTATTAAGCGTTGAATATAATGATTTTTGAAAAGTTGTTTTTTTTTTAGATTGGATATTCGAGAATATCGCTCTAAAAGGATTTTTTTATTCGAATACTTTAGCCATATGGCCATTTTTGTCGACCAATGTCTTCGCGAAAACAAGATTTGCTTACTAAACAAACGTATGCGTGCACGTATGGACGCACGCACCATTGAAATTGCTTATTGTATTCTACTGAACCAATTTTGATGAATCTAAGTGCAATCGATGCAGAATTGTCAAAATTTTAAAACTGCTCACTTTTATATTTCGATTTCTATAAAAATTTCATTAAAAAAAATTGGTTTCTTACCAAATTTTGTTTTTTGGTTTTTTTCAAAATCACGTTTTTTTTACCATTTTGAGTCACTTTTCTCCGGTTCTACTGAATCGATTTCAATAAAACCAAGTGCAATCAACGCAAAACTGTCAAATTTCTAAAACTGCATACTTATATTTTTTATTTAACTTTTTTTGTATTCAGAATAAATCCTTCGAACTTTAAACGCGTTTATCTCGAAACCACGTTTTTCGAACTGGCGGCCACGATATCGCACGTAATTCTGAACCGATTTTGATGAAGCTAGTTGCAATTGACCCAGAATTGTCACCATTCTCATCCGAACCTCAATCTTAATTTTAAACATTTTTTTTCTATTTTTTTACACAGAAAACCAAAAAAAAAATGGTCAAAAAAAATTTTGTGTTTACCTTTTTTTGGACCACGTACTTTAAAGGCCGAGAACTTATTGAACAGCCCTCGTAAAAAAAAAAATATAATGTTTTTAATTCATATCAATTAAAAAAAAACTCCAATCAAATATGTCTTTCCCTTTTCAAATATGATTTTTTTTAATTTTAGGACAAACTGCGTCAAGAGTTGGAACTATCCAAGAAACATCAAGATATTACCATAAAGGAATGGGTAGCACTGTGCAAAGAAGTTAAATTGCAAAATTTAAGAGATGAACTCGAAGAATGGAAAGAGGAAGTTCAATTCAAAATGGAGCGTAAAAAACCAAATATTAGATATATTATTCCAGAATATGGATAATCATTTTAAGTTATGTCAACGTGGTTATGAAGGCAACATTGAAATGTGCAATTACTCACAACGCTGCTACAGTGAACTAATAACTACCATTCAGGATAATTATACAATTCACGCTGAGAAAGCTGTACAAGGTTTCTATGGGGAAATCAAGCGTCAAGAATACGAACAGAAATTGATAGAAACACAAACTAAAAACGTTATACACGCAACCAGTTTACTGCTCAGCGATACAATACGCGCAGATTATATGATTTTTAGGAAGAAGTGCGATGATCATCTCTATGAGCATATCAATGAACGTTTTCATTTTCAATGGGATATTTCAGATAAAATGCATGAAATCCATCAACAATTGCAAAATTTTGTTACTTCGCTACGCAAAAGCGTATTGGATCCAAAAAATTTGAAAATATACATTGGCTCAATGAACGACAGATCGAGTTCCACGACGAAAAGATAAAACTTACCAGAGAGGGGAGGCGTACTGGAGTCAAAATGCGATTATTACAAAAAGAGTATTTGACTTTTGAAATAGATACAAAACGGGAAATTACCGATATGCGTCGAGAGGTAAATTTTTTTCAAAATGTGCGACAACGTTTATACAAACAAATGAAAATTGATGGCATCCTGACGCATGAAAAACTATTAGTGCTCACCGTAGAATCATACGATCTGATTAAGGTATATATTAAAAAAAATGTTTAAATATTGAAATAAATAATGATGATGTTATTCCAATTCAACAGCAACTCGATAAATTTATCAAAAAAGGTGAACTTTTACTTTCGATGACGAAAAATTGCCGCCAACTACAAACCGAATCCGAACAAGTCATCTGGAATGGCGAGAATGCTGAAGATTTTAACAATGACGAAATTAATTTTGATTTAGATACATTAAATGTGAAAGAACATTCTTTTGGTTTGACAGACCAAGTAAGTATCAATTTTTTTTTTTTAAATTTCTATTCTATTAAAAAAAAATATATTTAATTTAGGAAATTTTTGAAGAGCATAAATTATTCAGAAACTTTTTGCGTCGCAAAGCTGTAGTGCAAGCTCAGATAATTCTAATGCGCGACGAAATAGCAAAGCTAACAGAGACTAATAAAAAATATATTGACTACCTTCGATCTATGACGTCTAAAGTTGAGCCTCAAGATTTGTTTAAAACGATTATAGTAAATCCTTGTTTTGAACAACATAAAGCATTAAAAAAATGTCGCCCAAAGAAAAAATGAAAATTTTTTGGTAATAATAAACTGCATCAAATATAAAATAGTTCAAAAATATTTCATTTGTATGGAACGGAAAAAAATTGTTTGCTACTTTTTATTCTTCAGGCAAAAATTAACTTTTTAAAATTTTAAGTTTACTGTTAATTTTAAACAGTTTAGTCTTAGTTTAGTGCAGCATTTATGTACCAGAATATCATTTAAATATCACAAAACAAAAAAAAAAAAATTACAGACATTTACACATTGTCAAATAAAATATATAAATAGTTTCTTGCATTATGCATATTAGCTAATGACGTCAAATTGTTTGACAAACATAAAATAAAAGTGCAAATTGGTGCTGTATACCCAAAAATACACTTAATTTAGTCTTAAAAACAGACTTGAATTGAGACAGCAGCGCCATAATAGCTACTGCATATACATATAGAATAATTTAATACAGCATTACAGTTTATATTAATTCTATGGCGTATTTCGAATACGTTACGTTTTACACTAACGGTTGAACTTGTAGAGATTCTTGGTTTGCTGAGATTATTGCTATTCGAGGCAACAGATCAACTGTTAATATTTTCCATCATATCATGATGACTTGCAACAAATGCCACTGCCTCCATAGGGCATAGCGTATATGCATTTGAAGTTTCCACCTGTTCCAGTTGCTCTAGGAAAGTCAATGTAGTGCGATGACATTTTGTTGTTTGTTGATTCGTAGCGTTTAAGAGATTGCACACATCCAACTAAAGTTGAAAGTATTTTTAGAAAATTTTCATCTTAATATATTCTTATAACTTACCTTATCAGTACGGTTTATTTTTTGGCCAGTAGCACCACATTGTAAAACATTTGTTCGATGCATAACGAAACCGGTGCGCTGCTCTTTACCGCTCTGCGCTAAGCGACGCATTGTAACAACTTCTAAATTTTCGTTAGCCGATGTACGTTCAGCGCCAAAAGTTGCTAGTGCACCAGTCCAAACATTTTCCGCGTATATAAACCTGTCTAATGGATCAAGTATTGCTCTGGATGCTTTTAGCGCAGCGCTGGTCAAATAACCAGCTGGAAGTGCTTCCGATGGACGTGTGCAGCTATTAATCTTTTCCACTAAGATACGGAATATATGCATTACGGGTTTATTGTCAAGTACTCCTTGTCCTAGACCACGTTGATCATCATAAGCCAATCTACGGTCTTGCATAATTTCAACCTCGCCAGTTACAAGCGATGATCCACCAAGCGGTTGTGCTGTTACCACAGTAAGACGCATGTGTGCATCTTCTATGTAAATAGCACTTGGTATGGGATAGTAATTGGCCTGTAGTGGCAATTTATCAAAACGTTTACGTTTTATTATTTGTAAACCATTCAAATCGGTGTAGAATGTTTCGTCATTATCGATTTGTGTCGATAAACGCATTACAATCTCGGTATTATCCATACCGGAAACATCGACAACATTACGTATCTCAGGTTCTTCGCCACGCAGTATAGTATGGTGCACAACGAATGGCAGACCAACCGATACCGATGATTCTAAGGGTCCTTCGGATACCAATACAACTGGTGGCTTCACATTAGCTACATTAACTGCTGGTCCATTTGGCAGAAATAGATATGCGCCAGAATATTCGCCTTGCAAACGTACTCCATACTTTAAAAATTTCAAATGTAAAGGCGTCGGTGGATCGTCAGGTGTTATTTGTATTGATTTGAGCAGACCTTGTGTATTAAATGCGACTGTTGGACCTTCGGCAACACGTAGCGAAAATTCGTGATGTTCTCCAAACTTAACATCCTCTGGATACTCGCCCAGTTGCATTAGTATTGGATTTGTGGTTAATATAAGATTCGATGCGAAGGATGTATAACTAAAAATTATATTTCAAAATGTTATTTAATATTTAAAATTGCAAAAGCAAAACGAATGCATTGCTTACGCTGGTTTTGTGTCACTTGGTTCCATGTGTATAATATACGTGGCTAGGCCCATTGGCGGCACTTTAACTTTAAATATTAAACGGTATTTTGTTGGAGATCCTTGCGGATGTATGGTATCAGTTAGCTTATCATAATGCCAACTCCAAACTGGAGACACTTGTGCTGTTATAGGATTATTATCGAAATCTGTTACACTCATATACGGGCTAGAAACAAAAAAAGTCTACCAACTCTTCACGCCAATGCGGCAACACATTGTGCAGCACAACATGTTTGGTTGGCAGCTCTTCGCCTAAGATAATTGTAGTGCGGCTGCCGTCTGCTGCCGGTCCAGGCCAACGTGAATCATCCAACGTAAAGTAGTGGAAACTGTAGTCCGGATTATAAATCTGAAACAAAAAACATTTACAACGATAATTTATAGTAAAAATAAAAATACCATTCTTCGTCTTACGCTCGGCTTGGTTAGCAAACGATACACTGATTGCTGCATAACAAATCTGCATGCTTTGATTGCTTCTACCATTCGATGTTCGTAGTCCAGCACAACATGCGTTTTGGCCGTTCCAGTTATACCATCGTGATGTTGAAAGAGTGAAAGATCTCGACGTGCCTGCTCTAGTTTCTTATCAAAATCCACCGTAGAGTCCCAGGTATGCCAAGCGTGCAACATTTCGGCAGCGTGTACATAATGCATGAGCAAACGATCCATGCGCTTGTGATACGGTCTTGACGTATAGTATCCACTCCAATAGTTATCTGCACGGTCTGCATAAGTAAAAAAGTCACCGCTGAGTGTCGGGAAATTATGATCCACTTCTTTATGTACTTCATCAAAGTACTCCTGTAATGTACCAAATTTCGCCTCAACATGAAAACTTGGCTGCGCATTGATATGCTCAAATAATTTTTCATAATTAATGCGTTGCACTTCCCATTCGGTGCTCTGCTTAAAGCGAAAATCATCACCCAGTGGCACAAGCAACGCATTGGTACGATAAAGTTCTGCTTTCTTCTTCCATTGATCGACAATCATTTCAGAACGTGCTTGAACGTTATTTTCATCGATCTGTTTCGGTTGCACACGCCACGGGCACAGTATACCGAAGCCACCCATACGTTTGAAATCGAATTGACAGCATATTTTTGGATCTGGACCGCAAGTATGTGGTATATCGTACGAATAGAATGGCATCATGTGTGTAAAAAGTGAAGTGCTTTTATCATGCTCCCAGATTTGTTGCCAGTGAAATTCAAGTTGCTTTGTTTGCGCCAGTTCTTTCTTTACAGAATAGTGTGTGCGCTGAATGAGTAAATTGTCGAAGCCGCTTCGCTTCAATATGAACGGTAATGTAGGACTGTATCCGAACGGATCAATGGCCCACGACGACTTTGGAGTTATATTAAAATGCTGACTTAACCATGTTTGACCTTCCGTAAGCTGCAACAGAACATTACGCCAATGTGAGTTTGCTTCATCCGTCATCACCCAGCCACCGGTAACGAACTCAAGCTGTCCATTCTTAATCAGCCTAAAAATAAATACGAATGTTTACTTTTAATGCAACTTTATATGTATATGATCTTTGTAACTTACTGTTTCATTTTCTGTTTCTTGCTTTCGCCTAATTCTTCATAAAAACGCGCAAAATAAGAAATTTCAGCCCAAATAAATTTCATGTCGGGATTCTCGTGCAAGTGACGTAAAGCATTAGAAAGTATATGCTTTGTATCATGTTGATAATACTCTTCGAAAGTCTGTATCCAGCCAGGATCATTGTGAGAATGTGGCACTACAAAAACTTTCAATTTGTGATGTGAATTATACTTTAATGGATCATATCTTATATTCCAGCCTTGTTTCCAAACGCCACCGTCATTGTCCGTAAAAGACATTTTCTCATACATATCTAACATCTGAGATTGTATAAATTCAATGAAATTATATAAATTTTTTACTATTTGCTTAACTTACCTGTATATCCGATTGCGGTACATCTTGTAAGACATCATTGCATACTCCATTGTTCTTGATGACACCACTTACACCATGTATTCGTGGCTTATCTGCAGCTTTCACAGCAGCCGGCCACTCTGGAATTTCTCTTCCGCCGCGTTGCACCTTATCGCCAAAAAGCTGCTTAAGATCTGCCATTTTCTGTTCATGTTCTTGAAGTCCATTTTCAAGCTGCTCAAGTTTTGATTCAAGAAGACCAAAATTTTGAATTGGCTGAAAAAACAATTTCTTTTTATAAATCAGCTGCAAAAAAAAAAAAAAAACAAAGCTGACGTACTTTTCCCTTTCCCGTTGTCTCAAGCGGTGCCGCATAATTTAGCAGAAAATATAGGCTCAAGAAAACAAGCATACAACCACCGCTTATGATAAGCGCAAAACGACGACGTATGCGAAACATGTTATCAGCAATTTAATTGAACATTTATGCGGCGGCCACGTACAATAAACTACACTGCTAAAGAAATAATTTTTGTTATTTTTTTTTTGTCGTTGCGAATATTCAACCAGGGCTGACATAAGTCTTAACAAATTAACAACGTCAAATCCCTGTTGTCAATTTATACCGGTTTACAACACTAACAGTTTTTTTTTAAGACGTTTTATAACACTGTACGCACACATACTTGTCTATTAATAATATCAAAGAAAAGCAGGATCATTTTCTTCCTGAGTGAATAACCGACAGTTATCTTTAACGGTATTAGTCAAATTACAACAACCACAACAACGCCAAAGGAGTAGTATTTTCTCAGTTTTAATTGAGACACGTGGCGCTGCGTTATAAAAAATGTTGCGAAGAACTACGTGGAGCTGGTTGTGCATTGCACTTATTTTACTGGTGGCACACTTTGCCATTGCAGGCAATAAAGAAAGTAAAAAGTATTCACGAGAAGCAAATGATCCAAAGTTTAAACAACCTTCCAGCGAGAAATATGAACAAAAATTTAAACATGGCGAAAAATACGATTCGAAATTTAAACACGGCTCTGACGAAAAGTATGATAAAAAGTTTAGACAAGTTGCCGGCGAAAAATATGACCCAGATTTCAAAAAACTAGATCGACCATTTAGAATGGCTAAGCTAAATTTGGTTTGGTCGAAGGCACAAAATGTAAGTAAACTGTTTTTACAGTAAGACCTAATGTTGGTGCTACTTTGTTTTATAAAATACAAATTTGCCAATGGATCCTGAACATTTTTTTTCGGATGTTGACTTAATAATGTCGTATATGTCGGTTTATGGAACAGCAGTTTATTTGGATCCAATTTCTTTAAAGATGAAGACGGTAACTCTAAAGTGGTAATTTTAACAGTGGAATTTTATAAAAAAATCTGGAATTGATTTTTAAGACCCATTTTTCGATGATATATGGTTCCAATCTTCTATCGACGCTATAGGTTATTACTTTACATTTGCGGTTAACTTATTCCTGAACCTTTTTTTTTTTGTTCTAGTTTCATTTTGTTTAAGAAAAAAATACAAAACTAAATTTGTACCCTTAAATTTTATTTTTTTTTTAGCGTTTGACGGAACCAAAATTGAAATCACTTTATATGGATCTTAAAATTCAGGACAAAGAAGAGATCACCTGGAAGCAGCTCAACTCACAGCACCACGACAAAGATGGTTTGAAAGAGAACGAATTGCGTCAAAAACTTATTGGTGTAATGAGTACTTACGATTTACTAGATCATTTCGAAGAAACACAAGATAAAGAAAAAAACAAAGCCGTACAAGGTATAATCTATTATAAAATATGCTACAGAATTATAGCATTTTTATATGTGTCACCTATTTTTTTATTTAAGAAATTTCACGATCCATCCGAAAGTCATCTGAACAAAAGTCTCTTCAAAGACAAAAAACTAAATCGGCTATGGGAAAAAGCAGAACTTTCTGGTTTTACTGCTGAGGAATTAAACTCATTAAAGCAGGAGTTTACGCACCACCAAGACAAGGTCGATATATATTATAGCCTTCTGGAAAATATTGGCAGCGTTGATACAAATAAGCATGAAAGTATGTCACTTTTTATTTACTATTCTATATTTCGCAATTTTTATTTTGTTAACATTTTATTATTTTTTTTCAGATGCCATAGACACCGAAGATTTGGATACCTATAATCAAATTAGTACTGAACCGAATGATAATGAGATTAATACACATGAAATGAATGTAAAGAAATACGAGAGCAAAATCAACGAACTACGTGATAGTCATCGTGGTATAAAAGATCACTACGATCGACTTGAAAGACTAGTTTCTTCTGGACCAAATAGCCAAGACTTTATTGAACCAAAAGTTCAGGGTTTGTGGCGTGTGGCACAGTCTAATAATTTTACCGATAAGGAACTTTCATCGATCAAAACTGAACTACATCATTTTGAAACACGCTTATTGAAACTACGTAATTTACATGCAGAGCATGCAATGCACAAAGAGAAATATAAGGTACATTAACTAATAGCAAACGTAAATAATTTAATAAATAAAAAATAATTTTTTTTCTTTTTGTTTAGAATGAGAAACATAAAGACAAAAGCAATCGCTTTGAGGATATGGAAGATCATATCAAGAAACAGACGCGCAAAGTTGAGAAGCTACAGGAGACCATTGAGAATACTATTTTCAAACATACAGAGCTTTAATAGCAAAAATTATTTGTAAAGAGTGTCGATTGCCAATGAAAGCCACATAAAAGCGGCGCACAAATGAGTAAAAAAAAAATTCTCAATTAGTTTAAGTTTATTACCAAAATGTTCCATTTAATGGATATTGAAGCATCCATATTTTTCTAAACATTTTTAGATTTTAAGCAGTTGTTTATGTGAATTGAATAAATTGAAATGTAATATTCCTAGAGCCCAGAGCGCATTGTCAATTTTGAGCCGGAAGCGATTTAATAACAAAAGAGATAAGCGAAGCTTCATTACGTTATCGCTATTAACTGATTAAGAGTGCGGAAAATGTGTTAAGTGAATAAGAAACTGTTGAAAAAAAATTTATTATGGTTTATGATCTTTTAAAACATCTAACAAAGTTTTTATGTTTTAATTTTCTTTTTTTAATGGTTTTCAATATTTTTATTCTAAAATCGTGCAAATGTAATATACAGAGGAAAAAATGTTTGCCAAAGTATACTATTTCGTAGAATTTTGAGTCTATCTGTCCGTTCGTCCAGTTTTATATAGTAGGAACGCCTCATTCTACAAGGTATTAAATTTGGGATTTGAATTCTATTGAGCTCATATCAAATAGATTTTATTCTAATTATTTTATAAATTTTAATTTGCGTTTTAAATCTTAGGTTGGAAATTGAGGAGCTGTTGGTGGAGGAGTTCAAATTATTTGATGAGGCAGATAAGGCGGGTAGGCGGTGAGTGACAGCGTCGTTATCCAACAGGTTTAGGGCAAGGGGGTTGGTGTGCCTGTCCAGTCTCTCCAGGTAGGCTTTGACAAACTTGGGGATTTTCTGATTAACCCAGGGACTCCGATCTCATTGTGTATATTCCTATTCGTATGGAACGGGTGCGTATTGGAGATTGTGTGGAGTACTTTCTTTTGAAAATTCTGGATTAACTCACAGTTACTATGTTTGGCAGTGCCCTCTATCGATATTCCATATGTCCAAATGGAGGTTAGTAAGACCTTATATATAAGAAGCTTGACGCGTAGTTTCAGGGTGGAACTTTTTTCCAGAAGCCATAGGTATTTTTTCAACCTAGCATTCAATTGTTTTTCTTATTGATAAGTTTGAGGGGTCAAAATGTCACTGGTTGGGATAGATGAACCATCCAGATGAACCGGAGGACAACCTCCTCTTCTTAAGGAAAAAATTGTTTGCGTGGATTTTTCAGGGTAAACCATTATATTCCATCTTTTTAGTCAGGAACTTAGCGTATGAAAGATATCTGTGGCAGTTTGAGGAGATATGTCACTAGCTAAAAAGGCCGTGTCGTCGGCGTATGTAATTTTTATTACTTAAACTAAAAGTTCAAGCAAACTTAAATTCAAATGACTAATTAGTTTGACAAACGAGTTTGAAGCAGATTTTTTTTAAATTTTGGTGGCAGCACTATTCAATAATTTCTTCTCGCTCGCACTCAAGCTTCTGTACAGATATGCGTTATAGCGGCCGGCACAGCTGTTGCCGCTCCATCGAAAAGAACAAGTCATTTTTTATTAACTCTCGTTCGCTTGTCCGTTCAGAAGGTTTTTTTTTTTTGTTTAAACAACAAAAAGGTAAATTAAACATTCTCATTGCGTTTCAAATGTAATTAAAATATACTAACATTGTTTAAATTTCAAAATAATGACAAAATTCTACATTTTTATGGCATGTACTGATTTTGTTTGCATCAATTTTTGTTGCCTTGAGTTCCCATAAAGCGATTTTTTTTAATTATGTTGTAAAGCAATGCAATTAAAGTACATAATTTGTTTGTGTATCCTATCTCTTATCTTGCTGCATTAGCAAATTTTTACCACGCACATACATAAATAAAGCGAATTATTACGGCTCTTTGCAAAATGCCACATCTGCAAATTTTGCTTTGTTTCGGCATTTTCATATTTCATTAATTTTGGCTAAATTTCAAAATTAAATTTAAAAAAATTTATGATTTCAGTTCGGCAGCAAAACTTCTCTATGTACATTTCTAGCTAAAAGTAAGTACGCCAAATTTGTGTCTTATTATTTTTTTTTTCTTCTGATTTTTATGTAAACGATTGTGTTCAATTTTCAGCTTGTTTTGCTTCAAAATTTCAAACTTCAGAAAAAAAAAAAAAAAAACAAATTATCAGTAATGCTTTTAAGAACACTTCAGACACAGACGCGTACAATACGCATGTTACTTACTTCTCAGCGTTATAGACAAGTTTCTACGTTGCATAGGTTTTACTCTAGCAAATCACTTCAGTTAGATTATTCCTACAGTACAAATCAGCTGCTAGTCAGGTACCTACCTTTATAGACATTGAAATTCATATATATATTGTATATAGTTATGTACTTTTAATTATTTATATCTTTTTATCTTAGATCCAATTCAACAGCATTGCGCAATATGTCCACCGCAAAGACATCGCACTTTGTTTTGCCCAATACGCAACCAATTGCCGATCTTGAATGTAAAGGCGCGTTTCAAAATTTAACCGACAAGGAAAAACTTTATGCGCATTACTTTAGCAAAGCATCCTGGGATGGTGGTCTCATAGCACTCGTTCAGTCCAGTCCGGAGGCACCGCTTATATTCTCACTTTTGCATCGCATTTTCGTTGCAGAGCCTATAGCTGCGTTGAAAGCTAAAGTTCTGGCAAGTAGCATTACTGAGGATGAGTTTACGGTAATTTATTTGTAGTAGAATTAAATTTCGTCAAATGCTTACTTTGTAAAAATTTGTTTTCAGGCTTTTCTAGTTTACACATGCGGCGTATTTGCCAATGCTGGTAACTATAAGGGTATGGGTGACAGTAAGATTTTGCCGAATCTGTCTGCCGAGAAGTTTGAAGAAATTGTGCGTGCTTCAGGCGCTTACACTGAAGATCTGCAAGTGCCCAAGATTTATGAGAAGGTTAAACATCTTATTTATGCGCTAGAGCCACGTAATGAAGTACTTGGTTTTGCACCGAATGGTATTACTACATATTGGTCAGATAATTGCACTAAAGAGGATTCGGAAATTGTTAATGAATGGTTGACCTCGAAACGCATTGAACCGTATATGTGTCGCACATTTAAATTGACAGAAGACGATAAAACAGTATACGATATTAAGCTAGGCTCTGTTGCTGCTAATGAGAAAGATGGCATTACATTGCCTCAAGAGACATACAAGGGTCATAATTTCCGTGTAACTCGTGGCGATTATCATAAGTTGCTGGAGCGCGTGAATAAAAATTTGCGTGAAGCGCAAAACTATGCTGCAAACGATAATGAGGTTAAAATGATCGAGCACTATATTGCATCATTCGAACAGGGCTCTTTGGCTGAGCATAAAGATGGTTCCAGATGGTGGATTAAGGATAAGGGTCCAGTAATCGAGACATATATTGGCTTCATTGAAACCTACCGTGATCCTGCTGGTGGACGTGCCGAATTCGAGGGCTTTGTTGCTATGGTTAACAAAGAGAGCTCTGCAAAGTTCGCAGAGCTTGTTAATCGTGCAGAAACGCTTTTGGAATATCTGCCATGGACACAGGTTTATGAGAAGGATTCATATTTGAAGCCAGATTTTACATCGCTCGATGTGCTGACTTTTGCAGGCAGCGGTGTGCCAGCAGGCATTAACATTCCCAATTATGACGAGATTCGTCAAGATGAAGGTTTCAAAAATGTTTCCTTGGGCAATGTATTGGCCAATATCAATCGTAAAGACCCAATTCCTTTCCTCTCCGATGAGGATCAAGAATTGATGAAAGAATACAAGGTAAAAGCATTTGAAGTACAAGTTGGACTACATGAGCTGCTCGGTCACGGTAGCGGTAAACTGTTCCGTATTGATGAGAATGGAAAGTACAATTTTGATGTTGAGAATACCAAGAATCTTATAAATGGTGAACCTATAAAGACATGGTACTTGCCCGGCGAGACCTACGATACAAAATTCGGTGCAATCGGTTCGTCTTACGAAGAATGTCGTGCAGAGGCAGTGGGTCTGTATCTATCATTGCAAAAAAGATATTTTGGAGATTTTTGGTTTTAAAGATGCTCAAGAACAGGAGAATATTATCTATATCAATTGGTTGAGTTTGATTTGGAATGGCATGGGCGTTGCGCTCGAAATGTTCAATCCTCAATCAAAACAGTGGATGCAGGCCCATTCACGTGCACGCTTTGTCATCATGAGAGTTTTGTTGGAAGCTGGTGAGGGCTTTGTAAAGATCGAAGAGACTGAAGCAGGTAAAAATCTACTGCTTACCGTTGATCGCAGCAAAATACATACGGTGGGTAAAAAAGCACTTGGCGATTTTCTTACAAAGCTGCAAGTTTATAAATCCACTGCTGACATTGCTGAAGCAAAAAAAATGTATGAGCACTTTTCGGAGGTTAGCGAGAGTGGCACACATCCATGGGCTAAGTGGCGCGACATTTGTTTGGCACACAAGAAGCCACGCATTATACTAGTGCAGGCCAATACCGAAGTCGATGCCAGTAATAAGGTTAATCTGAAGACTTACGATGCAACGCACGAAGGCTACATAAAATCGTGGGTTGAGCGCTATCCCAACACCGATGTCGATGATATACTTGAGGAAATAATTGATCAGGACAAGATCTACTTCCCCAAGGCATTTACTAACTAAAGTTCAAAAAAAATACTTTTTGCATGTTTTCGAATGATCAAGTGTATCGAAAGAAAGAAAAAAAAAAACATTTTAATTAAAAAAAAAAAAAAATTATTTTATGTAAAAATCATATTTATTATATGTTGTTCTCTTTTCATTGTAGCTTGTTTTCTGTTTAAATCGTTTATAAGACAATCACATAACTTTACAAATCTATAGCTGCGCAATAGATACTCCAGCTGCTATATACATTCGAAAACAGATCTACATATGCTATGCATAAAGTTGTCGGCAGCAACAAAGTGAACTATTTTGCTTATGGCCGGTCCGATCTCTCTTGTTGCAGCAGCATCGACAGCTGAAATTTGCATCGCATCCGTTCATTGCCGTTTAAATCGCCCCCGCTAAAGTTTTGTATTCGTTTCCAAAGCAAAGTTGGCGGAAATGCTTTCATTGCTGTAGAAACTAGAATCTCTGCTGACCAGATTCGAAGCACTTCAACTCTATGCTGTATTCTATTCTACATACTTTTCTTTCTTTACTTTAATCTTGGTTTAGCCATCATCATTATTCGCCTCTTTGTTGTTGCAGTGCAGCGCAATTACAGAAGTACAAACATACTTCTTACAGTTGGCAGCAACTTTAAGTGTATTTGCGCTGTAGATCGCATCATTTTTTATGATACACTTCCTTCGTTTGTTATATTACAAAACAGTAATATCATTTTATGAAAACGCTTGCAACACAATTGTACATTTTTCCGCATGTTATTTGTTAATATATGAAACCATTTAAAAAAATGGTCTATCGAAAGGAACAACCAATAATCAAATCAAGGAAATAGGAAAGCATTTAGAAAGTAAAAATTTGGAGCATTCTATCATCATAAAGCATTGTCGATCCCTGAAAACGAGCCGAGTTTTCAATTTCATGGCGGATGCAAATGGCGACCAGAAATATAAAATCTGATCAGATTCTCTTTCACCTAAATACTAGGAGTTCCCACATTGCATCCCCTTTTGAAATTGAAAATTCTATTCAAATTTTAAGCAAATGTAAGAAGTAAGAAGTTTAAAAATGTTTTTCGACCCTCCCCCACACCCTCAATGGGTGTTTCAACCCTTAAATTTAGACCTTTGCC
The DNA here is from genome assembly GCA_018903435.1 of Leucophenga varia. Classification (NCBI taxonomy): domain Eukaryota; kingdom Metazoa; phylum Arthropoda; class Insecta; order Diptera; family Drosophilidae; genus Leucophenga; species Leucophenga varia. The sequence continues at coordinate 254,638 of JAEIFJ010003030.1, forward strand.
GATATAAAAAATATGTGTCTACTTTTTTTTCCTAGCTCAGTTAAATAACCATAGTTTTGTTACGATCTGTGAGTATCACTCGGGTAGCTTTACCTTTTAGTTATGTTTAGGGGCTACGGTTTACAGTAAGACCCTACAGTTATGGGGCTCAACTCGATAGGTGAAGGGAAATGTTTAAAATATTACAAAATCCCACTTAACTTTCAAAAGAGGTTCGACAAAAAACACTAAAAAAAAAAAAGCAACTGTACTTGTTGGATGTTAATAAATTCGTCAATTAGTTAAGAAAATCAAACCGGACAGGCTTAAATTTATTTTTTATCTACGTCTCCCAAACATTAAAATCATTAACGAGGACAATGTAGAACTTTCAAACTTCGAATTGATGCGTTATATATCAGAACAATTATTTAAAAAATTGTTCATTACACTCGTTTACAACCAAAAAGATTCAGAGTTCTCATAGATCTATTCCTATGTATTTTGATCATTAGATTGGAAAAATAGCCACAAAAAATTTTTTCTTAAGAATCGTTTGCCTCAAAAAATGTTTTTTTTTTTTACTCTTTTTCGCTATTTTGAATTCAAAACAGCGAACCTGTATATCATTTATTAGGTAATTAGTTCGTTAGCTGTTTCGAATTATTCATTCTCTAGATTTATAGTAATAACGGTCAAAATTCCGAAAAGTATATCTCGTCGATCGATCGTTAAGAAACAAATGTTTGTGTCCATTTTTGGAATCTACGGTCTAAAATATATGGGAATAGATTTATGAGAACTCAGAAACTTTTTTAACCTGTAAATTAGTGTTATAATTACTCTTATAGGTAAAAATAAATACTTATGTTTTACTTTAGCGCTTTTTTAATGCAAAAAGGGAAACGTATAATCTATGGAATAAGTAGGCCGATTGGAAATGTATATCTATAAAAAGAGCGCTCAGTTAGTAAAAATACATAATACATTGCTTATAGGATACAAAATTATCGGTATAACTGAAATATGTGTATATCTTTTATAGAATTTTTTTCCAGCGTCTGTCTTTTTCTTACTTTCCTGTTTTCATCCACACAAACTCCTTTTCTTCAACTAGTTTCAGCTACGCAGCAGCAGCTACATCACGATCAAGTTGGAAACTCGTTTGCGCTCGTCGCATTCGTATTCGTCGTCATCGTTTAAGTTCTGTACTTCTTCTTCTTCTTTTACGTGTAACTTCTTATTCTTTTATTTTATTTTATTATGCTGCAACTGCGTACTTCTTTTTTGGTTTAAGGGAGGTTAGGTTGTTCTTTTGTTGTTGTTGACGAAGTTGCTTAGTTGCATGAAATTTTCATTTGTTGTTGTTGTTGTCGTTGTTGGGAAAAACAAAAACAAATTGAACGTCGAAGTTTCCAAATGTTCGTTGCATCTGAGTGATTCCGGTGGGTAAAACGGCTTTTGTTATAGCGGTGCAAATATACACGAGGGGGAATTCATAATAAGAAAAAAAAAAAAAAGAAACGAAGAAATAAAAATTCAAATAAAATAACAGCACAAAAATTGTGTAAATAGCGTTTCAAATAGCGTGTCGGTATCTACACATACATATATATCTACATATTTATACATATGTCTGTATGTATGTATTTAAATATTTTATTGTATCTGCAAGCGTTTACATTTTTATAAGTATGAAATAATACATACATACATGCATATATATGCATGTGTATGTAAATAGTCTTTCATATTGAATTGAATTTAAAGAAAGAAAGAAATAAAAAAAAAATACGCCATGGGAAATTGAGTTGCTGCAACCCTCGCCATGGTTCAATACATCTTTCACTTTGAACCAAACACCACAAACACTTACCTCTATTTTTTTGCTATTTTCAATTTAAAACGAAAAAAAAAAAAAAAGAAAATTTCAACGTTTTGCGTTTACGCCGATCTAATTTTCACACGCTTACGTACACATTTGGAGAAGGCAGCGGCAGCAGCAGCAGCATACCTCCTGCCTACCAATATAGTACAACACCGAAAATGCTGCTGGCCAATTGATTTTGTCATCAGATTCAGAAGTAAGCAGGTTCGTTAGTAACCGTTTTTTTGTTATTTTTATACCCGCCACACATAGTGTGAAGGGTATATTCAGTTTGTCGGAAAGTTTGTAACGCATTGAAGGAGACGTCGTAGACCCCATAAAGTATATATATTCTTGATCAGCTCGATGAGACGAATCGATTTAGCCATGTCCGTCTGTCTGTCTGTCCGTCTGTCTGTCTGTCTGTTTACTTCTACGCATTTTTTCGATCAAGATATATAGATATTACGCCGAAATTTGGAACTTAAGCTTTTCTCGGCAACGACTACTTTGTATGTTAAAATCAAGTTGCCACGCCCATTTTTAGGTGTAGCCCCCATACAAATTGACCGAAAATTTCTGAATTTTTGTATGAAAATATGTATTATTTATGCATGTATTCACTCCAAATTGGGTAAAAACTCTTCTTTTGTCATCCAAAGTCGAAACCAAGGTGCCACGCCCATTCTTAGGTATAGCCCCCATACAAATTTACCGCCCATTTTCCAATTTTTGAATAAAAATTGGTATTATTTATAAATTTATTTACTCCAAATTGAGTAAAAACACTTCTTTTATCATCCAATTCCAAAACAAAGATGCCACGCCCATTTTTATATATAGCCCCCATACAAACTCACCGATTATTTTTGAACTTTTGTATGAAAAATTAATTATTTTCGTTTATATATTTTTAAAATGTATATAAACCACTAATGATCACACATAAACTATTCAAAGATTCGTGTGGCGGGTATTTATGCTTCGGTTCCACCGAAGTTAACGTTTTTCCTTGTTTTTTTTTGTTTTTGTTATTTAGAGTTACAACAGATCGTGCGCCTTTGTCGCGTGTTATTTGACAATAAATTGCTGCGTTGTAGCAAACATTTGCAGCAGCAGCAGCATTAAGCAACAATCCACAACGCTTGCGAATTATGTACATAAAAAAAAAAAAACGCGGGCTAAAAGTCTGGATAAGAGAAGCAGCTGTGCTTCATGCGGGTGTCGGTCGGTCGGTGGTAGTTGTGACGCATGCGCATGCGCCACCGTTGTCAACGTTTAAATAATCGGTAGCTTAAAGTTGATAGCCTTCTTTGCTATCATTTCGACGTTTTTGACTTTGATGTGCTGCTTGCTTGCCTGTCACTCTGTGGGAAAACTTTTACGCCAGCGTCAATGTTTATGTGGGTCGAAAAGTAACAGCAAAAAATGCATTAAATCTGAAAAAACAAAATTAAGTCAAATGAAAAAATATATATTCGTTTGTCAATTATTTATTTTGTTGTCCAATAAAACAAAACAAGAAATATACCATATAAACCAAACATTAGAGATAAGTGCTGGGAAACAGGACACACGAGACAATTTGTAAATAATACCAGGATGAGTGGTAACGGAAAAGATCTTCGAATTTTGCTGCCGTTTCGGAATATTTGTCTAATCCGACGTTCCCAAAAATACCATTTTGTCTCTCTAAGATAAATAATAAAAAAGTGAAAAAAAAGTCCTAAACTTGGAGTATATTAACTATCAAACCGGTATCAAATAGTTTGTCTTGTGCACATCTCTAATGTAGATAAAAAATACTAACAAATGGAAAAATTTTGATCTTCGTATATGAAGTAAAGTTACACAATAATGGCTCGATCTGAGCCAAATTGGCGTTACAATTTTTGTATTAGCATTATATTAGTTTTCTCAGACCCAAAAACTAGACCTACTATTTTTTATGCTAGTTTGTGCGCTGAATCCAAAACCGTTGCCAGAATTCATCCAGTAATCTTATAAGAAACAAAACATCGCTGTTTCATTATAATTTTCTGTTAAAATCGCATCCTTTAATTGTTATATCTTAGTAAAAATCATCAGATTTCGAAAACTAAAAAAGAATTTTTAAGGTAAGAAAGTGTACTTTGAGGTAAAATTTGTTTGCTTGTTCGAAAAAATTTAAAATCGATAATATAGCTTGTTGAAATATGTCAAAAACGTCTATTTTTGCCCTTGTTTGAATATCTTCTACTAGAGTTTTGAGTTTTACATTTGAAATATAAGGATTGTAAAGATTCACTTTAAGTTTCGCATGTCGCAAATTTAAATTTTTTTGTATAGAAAAAATATTAAAAAATATTTTAAAAAAATGGCTTCCCTATGGAATCAATGAAATTATTCGAAGTATTGATGTAATGGTTTAAATTCTCGAGTATTTACACCAAAACTCTGAAATTTCAGTGTCCCTCTGATATATTTGTTTTTTGTTTTGCTGTTATTATTTTTAACTTATATGTTAGTTATTAAATTTTAATTAATGAAAAATGTCTATTTAAATCGAGTAAAACTGCTATTTTCGTGTCATTACTAAAATTAAAAAAAATAATTATTTACGATTTAGAAAGATTCATAAACAAACAAAAAAAAAAATAAAATAAAAAAGGAATCAACTATAATTACAAAGAAGAAAGTTGTACTTTAGCAAATAAAATTTAACATTTAACTGAACATACTCACGATCATTCCATATCCAATGTAGTGCTTTGTGCTGTCATCCTGAAAAAGCTGAAGTACTAAATTACATTTAAAAAAAAAAAAATACTGCAATTTAGCAGGCATTAATTTAAGAGTTGCACACCAACAAACAACATGGTGCGCCTGTGCGCACCTTCGCCTACGGCATTTCTTTTTTTTTTTTTTTTTAAGCCAATCGTCGACAATATCGCTTCTCTCTTTTGTTGTACGTTGTCTTGACCCAACTTAATAGACGAGCATGAAATCTAGTCACGAACTTAATAATGCCAAACCGTGCACTAGATCCATGTTCGCCGACAAAATAGAGTCAGAGAGGCGAGCGAATTAAAGATCACAAGCTGACTGGCTGGCTGGCAGGCAGTCAAGCCAGGTCGCAAACATACACATACAAACTTCCTCCTTCAAGACAGGAATTCTTCATCATTTTGTATTTTAGAGTATCATATACTTTCTTGCTATTTTCTCAGCTGTCGTTGTCGTTGTCATCGTCATCGGATTTCGTGCAACAACAACAGCAACAACAATAACAAAAAAAAAGTTACAATTTCTTTCGTATAAATCGTTAGTGTTATTGTTTTTTCTGATTATTGCCTGGACACGATTTTGTCTATGACATTTGATAGTTAGTTTAATGTAAAAAAAAAAAAATAGATATAAACTTAATGCAATAGAAATTTATGTGCATTTAATAGTATTTGTTATCGATTATTTAACAGACCGATTAAAGTTTATTACACAGCCAACAACAATAATGGCAAAAGAGATCAGGATCGTATCTAGAGATCGTGATCAACGATCAACTGACATCGGTTTGTTGTTGTTGTTGCTTTCAATTTAAAGTGATTTGAAGATTAATAAAAAGAAATTCATTATAATTGAAAAGAGCACAAATGTTAGCGACTGCGCAGCGTCGGCAATTGAAAGCATCAAAAGAAAAATATTCCTATTCTATTGTATTTATATTTATGTATTTGTGGAATGACTCAAGATTTCTGTATTATTATTTATTAAATAAATAAAAATTGCTGATTTTTACAATATTTGTTGTGCTACTCTAGTTACTAATTCATCGAATGGCGACATTGTAGCTAGGCAAAAAAAAAATAATAAAAATGAATAATTAGTTTTCATTTGTCGCCATATGTAATTTGATATATGATGAATCTTTTTTCTCTTTTCATTTTTTTTTTCTTTTTTGTGCATGGGTAAATTTAAACCAAATAAAATAAATTGAGCAATCCAAGTGTTTTGTTGAACGAAGCACGTCTACATCAGCGATTTTAATTCATTCTTTCGTTTAAAGTTTTTATTGTTTTTTTTTTTTTTATAAAGCGTCGTCAAAAAAAAAAAAAAAAAAAAAAAAATAGTACAAAACCCAACTCAGCGTAAAAATTTTTGGTATCATTTCTAATTACTAGAAATTTTGTAATAAAATAGTCAGTTACATTTATAATATTTCCCCTCAAACAACATTAAAATATATCTAGCTCAATTTTGAAATAAAAACTCTAATTTAAAACTTGTTTTCTTTATATTTTAAAATTAGTTTTATGTTCGTCTGACTGCGCAATCATCTTCGCCCATCGGAAACACACATGCGCGATAAGTACAAAGGGTCGTTGCACAGTGATACAAAATCTTTTTATATATAGAAATTTAAAGCTTTATTTTTTTATTGCTTTTTTAAAATATGTGTTGGATTTTAACTATAATAGACATTTTTATCAAGAAATACTACAACCAAACAATAGAACAAAATATCTCTCAAAATTTGTTCCTAAAATATCTTCCGATTTCTTAAGATTTCAAAATCTAAGAAAAATCTTTACTTAAACAATTTAGTGGAACAATTGTCCAAACATAAACAAAATTATACTCAATTAAAAATGTTAATAGTTTAATTGATGAAAACTATCTATCTGCTTTTTAATTTATTTATTCATACGTAAATAAAATATTTTTGTTAATCTCCTACTTTTTAAACTACTATTAAAACTGCAACTTTCGCTAAACAGCGGAAAAATCTTTTTGAATATAACAAAATTGCTCTTTATTTTTTTAAATTAAAAGTTATCTTCCTAAAACTTTTTGAATGTTGTTTTAATAAAACTTCATTATTTTTTATAAACTTTCCCTTTAAAAGTATTTAAGTTAAAAAATCTATGCTTAATACTATATTTACTTAATTTTTAAAATCATTTTTAAAAACTGAAAACAGCGAAAATTTAATACCTACAACATTTGATAGAATTTATACCTATATGTAGTAGGGTTTTAGTTCTCGTTGATCATAGATTTTAATAACGATCTTCAAAACTAACGTATCTCCCCGAAGCACTAACCAAGTATATAATTAGTCTAAAATATTTAGGTATTTTGAATCGAAGTTTTTAATTTAAATGAATTTATTTAATAAAATAAATTGAATTTTTAAGTAGCCTCATAACAGCATAATTTTGTCACTTTTATCAAGCTAAATAGATTAAAAATATCAAAAAATATCTAATATTAAATATATTCATGTTTAGAGCAAAAGTATCGTTTTCAAAAATGTTTAATTGATTTTCCTCCTAACTGGTAGTTAAACAAACACTAGAGTGCCCTAGTTAAACAAACACTAGAGTGCCTTAATTAACTGATTTGAAATTTACTATAAAATTTCATGTATATATAAACAGAACTACATCAAATCTGCATTTTCAACCACTGTGCAGCAAAAAAGCAGTTGCTTCGACTAATTACATTTTTCGGTAACAGGTGTTTCTTCTGCTTCGCTGGCGGCGGCGACGGCGATATTGTCTGTTCTGTTGATTCGCTTTTATTTTCAATGTCAGTTCGCCGGAAAGGGATTTTTTTTCTTTTCAGACTTGTGCGTCTATTCAAAGAATTTGTAATATTCTTTTTTTTTTTCGTTAATACATTTGTAACTTTTGGTCATTATTACAAACAATTGTTGCCGGATGGATGAACACATTAAAGTCTTCTTCTTGTTTTTATCTTTTTTTTATTTTTATTTCGATTATATTTTTCATGTTGCTTTAACTGCCGTTTTTAATGAGTGTGGATCTAGTCACAATGTCAAAAGTAAATGTGAAACACTGGACCCTCACTCACTAAAAACAGAAGTAGTAGAGAAAAGTAAAAACTATTCCCAGTTCAATTTTAAAATAATTATAATATCGTCGCTTTGAGACTCGACACTGTATTTTGTTTTGATAAGTTGCGCGTTATCAATGAGCACAAAAAAAAAAAAAAAAAAAAAAAATGAAGCCGCAAAGACAACAAAACTGAAAAAAAAACAAGAGTTTCCTCCTTCATAAATATTGCTGCAAAAATGTTTAAGTAAAAATATTGCAATTTTAAAGTAGGCCTTTTTATCTTTTATGATTTTTTTCATACATATGTACATAAATATAATAATGTGTATTTCAATTACTTATCGGGAATACACATTGTTTTTTTCACAGTTCTTAAGAAATTTCTCGCCGCATTTTTTTTTTTTTGTTTTTGTTTTTTTTTTTTTGTTATGTACATTGCGAAAATTATATGGCAACACTTTAAAAAGCAAGCGTTACCTATTCTCCCTCTCGCTTGTACTTTATATGTAGTTGTGCAAATATACGATACGATCGCAATTAGTTGCCGCTCTCTTTTCGAACAAAATGAACGTCTTTAACCGTTATTTTGCATCAAGAGATTGTAAGAGAGAAAAGAGAGAGCAGCGAAAATTTATTGAAATATAAAATTAACTATTTTCCCATTATTATACTTCTTGTATTAAATCTCAATTACACATTTTTCTGCACCTTCTCACGAGCTCTTTTTGTTTCTTTTATCTTCATTAGCAGCGCTGGCGCGCATTTATCATTTACGCTGCTTTTCAAACGGAGTTAATTAGAATGACTGCGACGCCACTGCAAACTTTGCTGCTACGATTTGCTATTCGGCGAAAAAAGCTTCTTTGTGTTGAGTTGTCGCAGTTGTCGTTGTCGTCGTCGCCGCTTCACTTGGCAAAAGTAACCAATACCAATGCACAAATAAAAAACACATAGCCACGCACATACATACATACGTATGTATATAACCGCCATATATACATATATACAGTCACGAAAAATGCTCTCTGTATTTCATTATGTACTTGATTTATTTTAATTTTGTATATATAAAAACGATCGTTTTTTTGTTGTTGTTGTCGTTGTTGCTTTATTATTAAATAAAAAACGCATTAAATTGTATGTCGAGCGTAGACAATCACTTTGATTTCGATTAAAAGAAATTGTTGCGCGACTTTATCGAACTCATGTTATATTTGTTGTCTTCGTTTTCCGCAACGCCCCCCTTTACAAATTTTCCGTTCACAATGTGATTTGACAAAACGAATGCAAAGAGTTGGAGCAACATACATATTTGCGGTTTGCTTATTTATTTTTTTTTTTTTTCAATTTTTTTTTTTTTTACAAAAAGTTGAGTACAGTTATTTAGCAAAGAAGGGCAAAGATAGGGAAAAAACTGTTAATTCACACAAACACACACAGACACACAATTGCACGCATACAGTACTATGCCGCAACGTATAAAATCAACTCACGCGATTAATTTAATAAATTGCAAATAAAATGTTTTTTCATTTTTAATTTGTAATATCGATGACGAAAAGTGTAAAGTTTTTTTTTCGATTTTTTTTTTCATCTGCTTATTTTTAAAGCTTTTTATTTTGAGCTTGGGAAAATCACATCACAATATTCAATTAAACTGCGACAGCGCGTTTGACGTTAGCGCACCACTAGCGAACTTAATATCGACTGATCCACACAAAATGTCTTATAAGACTAACTCTGGTTTCAAAAACTGATGTAGCAACAAAGCGCGCTTGTTTGAAAAAAAATATATACAAATACAACAACAACAATAGCAGTGTCAAAGCACGAACATTTGCGATCATTGTATGCCGCCGTTCTGCTCTTTTTTGTTCGTTCGTTCGTTCTTTCTCTCTCTATCTCTCACGCAATGCTCTTTCGTGATTTGCTTCGTGGAAGGGTCGTTGCGCTCTGGAAAATACACTTAGAAAAAATTCGGTAACAAAGAATTTCATTTATTTATTTGATAGAACCAAGTTTAATATAGATGTATGTACACATATTTAGTCAAAATAATTATGATAGTTGCTTCCTTTGAGAAAGAGTTTTTCAAATGATAAAACAAAACTCAATTATTCCAATTTTTTTTTTTTGGTCTTGAAAAGCCATACAATTTTTTCCAGCGGTTCCGGTTGAAGCTTAAGAACGTTTGTAAAAAGATGAAGATTTGGTTTAAATCATGTTTTCGAATGCAGCTCATTTCAAACTAGGCGTGTACATAAACCAAACAATCTGATTTTGCTCCAAACAGTCATCGGATGACAGATGACTACAAGAATAAATGCTCATAATAGTTTAGAAAACTTTAAATTTGAAAAACAAATTGAAAACTTTTGAAGAACACCTTGAATTTTAAACATAATTCAATTTAATTTTTACACTTTTCTCGAGTGTATCTGAGAGAGTAGCGAACTTGTCTATTGAGATGGGATCGTGAGGTGAGTAAATTTGCTGCTCAAAGCAACTTCGTCTTCAAGAAAAACTTACCCTAACAAGCCCAACTAAAAAGAATTGAACTCTGAATACAGATGGTAGACATACGGACGGACAGACAGGCAGACAGAGATACACAGATACATAAAGAAAAGGTGAACAAATGTACTTTCATACATAGATACAAACATACATATGTATGTATGTATAAACAAAGAAGAATGAGGAAGAAGTAAAAGAAGCAAAGAAAAATAATGATGACGCAGTAAAAAAAAAATAATAATAATTACAATCAAAGAAATGTTGTTGAGATTCTGAAAGAATACTCAGTTGCGGTCGCACTGAATCAAGTTAGGGCGATCTATTCATCCAACTATCTTTTTTTCTTATATATATTTCTGTATGTATGTACATTTATATGTAATTATTTAAATACATACATACATACTTATATATCGATAAGTTACTCCACCACTCGAATTTATATTACGGGTAAGCATTTTGTCTTGAAGAAATGCTCTTGATATACATAAGTACACACATAGATACACAGACACGTTCATACTTATAAGTACATACATACATACAAACATATGTATATGTACTTACAGTGAACAACAAAAGTATTCAACGAACAATAGTTTTTTTTTTTTTAATTTTTACTAGAATCAATTACAGAAGCGGCTCGCAACCTTAAGCGCAGCAAAATGATGCTCTTTGTGTCAGTACTACTACAGAAATATAGATTTTCAATGCTAATACATACATACATATTATATATATTTCTTGTCAGTATATGCAGAACTCAAATAGACTGGAAAATGTTTTTCCTATTGGTATAATATCTTACTTCTACGTTTGTTCGGCCGTCTGTGAGCTTTTAACAAACAAAAAAAAAAAAAAAAAAAAGGTTATAACCTTTTATTCAATTATTAGACTAGACATTTTCGTTGCATCCGAACTATATTTAATACGACAGTTTTAGTCGAATTCGATGTTACAAAATTTTTATTTAATTTTCCTATTTGTATTGTACGCTGACGAATACTTTTTTAGTTTACTTTAACTTAAAAAATAAACAACAAATAAAAATATAATTGTGTTTCTTACACTACCCGCTCTATCACTTCAGGGGTCAACATATAATTCATCGCCTGCCAATGAGTGAGGGACGGACGGACAGACGAACGACATTCGAATATTAAACGAACCACATCGACAAATGATAAGACGTTGAAATCGTCGTCACTCAGCACTGGGAAAGGGTTCGATTGAGTATACAACTGATAGAATGAGAGAGAGGGATAGGAAAGAGGAATACGACGCTTGCATAAATATCGATCGGATCGTTCTTCTTAATTACAGACATTGGTCGCACTTTAGTCTCACCTTCGTCGATGACGATTACAACCAGAACCGCGACAAAAACAACAACAAAAACAAAAAACAACAACAACAAAAATGATGATGATTTACGCAGTCGCAGCATCAACAATTAGCTACCGGAATTGCGATCGCAAATGATCTGAGGCGTCGGTCGGTTGTGTAGTCTTTAAACAAGTAAAACTCAAGGTGACACAATTCCGTTCTGTGTGCGTTTCTGTTTTTTTTTTTTTTTTAAAAAAATTTTTTTTCTTTACGACTTCTTGTCACTTCTTTTCTACATTCTCCTCACTTCCTTGCGTTTTGCATTGCTTCCAATCTGCATGAGAATCATATGTAAAAATTTCTTATGATGCGTAAATGAATGAATGAATGGATGAAAGAATGAGTGGAACGAGTCTGAGAAGTGTTTTAAAATTCACTTCCCTCTTTTTTTTTGCAGTCAGTCGTTGATCTTTGTTAAGTTGTATGTTCGAGATGTGATCATTTGTGGCGCGTGCGTTCAACCCACCCAGTTGAATGACTGCTACTGCCTAACTGCAAAAAAAAAACAACAACAACAACAACAACTTTGTTTAAGTATTCCGTAGTTTCATATCTAACGTTCGCCGGTCACCAGTAAGCTACATCACCATCCATATACACACATACTTACCATATGTATGTATGTAAACACCACCATGAACATCGCTACCGCCCGCAGCAAAAGCAGCTGATGATTGAATAATGGCATATTTGCTATAAACAAACAAATGGTAATTGATTTAAACATTTAATTGGTCATATGTCATAATGCCATAATATATAGAGAGCGTAATATTCGATTTATGATATTCGATTTGTAATAATTTGTAACAAGGTTGCATATTAGTTATATCGAAAAGTTGTACGTTGAGCGAAAATACCTTTTACTTTAAATTTCATTTTGTACCCGTTTGTTTTTTTTTTCTCAAAAACTTCCATGCGAAATCTTTAGTTCTCAATGTACAAAACAAGAAAAACATTAAGGGTTTTCAGAATGGTCTTGCAACTTTAGTAACAAAATGTCAAAAATATAAAAATATCAATCTATTTTGCACTACCCATGCCCCTGACTAAAAAATTTAATTGCATCGGTGTAATGCAAGGGCTGCAAAATAAATACGGAAGAGTAGCAAGTGGCAGACCGAATTTCAACAATTTTCATGTAACTAGTAATGAAGACAAGTAAAAACGATAACTGTTGAGGAACCGAAGCTCAAATACCCGCCACATCTTGGTTTTATTTATTTATGATCATCAGTGGCTTTGGTAAAATTTGGAGAAGGGATGGCTTGGAGTCAATACTCCGATAATTCAAATAATGATAAGCATTTTATAAAAAAAAAAAAAAAAATAGAAAATGGATGCTGACTTTGTATTGGGCCATATGTTATAGTGGGCTGATCCTTATAATATCAGTAGAGTATATATAGGATGACATTAAAAGTGTTTTTACTCCAGTTGGAGTGAATATATTCATAAATAATTTCTATTTTTACACAAAAAACAGAAAATGAGCGGAAAATTCGTATGGGACCTATACCTATAAATGGGCGTGCTACCTTGATTTTGACATTATATGTCATGAGAAATATTTTTACCTAATTTGGAGTGAGTACATTCATAAATAATAACTTTTGTCGTTCAAAAAATTTAAATAAACGGTAAGGTTGTATAGGGGCTGTACCTTAAAATAGGCGAGGCACGACACTTAAGCTTTTAGTTACACGTCAATATCTTTAAAACTAAGCGAATGAAAGGCGTAAATACAGACAGACGGAGAGACAGGCGGACATGGCTAGTTCGAATCGTCCTGCTTATCAAGATTAAATATACTCTATAGGGTCCCCGATGCCTCCTTTAATGCGTTACAAACTTTCTGCCAAAATAAAAATACCCTCCATACTATGTGTGGCGGGCTTAAAAGTAAGTAAACAGTTTTTGTTTGAAAGTTAGAAAAAAAGTATGAAAAAGTTTTATAATTTATTAATGTTTTCTCGTGGCATGGATTAAAAGGGATCTGACATAATTTGTCACAAAAATGTTAGTTCTGTCAAAAGTAAAAAAAAAATCAAAATATTTGGTGGGTACACTCTCTTACATAAGAGATATGTTATCTATCTGTAAATTTTTTCTGTGTCTTCATATATAGTTTTCTCATACAGCTGACGTACGGACCTAAGGACGTACAGAGTCTAAGTTGTGTAAGCCCGCTTTGTGTGGGAGGTGTCTTTTAAAGGATTCAATAACAATTTGATTAACCGCGGGATATTTTGAATCCGATGACTTCGGATCTATCTTTTATTGTATCAAGGTCTGCTAAACACCAACATAAATAATAAAACAATAAACAAATGTACCACGCCTTTAAATGCCACCAGAAAAGCGAGTTCTCTCATTGTTTAGCCGAAGTAGTAGTTGTCTATTATCATATGTATTACCTTACAAAATCCCAATTTCTTATACATATGTTATCTGTATGTATGTTTTGCTGTTAAAGATTTGCCATGACTGTAATTCATATGACACTGGCGCTCCCTCAATGTGGGTTGCTATTCCTGGACTCTTGACTTAAAGTCTTTCGTGTTCGTTTGAGTACCCGTTAAGGAGCTTAGTCGCCGTTGTTTTAGTCGTCGTCGTCGTCGTAGTTGTTGTTGTCTTCTTCATCGTTTTAATCAAAACAAATGGCAAAGTTCAAACAAGGTTAATGACATTTCAACAAATAGCACTAGAAGATGGTCCAAAGAGTTTACCAGCATCGCAAAAGGATGCTATGCAATCAGCACAGTATTTCACTCTAATAAAAAGTCATGTCGAACCAAAAAAATCTCTGACCAAGCATCTTGGTAAATATAAAGGCAGACCTTTCTAACGATCATTTACCTCGAAATGTAACAACAAAAATAATAACAACAACAATAACGACTTTGTCCACAATGTCTATTTTTGCTAGAGATGCACACAAAAACTAGAAAAATGAAGCAGCCGCAGCAGCTATCACAGCAACAACAACAACATCTGAAAATACAATCACATCGTTCTCTGCCCCCGGGTTCTCTATTTGTATCTCTGGTGAACCGAGTTAAGCTTGTCCAAAGGAGCGCCGTGAGTAAATTTCGCAAGAGGCGATCTTAAATTCAAACTAACAACGAACATTTCAACGAACCGTGCACACACACATACACGCACACAACAATACACACACACAAACACAAATATACACCAAATAACCGAAATCAGCAGTGGCAATAGGAGCAACAAAAACAAAACACTATACTGATATTAATAAAGTGACCACATTTTATTTAATCAAAAAGAACCAAATAACTTTTTGCCTTCCTATTGAACATATCTACATCGTAAATATACCAAGAACTTAAATGATTTGTTGCACTTAGTTAAGCCAGACTGTTACATTATTTCATATCATATGGAAAACGATTTTTACCTAGGAGAATGGTACCTACTGAATACTTTTTTTTTTTTTTTTAATTGTAAAATGAGACAAATTGCTAAATATCTTGGTTAAGTAACCAACTTCATCTGGAAGCTATTTTTCCGTTGGTTCAATGTAATTTTATTATTTGTGTTCAAAAATTTTAGTCGTTTTGTCCAATATGAGCAGTCTGTATGAACCATAATTTTTTGTTAGTTTATGCGATCACCTACAAAAATTAACGGAGACTACTGGAGAAATTTAGCTGAAATTTGAAATTTAAGCTTTTCTCGGGAACGACCAGGGCAAGTTCGAACATAAAAGTGCCACGCCCATTTTAAAGTATAGCCCCAAAATAACCACCCATTTTCGAATTTTTGTATGAAAATAGACATTATTTATGAATGTATTCACTCCACTAGGTATAGGCCCTACACAAAATTATCGACTATTTTTAATTTTTTGGTTTGAATATCTGTATGTTAAGCTTTAAATTTGAAACCAATATTGTGTCTAAACTTAAGGTATATAAGACTATCGACTCCCATCGCATCTCGAAGTTTTATCTAAGCTACTGATGGTAACACATAATCTATTTCAAAATAAAAAGGGAGCTGTCACGGAGCGCCTGGTAGATAAATGTAAAAAAGGTATGGCATAAGTATAAGAAAATTATAAATTAAGACGTTGCGTTAACATTTGGTTTCCTGGCCTACCTAATGCGCTAAAAGATGTTTTACATCAAAAAATTTGAATGTTTGGTATGATTCGATACACTTTATTAGTCGTTGCTGTTTTATATTACATACACAATTTCACAAACTTAATATTACCTTTATTACAATTTCACTATTTTCTCGGTGTAAATAGGATAAATTTTTTTTTCGGCCGCCCACCTTCGAATTTTTAACTTTTCGGGTCCTATAAACACGTGTATCAAACTTACTTTACTTCAAATACTTGTAAAAATACAAAGAATTTATGATCCATTCTATAGGGGCCACGCACACCGCGCATTTTTCAAAAGTGATATACGAGTATATCGTATTCTATCTTTTAAGTTGGACCAAAAAAACACACATTTATAAATTTTATTGAAATCGGTTAAGTTATTTCGGAAATATTCGATGAATTTATGATTGATTCTATTGGAGCACGTTCACCTCCCATTTTTCCAAAAGATTATATATTATACATTTTAAGTTGGACCCAAAAATACACATCTGCAAACGGCCCCACTAAGAGGTATGAAAAATAGTTTACATCCTATTCTCATATCTGCTGGACATACACACAAATTTTCATAAGAATAAGTCAAGCCGTTTCGGAGGAGTTTTGTTACAAACATTGAGACACGAGAATTTTATTTTTAGAAGATTATGTAAATTAGAGACCTGCATGAATGTACTCACTTCAAGCTCAACAGATCTGTACAGTAGTGTAGTGTTCTCAAAACTACTGCACTCATTTTTATCTGTGCAGTATATTTCTTATGCCAGAAAAGACTGCACAACATTTTTACTATTCTCACAAAGAATGAGTTCAGTAAGATGTTGTACTCTTTTTAAGTGAATGCTATATTTGTCTTCTTTTGACACGCTGTGCAGTGTTTGTGTGTTATTGTACAACTGTTCAGATGAGTTCAGTAGTTGCCTACCTTGATAGTTTCACAATCTTTATTTTAAATTTAATTTTGTGTTGATTTTCATTTTATGTTCGCCTGGTATCCCGTTTTAATAAAACGCTAAATTCTTGGTCCATTTCATTATATGTAATATGAAACATAGCCTATGTCACTCGGGACAAGTGTAGCTCGCCAACGGTAAAAGAATTTTTCAAATCGGTCCAGTCATGAAGTTTCGCTCATGTCGTCTAATAAATATTTAAAATTTATCTCTGTATACTGTACAGTAACTGCACCCAAAACATTGTACAGTGAATCAACTGCACCCAAATTTATTGTTCTCATCAAATGCTGCACAACATGAGAGTGAGTGAGAGCACTATCTGTCAATACAGGCAAGTTGTACATATTTTTTACTGCACTGTATTTTATCTGTGCAGTAAAAATATGTACAACTTTTAGAATGAATCATTCATTTGGCCTTCTGAATGCATTCATGCAGATGTCTAATGTAAATATTCATTATCTAAATATATTTCGAGTATATGGTCACTTTACGTACATCTCTAACGACGCTGTTACTAGAGCTATTGCCGCAATTGGAGCTGAGCACTATAAACAAAAAGTAAAAAAAAAAAAATGTGTACAACTCCAAGCCAAAACCTTTGCGATCCACACGATCTTAGAAACAAAAACAACAACGAAAGAAAAATAAAACATTCAAAGACGTCGAAAGAAACAAACAACAAACCAAAAATGATTTTTATTTTATAATTTTTTTTTTTTGTTGCTCACTTTTTTGTACCTTTTTTTTTTTTGGAGTTGGTTTTTATTCTGCCTATACACGTTGAAATCTACGAAAATAATAACCAGTTTTGTTTTTTACCAAAAAGCCAAACAAATGAACGTAAGAACTTGGCTCTTCTCTTTACACAGTAGCGCAGCCTCTCTCTCTTCTCGCTCTAACTTATTTCAACTTACACAACAGTTTAAAGTTAAAGTGGCCAAAGACGAGTAGAAGGAAGATGAAGAAGAAGCAGAAAACAAGTTGAAGTTGCGGGAGTGCGAGGTTCAACGTTACATTCCGTTTCCCCTTCCATTTCTTTTATTTTAAAGATATTTTCGCACTGTGCTGCTGCCTTAGCGTAGCAGCAACAGCTCGACGACTCGTTGAAGTGAAGTGAAGGTGAAGGGTTAGGAAAGTAACATTAAGCGTCGAATACAAAAGTTTAGTTTGATAGACGATGCTGCTGCTGCTGTTGCTTACAAAAAAAAAAAATCGAGTGAGAGAGTAAGCGGGAAAGAGTATGAAAACAGAATGAGGAGCAGAGAGAGAGCGCATTTAAGATGTTGCCTTTCTAAACACTTTTCAGATCTTTATCACCGTTTGTTGTTGTTGTTTTTGTTCTTGTTCTTTTAGAAAAAAAAAAAAACCAAATAGAGAAAAGCTAGAAATGATTTTACTCCTACAAGCTTAAAGGCAAAAAAAAAGTTGACTACTTGTGCGAAGCATGTAACTCACTTTGATAGCCAACTTTTTTTTTGTATGTCTATTTTAATGTTATTATTTTGTTGTTTTTTTTTTTGTGGCTCCTATTAGATGCATATAAACTGTGCGCTACGTCGTGTAGTCCTCCTAATTGGATGTAGCGACTTAATTGGATAGTGCAGGAAACGATCAAAAGTAAAAGAAATTACGAATCAAAGTCATTTTGCAAGCAAATGAGCGATCTGCGGCGAGTAGTAATGTTAAACAAAAAAAAAAAAAAAAAAAAACAAAAAAAAAAGAGCAATGACTACTTTCCAATTGGAATACCGTCATGCCTTGGAAAATGCGAAGTCGGTGGAGTGCCGTGATACACAAACGAATTTTCCAGTTCAATTGCGGCTTTAATTCGATCGCTAAGCTAAGACGTAATGTGAAATAAAAAACAAGCAAACATCCATTCTCTCCCACAAATCAATTACTACATGGAGAGCACATACAAGAGCATTAGAGGTAGTGAAAAGAGTTGATGCAGAAACGAGGCAACAAATGACAAGAGCCAAAAAAACTAAAAAAAAAGAAAAGAAGAAAAATTTATGTTGAAAAAAAAAATGGAAACTACAATAGTAACAATCGTGAGAATAGTTCAAAAACTTATAAAACTAGCTTCATGTAAAGTAAGCCTAGAGATACACTGAATAAAACAAATTAGTGCAGTATATCGCATACCATGGTCATACATAGGTAGGGTGAAAGAAGGGGATTATTTTTTAGAGTTTTTATCGGCCTGATTTTTTAGAAAAGCGTTCGTAATTATTAATAAAAGTAGGTTTGGTTGTTCCTCATATTTAATTCTGGGTAATATCTTTTGTAGACCACAAAAAAAGTTTCCCCGGGTCTGAGTTGGCGAGAGAAAAGTTTAAATCATGTCTTCTTGTAAATAGAAAAAAAAAAATTGAAATCTACCATAAAAATAATAAATAAATATTAAACGTTTTAGTTAATATTCAAAAAAACTTTATTAAATAATTTAAAATTACTTAAACTTTTCTTTGGGTGTATAGGGACATATGTACGTAATGTAAATTGAAGAACAGCAGAATAGAGCCAAGTCAAGTCATCCAACCAGTCAAAGTCAGTCAATCAACTCTCTCGAGAAGAGCAAATAAATATACACTAAACTTTCGTCGATCAAGCCGCCACCAACAGCAACTACGATTGGCGTCTGTCTGCCAACAATAATAACAACAACATCAAAGAGCAATGCGCGCTCAATTTAAGCTTAAAGAAAACTTTATTTTATTTTATTTTTTTTTTTGGAAAAGACAAAGTTGAAAATCAGCGAGGAACAAACTTCGTGCAGATCACAAGACTGCGATCGACTTGATTACAATAATTACAATCAGCTACGCGTCCAAATCAAGGTTTAGAAGTTAAGATAATGTGTTTGCGTATGTATGTAAGAAAGAGAGCGAGAGAGGGAGAGGAATAGATATACGTTGCAACTTGCAAGTGAGACAACCTAGTTGCATTGCGCTACAATAAATTGAAGTAAAGCAAAACAAAATTAAAACAAAACTCATCAACAGCGGCAACAACATCATCATTGGCAGCAGCAGCATCAATGCATGTGAAAGAGAAGGTAGAGGTAGAGTGATAAGAGAAGATACGCGTACAATGTATTAAAAAAAGAGAGAAAGAGTATCTAAACAGCATCAGGATAGACAAAAACAAACTACAGATCGACAGCAATCCATCGATCAGTTACCGTCAACAAAAAATTTTATATAGGATCGTCAATTAAATTCGTTTGAGAGATAGTAATGTTTGAATAGTCAAAGCTTTGATACTCTTCAGATATGCTAACAGCAATTTGATGTTAAATTTTTTTAATTTATCTTAAAACGTGTAGTTGAAAACGTGACGCTTTAGTCCTATTGGAAGTTGAGATTGGTTGTGTCATAATAATTTTGCAAAAATTCCAAAATCATAAATCATTATTTATTTTTTATTTTTTTATTTTTTTAGAGAAAGAGAAACTTGTTCAATTTTTAACCAGGGCTGCAAACCGGTTTTGAACCGAACCACAGAATTCTTCGAACTGAACTATGAATCTTTGAACGGAACTAGTTCTTTTAAAAAAAATGAGTTTGAACCAAAAACCGAACCATATTAGAGGCAAAAGTGCTGCGGCTTAAACCGGTTCTCCAATTATTTTTAAGCATCTTTGTATTACTTGTTATTGTAAAATGTTCTTGCGGCAAAAATGTTACTTGAGTTTATGTCAAATTTAAATGCAAAAATTTTGAAAATGTTAATACTAGTTCTTGTTAATGTGATAATATTAAAACCAGTAGATAGGGGCGGCATTCAAAGTAATCCTTTTTCCGATCGTTAGTTCATATCAGCAAATAAAAAAACAATAATTTTAAGTTTTTCCACTAAATTCGCCGTGTGAACTTTAGAGGAAAATAAATCAATCTGAATGTCACGTTCGGATCAGTGAAGAGCGCTAAGCACATTGATTTTACCTGAAGATGTACCCGAGATTATTATGCCTACAGCTGTTCAGTAAAATAGATGCTCATATCAAGTAAGCAAAACTTTTTTAGTTGATGTGAGGCTACAATTTTTTAACATGTTCATTACGTGAACCATTTTAACCGAACTGAACCATGGTTCAGCACTGACTAAAAACGGGTTTGTGAACCAAACCACTGACAACGAAACCACTGCCACATTTTTTTAGTGATTTGCAGCCCTGTTTTTAACACAAAAACATACCAAAAAAAAAGGGATAGGTTTTTTGGGTGTTAACTTGAAAGTGCGGTCGGCTGGTGGAAAACTAAAAGACTAGGCTTTTGTTTACAGATTCTAAAATTGTTTCACACATGGCTAGGTTAACTTATCTCTGGTAACTGATACCTATTTTATGAAATCTCCTACGTGACTGACATACTAACATGATGACTTAAGATTTCTTTCGTTGAATTCATTATTCCACACAAATTTAAAAGTTGATATTAGAAAGATGATAAAAGAAAAAAAAACAAGGAAAAACGTTAACTTCGGTGGAACCGAAGCTTAAATACCCGTCACACGAATCTTTGAATAGTATATGTGTGATCATCAGTAGCTTATATACATTTATAAATATATATTTGAAAATAATTACTTTTTCATACAAATGTTCGAAAATAATCAATAAGTTTGTATGGGTGCCTTAGCTAAAAATGGGCGTGGCACCTTGGTTTTGATATTGAATGTCATTACAAGTGTTTTTACCCAAATTTGAGTGACTACATTCATAAATAATAGCTATTTTCATATGAAATTCGATATTGGGCGGAAAATTTGTATGGGGGCTATATCTAAAAATGGGCGTGGCAGCTTGGATTTGATATTGGATGACATTAGAAGTATTTCTTTCCAACTTCGAGTGACTACATTCATAAATAATAGCTATTTTCATGCAAAAAATTAGAAAAAAACGGTAAGTTTGTATGGGGGCTATACCTTAAAATGGGCGTGGCACTTTGATTTTAACACTTGAACTGCTTAGGACTGAGAAAAGCTTAAGTTCCGAGTTTCAGGTCAATATCTTTAAAACTGAGCGAATGAATCGCATAAATACAGACAGACGGACAGACGGACGGACGGACGGACAGACAGACAGACGGACATGGCTAGATCGACTCGTCTCGTCGTGCTGATCAAGAATATATATACTTTATAGGGTCTACGACGTCTCCTTTAATGCGTTACAAACTTTCTGACAAAATGATAATACCCTCCCACTATGTGTGGCGGGTATAAAAACATTTTTGGCGATAGGGAATTTAGTAATGATCCAAAATTGATACTTGCCGAATAAACTAATTAAATTTACACTATATCATTTTGAAATGTTAAGCGTTTAGGTGCTTAACAGAAGAAATCGCAATTTTGATATTAATAAAAAAAAATTTTATAATTGTAAAATCGTTCCACCCTAAGTTACTACCCTTTCACAGGAAAAAAGTTAAGAGTAATAAGGAATTTGTTGATAAAGAATTACGTATTTCGAGGTATTTCTTATTTGATTTTATTTTTAATTTTTGATTTTAAATTTTCTTAAAAAAAAAAAACATTTTTGTTTGGAACTAAAAATGTATTTTTCTGATAAAGAACAAGTAAAATCACGGCACCGTTATTTTTAATGAATCTGGCCTATTGAAAACGGAAAAATGTCATATTTTTTTAATTTTTTTGCTCTTGGAAAATTGATTTTTTTTTATAAAAATTAATTTTCACTAATTTATTATTTTGCAAAAAAAAAAAATTCTGAACCGCTTCTCGTTTTCTGAAAAAGAAAAAAACAATTAGAACGTCATCATGAGCATCGAAAATTACGCAGCGTCTTCGTCAAATTGTTTTATCGTTTATTCTGCCATCGAATTTGCTGATTAAAGCAAAAAAGGGAAAAACAAAAAGTTTAAAATAACAGCAGAAAAAAATTAAGCAATATGTTTTTTATTATATTATATACCTACAATGTATATATAAATATTTATGTGTATATAAGTATACACATTTATATACAAACACTTATGCATATTTACACAGATACACAAAGAAAAATCATGCAACATACACACACAAGCAACAAACAAACAAATATGAGAGTAGTTTGCAAAAAAAGGAGTAACTGATCGATCGAAGCTTAAATTAAAATTAGAAGAGAGTCACTTTGCAGCATCACTCTTCAACACTCTTTTACGATTGATCTCATTTATGCAATACACTGCGAATAATTTGCAACATATATAAACCAGATCAAATATTTATTTATAAACATTTATTTACATACATACCTATGTACTATATGTACGTATGTATGTATTAAAAGGAAGCGCATAATTCATCATAAATTGTTAGAAAACGGAAATGCATTGTATCTATAAAAAATAAGTGCAGTTGAAAGCAGAATATAAAAAAAATAATAATAAACTGGACTTGACTGTACTTACACAAACGTACACACACACATACATACATACATGCATACATACAGATACAAAACCTTAAGAAGATGCTGTGCGCAAGCGTATGGTTAGGTGAATTGTAAGACGTGGTTATCAACAATAAAGCAACAACAGAAACAGCTAGGCATCTTTAAAATAACTCGTTGCAATTGTTGTTCGCTAGAAGATATTGTAGTTGCAACTGCAGCAACAGCAACAGCTGAAGCTGAAGCTTATTGTGTAGGTAGTTTAGTTGCAAACATACAAACATATACATATATACATTCTCAAGAGTTAGATAGACTTTATAGATACAACATTCAATGCTTTAAGCGCCTTAAGGTTCTTTCCTACATTCGTTCTTACGTTCGTTCTTACGTTCGTTCGCTCATTCGTTCGTTCTTTTATTTCTTTGGTCATTTGC
Source organism: Leucophenga varia (assembly GCA_018903435.1). Taxonomy (NCBI): domain Eukaryota; kingdom Metazoa; phylum Arthropoda; class Insecta; order Diptera; family Drosophilidae; genus Leucophenga; species Leucophenga varia. Next base: position 278,176 of record JAEIFJ010003030.1, read on the forward strand.
TAGGATGCCAATGCCACAAATAAAGTATCTATGTTACTATACAGCCTGAATAGTTAGTTATTTTTTGTATTTTATTTGTTGTATGCGCTCATGTACGTGTATCTGTAAAGAGTATCTTTGTACTTAGCTTTTATGCTGGTAACTATTAAAGTTTGATTTTATAAAAAAATCATAAGGTGACCATATTTATTTTTCGTAAACAAACTAGAAAAGTTAAGTTTAAAATTGCTGCAAAATATCTTTACAACTGAGCGAATAAGATGCAAGTTACAATTTTACAAGGTGTAGCATTCTACCTCTGGCTCTATCTATTTTGTATACAGTGGACCCTCGGTTAACAAACTTAATTCGTTCCAGAAACTTGTTCGTTATGCGAAACGTTTTGTATACATACATAGATAGAGGTGGCTGAGGGGGAAAATACATATTCTCCGCACAATTAGCATATATAGTAAATGCGGTTTTGATATCAATAAAAATCTCGGTAGCGAAACCTTTTGTACGTGTACAGTTAAGGAAGGACCTTAGCTTGAAGGGACATAAGAGTGCAAGATCGCTCAGCGATTCTAACTGCCAATGTCGAAAATGTCTCACAGAGAAAGTGTTCTAACGTTTCTGGCGTGCCCTCATGCTTACAACTTCTGCAGGTACTGCTATAAGGTATACCTAATCTGCCCAGTCAGTCTCGCAAGGTCTATGCGGGAGTTTACCAGTAGTGTTCTGGTACGTTTGGGATCAATTCCTGCAGCTGTTCATATTTTGCAATTTATAATTGCTTACAGGTAAAGTGGGCGACCCTAGCACTCATTGGTATCTGAACCGCGACTGGCTGAGATTCACCCGATAAACCCCGTCTAGCCAGCGTGTACGCTTGCTTGTTTCCGGGAATATTACTATGCTCTGGGACCCATGAGAGGTAAAGTGTGTTGTGGCGACCAACAATATTTAGTTAGTTTTTACATTCTCTTACTAACTTAGATTTGGTAGTGTGAGCATCCAGCGCTTTGTGGCAGCTTGGCTGTCTGAAAAAATGAAAACCAATGTGTCCCGAATCTCCAGCTGAACCAGTAGTTTGCACGGCACTAGTACAGCATGGACTTCCGCCTGGAACAAACTGCAGAGACCCGGTAGTCGAAAGAACTCCTCCACTGCCAAGTCCTAGTGTACCCCAGACCCCACACCGCAATCCATCTTAGACCCCTCGGTGTAGAGTGACAGACCATCCAGTCTTGCCGTGAAGGAATTGTGTATTTAAAGGCTTTACTAAAATCCGAAGTTTCGGACAGAAATCTGTCGGACCAGAAATCTGTCGGACAGAAATCTGTCGGGCCACTTAAATCTGTCGGGATTTTGAATAAAATCGCATTGTGACCATAGCTTAGTGAAGAACACAAGCCTTGTACTTTTAGTTGAAGTGCGCTGAACGAAGCCATCTGCTTGATGAATAAGTCAATGGGTTTAGCAATGCATTCAGGGCCTCGGAGGGACAGGTTTTAATTGCCCAGTGGCCCCAATACAAGCAGATCTCTGAACCCTAGATATTTTTGTATGTTGTAGTTGTTTCAGCTTTGTTTGGGATCTAAGATAAGACTCACGTACTTTGCTCTGTCAGATAGGGATAATTCTTTACCACCTGGCTTAATGAATATAAGGAAAGAATCTTTCGATAGTTCAGGCTAATCTTTATTTCAACTTTCATAGGTGTATGTGTAAATTATATTATTTTGTCTCGTATATAGCTATATCGACTCGATTTTTGATGCTAATCAAGTATATTTTGTAGTTTATTATTAAATAAAATTTTAAGCTAGGCAAATATGGTCACTTTTTTTATTATAGCTACAACAGATAGCAGGATTTACAGCAGCCAACGTCATATCATCGTACTCGTCGTTGTTGTTGTTATTGTTGTTGCCGTGGTGCTCTTCTTTCAGCTGTTGCTGTTGCTGCTACTAAAATGCGACTTTTAGCCTTACGCGATGTGCAATGGTACAATGGTGCAACGTGCTGCTGTGCTATTGCAAGTATCTAATTTTGCTTGCCTCAAGTGCTGCTCCTACTTCTTTTTCTGTTGCAAATTTAGCCTCGAGTGCATTTGTAATGCAACGTTGGACCAAACGATGGAACAACGATGCATCGATGGATGCAATGCGATGCGATGCTGTTTGGTTTCGTTTGGTTCGGTTTGTGCTAGCAGGAAACTTGGCCAACTTGTGGCTCTGATTGTGCTGTGCTGTGTGTACTGTATAGTAATTCAACAGAAGAGAGGAAGCATATTTACATTTATTGCAAAATTATGCATACATTCAATTTTATACAATTTTTTTTTTGTTGTATTTTTTTCTTGCTGCTTTGTTTGTTGTTATTGGTTGCAGTTGAAATGCAAACGCTTTGTTATATTTCATTTGAATTTGACTAGAAGAGAATCTATACATTGAATCCATATATTTCTTTACATAAATCAATGCATAGATACAAGATACAAAAAGTCATGCAAACATATACATAAGATACAAATACTTTTACGTTATAAACTATGTATGTATTTGTGTTTATATGAATTTATATGCATACTTATAAGTAGAAAAACATTACCGAGTCAAATTGTGGTCTAAAAGAGTGGTAAATGAAAAGCAACAATGGTGAAAAGCGCGGGGAGCATCTTTGAGTTTTGTTAACCAAAGTTGAATGTGAATTGTTTTTTTTTTTTTTTTTTTTTTGGAAAATTTTTACGCTAGTGAAAGAATTATTAATTGAGTTGAATTACGATGCTGTCGCCGCAACGCTCTCACCGTAAAACAAATGAATAAAAACAAAACAAAAAAAAATTTTTTTGTTTGGAAATTATTACGCCTTAGTTAAATTTTGTATAGCAGCAATGTTGGTGGCGTAGCGGTGGTATTTAAAGTGTTGCGGGAATTATGCATCGCTGCGCAGCAGCAGAACGAATGAACCACCAAAAGCTGCCAAGTTAACTATGCGTGTGAATATGTGTGTACTAACGTTATTATTATTATTTAACATACAAGAACGGATTCAAATATTCATAAAGTGTGATCAAAGAAGTCATTAAAATTTATACTAAAACTAAACAAAATATAAAACATGAAAAAACTTTGGTTGGACCGAAGCTTATATACCTGTTACACATCATTTGACGTGGATAGATCTTAGTATGCAGCATTTGTATTATATTTTATCTAGAAATACTATTATTACAAATTGAAAATATTCTTAAAAATTAGAGATTCGCGGTCAGACTTAAAGCAATTTTAAACTGAAGATTTGTCATGATTTAAGAACATTTGTACCATATTTGAAGCAATTCGCTTTCATAAATACATTTTTATACCCGTTACACATATACACGTATATTCTTGATCACCACGACGAGACTAGATCGACTCCTATTGCCATGTCCGTCTGTCTGTCCGTCTGTTTGTTGCTATGCGATTCCTTCGTTTACTTTTTAAAGATATTCAACTGAAATTTTAAATTTCGGAAAGAATATATATACTTTATGACAAAATGAAAATACCCTCCTCCGAAGCATCGAGCGAAGCTTCTGACAATGTCAAATTTAGTAGGACTAAATAAAAGGGCTGCAAACCGGTTTTGAACCGAACTACATCATTTTTGAGCGTTTGCTCCGAACCATGAATCGAAGAAAATGGCTTTGAACTAAAAAACCGAACCATACCGAACGGTTCGTACCGTTTCGCGATTTCTTTAAATCAAATTTATTTTAAATTTTGTGACAGTATAAGATTTTGTTGTGTGAATATATTGCCTAGTTTTATGCCGAAGTATATGCGGAAATGTTTAGTTTATATGAGAATACTTTTTTATTTAAATATACATTTTGTTTGATCCACATAAACCGAGCCGTACCTTTGTTTGACACTGACCACTAAACTATTGCTAATTTTTTTGTGGTTTGCAAGCCTGTCTAACAATATTTAAGATACAAAAAGAGTAGCGATAAAAATTTTAAGACTTAAAAAAGAACGGAAAATGTTGCTCGAATTTCATCGAAAGCAGTAATCAGACGAACACACAAAAAGAAAGATGGATATATTTTTTTTAACGTTTCGGCTTGTCGAGCTGATCAGGAAGACTTATACTTTTTAGAAGTTGTGACCGAAGGTGGAAATGCATTAATAAACTCTCTGAAAAATTCTTTTTTTTTATCCGTTCACACGGCTGTATAAGTAAATGAATTCGTGAGTGAATTCTTTTTAAAACTTAAAAACTATTTTATTAACTTTTGAAACCGGCTTTGTTGACTATATTATAAACTAAAACACACACAGACACACACACTTTTAAATAGTTAAATTAAAAAATATGTAAAATAAAAAATAACAACAGAAATAAAAACAACAACAATTACATATAATAAAAATGTAACAGTGTAACTTCAAAAAAAAAAGAACATTACAATCAAGTAAACTCAACTATGGGATACGCTTTTCAAGTTCAAAAACATATTCCCAATAACTTTTTTTGGGTCTAACATAAAATTCATTCTTCTTAGGTTAAGTAACAAAAATGTAGACAAAATAAGAACATCAAAACTTATATGGATTTATTTTCAACTAGCATAATCTGGACATAATAGATATTTTTATTAGGACAATCAAAGTTATCTTTTCTGATATTTTATTCCAGTATAAGAAAAGTTTTCCATACAAACACGTCAAAATATAGTAAAAATGTTTTCGTAAACCTAATAGTATTGAAGGTACGAACGTTTAGTAGGTTCAATAAAATCAGCTTTAGCCATTTTCGTACTTTAAGATGAAAAACCGTGGACGAACATGGTTTTATCGGAACGTATTATATATTTTGTTGCCAATTATTGCTTGTAACAAACAGTATACTCCTATTAAAATACTTGTAGGGTATACAAAAAAAAAAAAAAAAATAAAGAGAACCTTAAAAATCAGGTACAAATTTTCACCAAAATCATTGGTCTACTGTTGTTATTGTTATTGTTGCTGTTGATGACTTTGTGTTCACATAGTGTGAAGCACAACAACCACCAGCAACAGCAAAAAAAAAAAAAACTGTGGTTTGGAAAAATAAAAGCGTATCTAGATACAACGGAAAATAGATGATGTATATAGATATGTGCAAGTAGATAGATAGTCAGTCAGTTAGTAAGTTTTGCTGCTGTTGTCTGTCGTTGCCTTTTGTGGGTCGAAAGCGAAGAGATCTTTATGATAGATAACAAACGAAAGTATCTCATTTTGGTGTTTTTTTTTTTTTTTTTTTCTCCTCATTTTACTATTTTACAGATAGTTACAGATAAAGCATATTATTAATTTATTGTTTTGTTAGAAGCTTGTAGTTACTACTTAAAAATACTCAGAAGGAAGTTACGTGGAAGAGGCATTGTGCATTTTGAACGTGTTTTTTAATATGTCAAAATTACTATGAAAATTAATATTATAAATTATTTCTTAAGAAATATCAAAAATTTAAAAAATAATACTATTGGATTTTAGAGGAGTAACTTATAATTTTGGCATATAAATTGAGAAGAAATCATAATGCTAAATAATGAAAAATTTAATACGCGCTGTTTATTAAAATACTGGAGAAATGTAGAATTTTCGGCCGCGCGAATAATATTTGTAAAGTCCTCAGCAAGAACCCTAACCTATTTTTTTCATTATTGCGTGATGAGGCGGATAGACATAGGCAGCTATCAACAATTTGGCGAATCAATTAAAATTTTGTTTTATTAAAATCATGGATAAAAACAAAACACTTTGAAAAATCATAATTTTTGTTTGAAATCGAAGCTATGATATTCGTGACACCAAATTTTGAACAACTTAAATTGTTATGTACGTACGACCATCAGTTGATTAATTACTATAGATTCTAGCGAATGGAGCAAGGGAAAACTTAAACTACGATTAAACCGAAGCTTAATCACGCAAAATTTGAAACAACTTTCAAAAATTTTATAAAATTTATTTTTTTTTTCGTAGAACATTAAAAAATGGGGAGCATATTTGTATTGGGGCTATCCCTAAAAGTGGGCGTAGCATTTTGATTCATACAAAAGATCAAGTTTAAAATTCAAAACTTAGCGAATGAATCGCGCAGCGGCTAACGGACAGACTGACATGACATCAAGTATGCTCGACTGCAAGAAACCCTGTACCCAATTTCTATGTTTCTTACTTTATTGTATTGGATTATTATAAAAACAAGAAAGAACGCTGAAGTCGAGTATCATCGACTGCAAGATACTCTGTACCCAAACTTTATGTACCTTAAGCTAAGTCCTATCTTAATACAAACCATACCTTATTGTATTTGATTTTCATACAAAAATGGGGTAAATTTGTATGGGGTTATACCTAAAATTATTTTGGGCTTACCCCTATTGGTATGTTTCATTGGCACTATTATAGACATAATTTTAACTTCATTTAGACTTCATAGAATAAGAAATAAATGGGCTTAGAAAAAAAGCGTTTGTAAGTGCTCACTTGAAGGCTTAGAAGAGCCTAAGTTTCAAATCTGGTAGCTCTACCTTTTATACATTTCAGATAATCGTTTTCATGCGGCAGACAACATGACGAACGGACGGATAGACGGGAACGAAACGTAGACAGGTAGACAGCTTTATCAACTCCCCTTTCAATGCTGATCAAGAATGTACATATATACTTTTTGGTATTTATCTAGCCTCCTTCTGTCTGTTTAATATACCCTTTTACTCTTTGGGTACATGGTATAAAAAGTCAGTATATAGGGCTATACCCATGATGGTATATTTGCACAAACTTGAGTTACCGTTTAACTCTTCGGGTACAGAGCATTATAAATATAGAAAATGATCGTTGGGTTTATATAGGTTTTTTAGTCGTCGATTTTCAACTAATTTAATACTTAACAAGTGAACATAGAAAATTTAAACTTTAATATAAATTTTTAAATTAATACAATTTTACCGGCAACTTAAGTAATGCCCAATAATATTTCATTTAAACATATATATTTAAACATCAATACACAATTTCTAATTGGCGCTCGTGTGACAAGTGTTCATGTTTGGTTCTTTCACTAAACTGGTAATTCACTATGAATATGGTATTTTTTAGCGTTTTTTTTTCTTAAATAAACTCTGGTATTTGTCAATCACAGTGTGGACCAAAAGATAAATTTAAAAATTAAAAACAAAAACGAATCAAATCGAGTGACAAGCAAGAAGATATTTGTAAATGAGAATTAGAATATACAAAAATAAAAAATAAAAAAAATATACATATAACAAAATATGTCGTTCTCGTTATGGCGCAGTGGCTACAAGTTACTAAAAGGCCCGAATGCCTTTAGTAACCGTCAGCCATTGCGGTGTTTTAACTATGCCAAATCATATTGGATTAACGACAAAAAAAGACTACTTGCATCGCTAGGAGCACTTGCAGGATTGGGTGCTGGTGCATTGCTTTTCGCATTGGAATGGCAAGCAACAGTAGACGCCTCAGAAAACGCAGTGCATCCGCCACATCAAAAGTGGACTCATCACGGATTGCTTTCCGCCGTTGATTGTGAAAGTGTGCGTCGTGGCTATGAGGTATACAAACAAGTATGCTCCACCTGTCATTCACTAAATTATGTTGCATATCGTAATCTTGTCGGCGTAACACATACCGAAGCTGAAGCCAAACAAGAGGCTGAGGCCATTACAGTACGCGATGGACCGAATGATGAGGGACAATTTTTCGAACGCGCTGGCAAGTTATCCGACTATTTTCCAGCGCCCTATGAAAATGAAGAGGCCGGACGCGCTGCTAATAATGGCGCCTATCCACCGGATTTAAGTTTTATTGTGTCAGCACGTAAGGGTGGCGAAGATTATATCTTTGCGCTACTTACCGGCTATTGTGATCCGCCAGCTGGCTTTAACTTGGGCGATGGACAATTTTTTAATCCATATTTTAGCGGCGGTGCTATTTCCATGGGTGCAATGCTGTTTAACGATGCGGTAGCTTTTTCGGACGGTACACCGGCATCGATGAGTCAACTGGCCAAAGATGTATGCACATTTCTACGATTTGCCGCTGAACCAGATCATGATATACGCAAACGTTTGTTAATCAAGGTGGTACTCATTATGAGTTTTCTCATTGGCATTTCGTATTACATTAAGCGTTTCAAATGGTCAACGCTAAAGTCACGTAAAATATATTTCATCGAAAAGAAGGATGAGTAGGCTAGGCGCGTTGCGGTGCGTTTTATTTATTTATATCTAATTTAATTACATGTAGCTGTGTGATTTACAATAAAATGGTAAATTCTTTTGCAATAATAAAAATAATAATTTTTTTTTAATTTTAAATCGTTCTGACCGTTACAAATTTTGCGCCAAAAAAAAAAAACAAAAACAGCTGTTGCGCCGCAATTTGTTGTTGCCATTGAACTGCGCACGTCGTGTGTTAACAAAAAATATTAAAATTATGGCACCGTCGCAGCAATTTATGAAATGTCTTCAATTTGCTGCACAAAAGCACAGAGATCAGCGACGTAAGAATGCGCTTAAGACACCGTACATAAATCATCCTATTAATGTGGCTACAATATTGTCTGTGGAAGCGAAAATTGAAGATGAATCGGTGCTAATGGCTGCGTTGCTACATGACACCGTCGAAGATACGGAGACAACATTCGAGGAGATTGAACAACAATTCGGCAACGAGATTTGTTGTCTTGTACGAGAAGTCACCGATGATAAGACACTGGAGAAACAGGAACGTAAACGTTTGCAAATTGTGCACGCTGCCACAGCAAGTTATAAAGCCAAACTAATAAAGCTGGCAGACAAATTGGATAATCTAAGAGATCTACAATGCATAACGCCAGAGGGTTGGACTGATGTAAGTGCACATTCATACATACTGATTTAGTTATTGTACTAACTCTAAATGCAAACAAATATTTGCAGGAACGTTGCGAACAGTATTTCGTTTGGGCGAAGCAAGTGGTGGACAATATGCGCGGCACAAACACAGAAATGGAGCGTCAACTAGATGAAATATTTTGCGCGCGTGGTTTACTCTGAGATGAAATGTTGCTTTTTTTTTTTGTTTATAATATTGAAATATGTAAATACATTTAACTAATTTTTATTGTTATTATAGAATTCCAAAAGCAAATTTGCAAGCTGCTGTGTCTCCTCCAAAGTAATTGCATTATACAATGATGCACGTATGCCGCCGACACTACGATGTCCCTTTAATTGTATCATGCCCAAAGCTTCAGCTTTGTTCAGAAAATCTTTCTCCAATTGATCATTGCCAGTGGCGCTACCGATTCTAAACGGTACATTCATACGCGAACGCGCATTCTGTTCCACTAAACATGAATAGAAACCATTGGACTTTTTCTATAATGTCATAGATAAGTGTCGATTTAGCTTTAGATTGTTTAGACATGCCGTCTAAGCCACCATGCCGTTTAATCCATTGGAAGACCAAGCCCATAACGTAAATGCTGAAAGCAAAAACAAATGCATAAGTTGCCTAGAAGTGGGCAAACATAACAACAACAATTTTGTGCATACCAAAATGTGGGCGGTGTATTTAAAACCGATTTGTTCTCATCTGTCTGCTTGTAACTGAGCACGGATGGTGTCACTTTCAATTCATGTTCGAGCAGATCTTCACGCACTATAACCACAGTGGGACCAGCTGGTCCAATATTCTTTTGCGCACCAGCAAATATTACACCAAATTTACTTACATCGAAGGGACGTGACATAAAATTGGAAGACATATCACATACGAGTGGTACACCATTTGGTATCTCTGGCACAAAATCAAATTCAACGCCATCAACCGTTTCATTATCGCAATAGTAAACGTAGGCAGCATTAGGATCAAGCTGCCAGCTATTCTGCCTCGGTACACTGGTATATTTCGCAGTCTTCGGTATAACATTATTGACTTTGCCGTACTTAGCAGCCTCTTTAGCTGCCTTCGAGGACCAAGAGCCGGTGATTACATAATCAGCTACGCCTGTGCGCCCAATAAGATTAAGACATACAGCTGCAAATTGTGCAGTGCCACCGCCGGTCATGATCAACACGCGATAGTTATCGGGCACTTGAAGCAGTTCACGTATATCATTAGTTGCTGTATCCAATATCTTGGCAAAATGTGATGAACGATGCGACATTTCCATAACAGAAATGCCGGTGCCATTCCAGTTGAGTAGACTTTTCTGTACCTCGATCAAAACCTGAACGTGTTAAATGATAATCAGCAGTTTTTTTTTATTGCATCAGCAAAATCAAAAAAAATAATATGTTTTTCTATAACTTACCTCTTCCGGCAGCTTTGCGGGTCCTGCACCAAAATTGATAACCATTGTAAAAATTTGTTGATAAAACGTTGCACAAAAATAAACTTGCTAACTCGTTGCAAATTTTATAACTGAGCAAAATTCAAAGCGGTTTATGCATATAAATGCCGATTAATTACAGACAGACGACGTTGCCGAAGCCGACGCCGACGCCGACGCCTTTGCTTCGTTAATAAAAACAGCAGCAACAAGTAAACAACAACAAAAGTAAAGCGAAAAAAAATTCAAACTGGACAATGAACAACAGTGGCGGAATGACTCTGATCGCAAACATTTTATATGCAAACCTAAGCATTTTGCAGTAAAAGAAAACGCCACTGTTCGACGGAGAAGTAGAGAAAACAAAAACAAACAAAAGCCATTGAACGCCGTATGTCGCCGACGTCAACAACCATGCTAAACGAGTAAACAAACAAGCGGTTAAAAAGTAAAAAAAAAAAACAAAAATTGCATTCGAAACCAACAATACTTGTGACGACAAATAACAACTGAGCGTAGAGTAAACCACAATACGAGGAGGATAATGTAAGTTTTATGTTAGTTTTATATATGTTATATATTATTAGGTATTGGGACACGGGGACATAGGTTAGGCTGATCCGCTCAGTTTATAAACATTCTCGACAGTTGAATTCAGTCCGATGTAGCTTTCCTACTTTTAGTCTTTATAGAAAGAAACTGTACGGGGACACCGGTGTACTTTCTGTTTCGGACACCCTGGAGGACAGATGGTTTTTATATAAGATATAAAATCTTTTGTTCAGCTTAATCCAATGGTTTCCTAACAGAATAATTTAATTGATGCATCAGACAAATAGTCTCCATATAAACTTACTTACAATTTTAACAACTGTAAGCTCTCTCGTGGAGAGAGATCGAATGTGAGAGCTTATCAAGTAAATGAGTTAAGAGTGTTTTATTTTTCCTGTAATATATTTTCTTTTTTTTTTTTTTGTTGCCATCTACTGAAATTCGAAGCTTGTCACCATATCGCTTGCATCTGTCTAGTCTAATAATACGATAAGAAATTTTTGCGGAAATTATTCGATTATTTTAAACTAGTTTATATAGATTTTATTTTTGTAATACTAAAAGATAAGAAAGAAACTCGTGTGCCATGACAAGCGATCGTGAATTATAATCACAAGAATATTCCCTGAAACATTTTTATGGGGGGTGCAATAGGTATTTTAATATTATTCTTGATGTACATACGTATGTTTTTAAATGTTTTTATTGATGTACCTATTTTTATACCCTCTACACATGACGTGAAGGGTATGTTCAGTTTGTCTGAAAGTATATATATTCTTAATCAGCTCGACGAGACGAATCGACTTAGCTATGTCCGTCTGCCTGTCTCTCCGTCCATCTGTATTTATGCGTTTCATTCGCTTAGTTTCAAAGATATTGAGATATCAAAATTAAAAAAAAAAAATAGGTATTTCTCACTCTTAGGCAGTTCAAGTGTTGTGATTTTTTTTATGAAGAAAATGTTTATTCTTCCGTCCATAGTTTAAAATTTGACCCCATTATTGTGTCTGAACTTTGGTTTTATTTGAAATTGTTTTATTTGAAATTTTTATCTGGGGCAAAACCAATAGAATCCACAATCTGATACTAATGCTCGTTGTCCAATTTTGTTTTATGGTTGGACTTCCCCTAGAGGTTTATTCCTCCATTTATGTATTTAAAAAGGGTACGTTTCTATCCTTAAGGTGAATATATTTTACGTCAGCAGACAATAGCTTTTATATGTCAAAATCGGCAACTGTTCCCATTTTCTTTAAATTCCACGAGTAAAATTTCGAAACAATCGATTGTTGCTGGTTCGTCAATTGATGTGAAAGCTCTGGGCAATTCCTTCTGCTAATTTGTTGTCACAAAAGCCCAATATTGCATTAATTTTCTTTTTCTTCCCGGCTCATATAGTTTTCCGCAGATAAATATGCGGGCTGTAATGTTTGATTTTTAAAGTAATTTTGCAAGAATATCCACAGACAGTCATATCTCAATCCAGAAGGATCAACAGACAAGTGTCGAGTGGGTCGTGTTTCTTCCACTTTTTCCAAGTCAGACAAAAAGCGAAAATCTGTGCGCGGTCTGATTGACTACGCCTTCTCCTCGTATGCCAAAGCATTGTGCCTCTTGAATTAAAGTAAACTGAAGCAAATTGAAACCCTTTACCTGCAACTCAGGAAACTTTAAAAGTGCTCCGACTGGTTTTAAGCATTAAATAGCTTAAAAACAATATGCCATACACTATTCACACTATGTACATCTAATATTGCACACTATTCACATCTAATTACTTTTTAATTTTAATAAAATCACTAACAAAAAATTGATCAACCAATCACCACCTCCACACGAACAGCTAACGGCTACAGTCGGTTATATCGGTCTTTGATATCAGCGTTATCGCCGACTTTCGATTCCGTTATCGTCGTTTTCTGGGGTTTTGTGTTACAGCAACGCCATTTAGGTACGACACCCTGTCGAAATTCAAAGACCGATTGCTTATATCGATATTCAAATTTAAAAAAAAAAACGTTACTTTAATATCCCACAGTAAATTGGTAGCATAACTAATTTATAACGTTTTGCAAAGTTAACAATGAAAGTTGAATAGGTATTGTCATACACAATGACCATAAAAACTTAATACATATTTTTTAAATTACTAATTTTTATTTTAATATTATAGCAATCGCATTTTTTCATGGTAAGTTTTAGTCGCTTAGTGGTTCCACTATGAAATTTATATAAAAACACACAATATCAATATTGCTCATTAAATTTTCCAATAATTGAAGTTGAGCTAAGCATGTAAGTGTAATGTAAACTTTTTTTTTTATTTATGAAAATAATGTGGCTCCGAAAAAATAGTGCTCCATATTTGCTTTGTTAACGTAGATCAAATTACTTTTGTTCTGTGTCATCAAGTTCAATGTTTATGTTATTTTTTTTTTTAATAATTCAACTTTTAAACTATTTATTTAAGATATTATAGTTTTATAGATATACTCAATTAAAATGCATTAATACAACAAGAAAAAAAATTGAAGAATTTAAAAATTTAGAACTAATTTTTATAAAATTAATAGATCGATGCAAAATCGGTTTGTACAATGTTTGTAATTTGTTGAGCATTTTTTAGCTTAATTTTTATTAAGTGTCTTGCATTTTTATATTCCGTTGACTAAAAATAAAAAATAAAAAAAATTGCATAAAATTATTTAAAAGTCAACCATATCTTCTGCATACCTCAAACACTTCTCTCTCGTCGTCCTCGTTGGAAAATACCTCTGGAATGCATATCACAAGCGGATCTTGTTTCTTTGGATTTCTTATTAAACGCAGCACTTCAATAGTCTCGATTATAAATTGTTTATAGTTTTTCAATTTATGCGTTTTAAATGTTTTCAATTGTCGCAAATTTTTTAATAAATTTAAAATATATTTATGTTGATATTTTTTATACGAAAAAACTTTTAAATGCATCAAATTATTTAAAGTTTCAAATTGTTCCAAACAACTTTCTTCGGCGACACCGATATGTAGTTTTTTCAATGATTTCAACGACGCAATAAGTTTTGCATCTTCATATGTAATTTTCGAATATTCTAACGTTAATTCTTCGAGTTGTTGTGATAAGCAGGAACTCACAGCCAAAGCGTTTAAAATATTACCCGAATTCTGGTTACAACTGATTACGAGCGTTTTTAATTTGCTTAAATTTGCTAATTTTCCATAATCCACATCAATTTGTACCAAATGCATTTCTTCGAGATTCTTACAATAATTTGTTAGCGAAGAAAATATTTCAGTTGTGATCCAAGTATCTATACCGTACAAATTTAAAAAACGTAAATTTTTTATTGAACAAAAACAAGCCGTAAGATGCTCCGGCAAAAACGAACAGCAGCCAAAGAAGTGAAGTTCTTTGAGACGTCTTAATTGGCACAAATTCTTACCTAAAAAAAAATAGAGTTGTTATTTATCTTCTATATATATAAAAAGAAGTGTACATACATTTTTTACTCCATAACTCAAGAACGGCTCGACCGATTTGCATAAAATTGCAGGGGAAGATGCAGGGAGAAGTAATGATGGTTAGTTTGGGACCCATTGGTCGACCCAAAATAGATCTTTGGACCAATTTTTTGTTTTCTTTTTTAGATTTCAGGTGAGCACTAAGAACGGGATTTTGGAAAGTTTTGACCTGGGTCCTAATGTGGGTCTTGAAACCGGAAAAGTTTATCCTTGGATTAACTAGATGTAGAAATTTGAATCAGAACGCATTTGAAAGGTGGCTAAAATATTTTAGGTGTGTTCCAGGGACTTCCGAAATAGGTACCTGGGACCCATAGGTGGACCCAAAATATATTTTATGAAAAAAATTTTTTTTTGATTTTAGGTGAGTACTAAGAAGGGATTTCGTAAAATTTTGATCCGGGGCCTAATGGTGTTCAAGGGACTTCCGAAATTGGGACCTGGGACCCATAGGTGAACCCAAAATATATTTTTTGACCAATTTTTTTTTTTTTTTTTTATTTTAGGTGAGTACTAAGACGGGATTTAGAAAATTTTAACCCGAGCCTAATGGGGTTTCGAAACCGGAAAACCATATCTTTGCATTGAATAGACGTAGAGACTTGAAATAGGGCGCATATGAAAGATGGTTAAAAATATTTTGGGCGTGTTCAAGGGATTTCCGAATTTTGGACCTGGGACCCATAGGTGTACCCAAAATAGATTTTTTGATCAATTTTGTTTTTGGATTTCAGGTGAGCACTAAAACGAGATTTCAAAATAGGTGGACCCAAAATAGATTTTTTGTCCAATTTATATTTGGTCGACAAGTAGAAGCAAAAAAAAAAAAAAAAAAAAAAAAAAAAAAAAATGCGAACAAAGCCGCGGGTACATGCTAGTTGGTATATATTTTTGTTTTTGTACAAACCTTCGTAACTTAACGACATTATTGTAATACAACGTAAATTTGTTAGTTTTCTTAGCCTAAGCACAGCCTCTTCCATTTCTTCATTTGAACAATTTTCATGAAAATGTATTGTGTGCAGCGATTTCAACGAAAGCGCTACGTTTCGATCGTTTTGTCCCCAAAGTGGACAGTAAATTTCACGTATCTGTGGGCAATATTTCTTAACGTATAGCATGGTACCAGCTGGAAGCCCATAATTGCACTTAGTAACAAATAGTCCAACTAATTTAATATATTCTTTCCATTCGTTTTCTGATAACTGTTGAAATAAGGATCGTTCAATTGTTGTGTGCTTACGTTTGGCCCAACAAATGAATATCTTCAAAAATTGCTTGCTAACTTTGGCAAATTGCAATTGCGTTTTAATATCCAAATATGATACAATTGTCTCCAGACAATAATCGTTTAATATAAAAAAATTATTAGAATTTTGCGACATTTTTAACGTAAAAATTTCCGATACCCGCACAACATTTCAAATGTACACAGTTAGCCTTTGATTCCGTTCCGTTTTGCTCTACTTTATGCAAGAAAACTTATGCATTGAGATTTTACCATAGCTTTTTCTGCTATTCACCACAAATCAGCTGTTTGCAATAATATTTAGTAATAGGCAATGCATTGACAAAACTATTTTGCAACACTATTTGTGAAGCTGTTATATTTTTAAAATAATAACGTTAAATATCTGTTAAATTTAAAATACCTTAGAAACTCGATTCTTCTCGCAATGAAAACCGGGATCGTTGCAAGTTTTAAGGTTAGAGTCGGTTCATACTCTTCGATCTTATAAAACTAAAAATAGTTTTATATACCCATTTTTTTAGCTAATGTTGTACGATTTTTCTTTAATTTTAATAAGGTAAAATTTTGATTTGGTATTTTGGAAGCGACGATGAATACACCACACTGACTTAATTCGATTCATTTCGCTATACAATGTGCGTACACCATAATTTTTTTTTTTAACTTTAAGGGGACTTCCCCAAACTTTATTTTCGAAATGCACGCAAAAAAAAATTTCAATGTCAAAAAGTTCGCAAGTACTGAGTACGTAATGAGAAACTAACAAGTAAGTGCAATGGTCTTGCTGTCGTATGAACCAAATCGGAGGCAATCCATGAATCGACCTATTTTAAGCTATCTTCATAATAAATTAATAACTGCTCGGCTAGGCCATGACTCATCGACCGGAATAGGTGGAAAACGGAAAGAGCGATATCTGGACAATAAAGCGGGTGCGCTAGGACTTCCATTTTAGCGTTTGTAAGTGGGTATTGACCGGTTTTGAAATATGTGGCCTAGCGCTGTCATGCTGCAAAATTACTTTGTCGTACCTTTCTTTGTATTCCGCCCGTTTTTGCTTTAGAGCGCGGCTCAAACGCATGAGTTGAGTGCAACAGAGTTGCCCCATAATTTTTTTCATTCGGTTTGTAAGGCCCGTAGTAAATAACGCCCCGCTGATTCCAACAAATACAGAGCACCACCAAATGCGATGAATATTCGGCTTTGCAAAGGATGTTGGTGGCTGGTCAGGCAAAACCCATGACTCTCTAATTCTTCACCTTTAAAATTTTTAGACTGACTTTGTCTTTGTTTTGTCATTGACATCAAAGTCACCATTTTAAAAGCGACCAACCACTTCCGACACTATTTTTCAGATAGAGCATACTTGCCGTAAACTTCAACTAATGTCAAAATTCAACTAAAAGCAAAATTATAACTTTCCTAGCTTATTGCTCTGCTACTGAAAAATGCAATGATTCATTAAACACATTATCAGCCCCAGTAAGGCTAAATTTCAAAAAAAAAAAGTCAAATACTCCCCCCACTAAATTTACTCTCTACTTACGTCTAAAATTTCGAGTCTCTAGTTTTTTCCTCGACGGATCGATACAGCAAAACAGCTAAAAAATTAGTTAAGTCAATTTTGGGTTGCCTTATGAGCTCCTGGTCCAAATTTTTAAAAACCCTAAAACACCTCTAATATAATTGTTAACGTTCTTTTGCATTTCCAAATTTCAAATCTCTGTTTCTACACATTCAAAAGATATGCCTGAATTTCGTATTCCGATTTTAAGTAGCATAAGTTCTCAAAAATCGATTTCTAGTATTTAACTACATCATGTGATCCATAGTTTGGCCAATCAGGATTAAGATTTTCATTTATATATATATTTTGCGCTACAGCCGATTGTTGGTCTTGGTAGCACGCAGGGTTTCACACCAGTGGTTGTAGTCTAGTGCTAGTCGATACCAATTTGGAATACCGGTCTTGCGGATGTCTTCCAAAGATCTGGTCCTCCCAATGCAGCGCGGACGTACTCTCTGCCGGTCCCCTCCGATTTGGTTCACGTCTTGCTCATAAAATTTCTTACCGGAGCTTCTGTATCCATACGACATAGGTGACCAGCCCAGGACAGCCTTTTGTATTGACTATGTTCTCGATGTCGTAGTCAGAATATAGCTCGTACAGCTCATCGTTTGTGCGAATACGGATGTCATTTTCCACTCTAACTGGACCAAAGGTTCGACGAAATATCTTCGTCTTAAACACGCCCAACGCCGATTAATTCGATTCTATCATGACCCATGCATTATCAGCGTATTGTAGAGTTTAATTTTTGTTTCTCTGGATAGAACCTCTAATTCGCCATTTGCTTACTGACGCCAAAATAGCAACGGTTAGCAAGATTTATGCTTCGTTTAATTTTCTTACTGGTACTGTTGAAACTGTTTACATCTGTGCCCAGGTAGTCGAAGTTTTCTACAGTCTCAAAGCTGAAGTTCTCTGTCTTCAAAGACTATCCACGTAGTGTCGATTGTCTGTGGGTGGATACCAAGTACTTCGTCTGGCTCTCGTTCAATGTTAGTTGGATACGGCTTTCTTTTTAATGTCTGAGAAAGCCCTGATGACTGCACGATAATTTTTGCCGCTTATGTGTGATAATATGCCATCGGCATATGCGACGCAGCATAGTTCCTTTGTGGAAAATATTGCCATTCAGGTCAATGTTTGAGCATTGTTGTAGTATGTATTCCATCAGGAATGTGTAAAGCTTCTCTTGATATCAAAGGAGGTCGGAGAGATATTTACCGACCCTGACAACGCTTTAAGTGTCATCATACAGAGCGTCATCATACAGAGCGTCATCATACAGAGGCGAATGATTTGTGCAGGAATACCAAGTTCTGTCAGTGCTTTGAAAAACTTTGATTTGATTGGTGTATCGAAAGCGGCTTTGAAGTTGACAAATAGGTGGTGTGTGTCGATTTGTTTTTCTTTGGTCTTCTCCAGATTTGGACGTAGTGTGAATATCGGGTCAATGGTCGACTTCTTCGGCCTTAAATTACACTGGTACTGTCCAGATAGGATATTATAAGCGATTAAAAGGAGGCTCATTCCGCGATACTTTGCGCAGTCTGCTTTCTTAAAAAAGGACACTAAGGTTCCAGTCATTAGGCATATGCTCACCAGTCCATATTTTGCACAAGAGTTGATGCATACAATGACCAATTCCTCGCCGCCGGGCTTCAATAACTCTGCGGGTAGGTCGTCTGCGCCTGCCGCTTTGTTATTGTTAAGTCTTTGAATAACTTCTAAGACCTCGTCATAGTCTAGTGGCTTCACAGGAATCACATCATCGGACGGGGGACCCAGATATTCAATATCTCCGCTGGCGACATTGTTCCCATCATCGCCCCCACGTAGTATAGAGAAGTGGAGGATTTCTAATAAAGAAAAATTTATATTTTTTTTTTTTGTTTTAAGATTTTAATTTATGTACATCGCATAGAAAAATATATTAATGGGAAAGTTAATGTAAAAACATGATTTCATAAATTAAGAAAATGTTGTAATGTGAGAGCGTGTGTTCCAATTTTAACAAAACAATCGAAAACATTGCGTGATGAAATCGTGTCAAGTAGTAAAGAATTTGTTAAAAAGTTTGAGGGTTGACAACGTTGAGCATGTTTGGAATTGTTGTGGCTGAAGTACTGATTGGCGGCGTCAAAACAAATAATAAAGCCGATTTTTAATTTTTGTGCGTTTTTATGCTGCACTCTCTCTGCACAGTGGTATGCATGCGTTAAAATTATGCCGTTATATTGTGTACGGTTTTTTTAGGCTGGTGCCTGTACTTTGGCAATAATGTCACTCCAAAAAGTGCCATACGACTGCAAAACAGTGCCGCTGCAATAAACAAAAAAAAAAAAAAATTATATATACAATGCAATCAAATGATAAATGAATTGAAGGAAAAAAAAGAATTATTTAATTTTTGAAATATTGTCGGTAATGTTGCGCATAATTAAAAAAATTATTTACCCA
Source organism: Leucophenga varia (assembly GCA_018903435.1). Taxonomy (NCBI): domain Eukaryota; kingdom Metazoa; phylum Arthropoda; class Insecta; order Diptera; family Drosophilidae; genus Leucophenga; species Leucophenga varia. The sequence goes on from JAEIFJ010003030.1 coordinate 297,897, forward strand.
ACAAAATATACAAACTGAACAACACATTTATGTAGCAAACCCAATGAATTGGCAAATTTTATGAATGGAACACAGTAAACGTTGTTTTTGTTGTTGTTGACAACGTTAAAGAAACGAAAAAAAAAAAAAAAACAAGAAAAACGTTAACTTCGGTTGTAGCCGAAGCTTAAATACTCGTTACACGATGATAAGGCTAACCTTTCTTGAATGAATATGTGTGTTCGGTTTGTATGGGGGCAATATGCTATATTGATCCTACTTTTATCATGTGTCCTACTGTGATCAAAGGTTGCTAAAAAAAAGTCTTTTGACCATATTTTAAATAAATCGCTTATTCACACTAGGATGGTCCAAAAATATATCGTTTATTCAAACTAAGATGTTGTAAAAAAATTTTTGTAAAGTGTTTATGCCCTTTAGGAATGTTCTATTTTAAAAATAGGTAGACACGTATTTTTCTTTTTTAAAATCGGATAATATAAAAATAATATAATAAGTATTGTTATTAGTTTTCTTCTTATTTTTACGTTTTTGTTTTTTTTTTTCTTTAAAAAATAGTTAACATTAAACTTTAAAAATAAATGATTTGGTATTTTCTACGATCATTTATGAAGAGAAACATGCTTATCCAGTAAAAAAAAAATATTCATTTTCCAGGTTTCTACACTAAATCTATGAAAAAGTGTTATTTTCCCATATAAAATACTTAAGAAACTTTAGGTGCTTTGCGGCACCATTAAATATTATACGATTAAAAAAAATACGAGTCTTCTTATTTATGATATAGAACAATCCTAGGGGGATCCCAAACTCAACCATAAGTCCTTTTCTTAACTTGAATTGCTATTGGAAGTATTTTTACCATATTGTGTGCTTTATAATTAATACATTTTTCCTGTCAAAATTAAAATTGTGGTAAATTTGTATGAAAGCTATGCGGTATAGTGACCCACCTCAACGATGGGTCCTCTTCTAAACATGGGTTGCTATTAGATGTCTTTTTACCGCAGTTGACCTAAATCGCTTCATAAATACATAATCCATTTTTAATAAAAAACACGAAAATTTGTATAGCGGCTGAGCCTTAAAAATGGGCGTGGCACTTTGCTTTTAACACATTAATTGCTTAAGACTGATAAAAGCTTAAATTCCGCATTTTATATCAATATCTTAAAAACTGGGCGAATGAAACGTGTAACTACAGACGAACAGATGGCTAAATTGACTCGTCTCATCGAGCTGATCAAGAATATATATACTTTATGGGATCTCCGATGCCTTCTTTAATGCGTTACAAACTTTCCGACAAACTGAATATACCCGTTTACACTATGTGTAACGCGTATATAAAAAAAAATAATAAAAACGGAATCTAAAACTCGTTTGGCGGCATTATTTTGTAGCAACAAAATTTATTGTTGTTGTTGTTGTTGCTATACAAAATTAATTTCGTAATGCAAAATGTTGAAAAAAAATAAAATACAAATTTATAATTAGGCGCATTTTAGTATGACTTTTCCTGTGTGCCCTTTTTTTCGAGCAACGCTGCGTATGATTAATGGATTTTATTGTCATTATCACGCATACGTCACGTATGCTTTTTTTTTATTTTATTTTATTTTATTTTTTTTAATTTTTTTTTTACTTACGTAAAGTAAACATGTCCACGTTTATTCTGTGGTGCCTTCCAAATAAGCTTAGCTCCTAGCTTATCACGATTATCCGAATGTGTTATAGCCGAGCATTCCGGAATTGTCTTAGTATTCTCACTTTGCTCCCATTCACCAATCCATTCATTTGAATATGCATCGCGTGCCTGTATAAAGAAACCGCGGAATGTGCTGCTGCTGCTGCTCTGATGCTGATGTTGATGCTGTTGTTGTTGTTGATGTTGTTGCTGTGCAACGATTACTACAGAAATTTTCTGTCCCGGATGATAGACCTGCTCACTGGCAACTACTTCATAGGGATTTGTATGCGGTGACTGCGTGCGTGCTTGTCCATGATTCGGTTGATTTGCGCGTTGTTTGACGCATGTGTCTGCGGGTGCACCATCCGGAAAGGCGACCACAACCACAACTAACAGCGTTGTACTTAGAAAAAATAATGCTAAATTATTTATTTTAGAACGTGCACACATTTTTTTTTTGCTTTATTTTATTTAATTATTTAATTATTTATTTTTTTTCTTTTTTTTTAACTACACAATCTTCCGCTGTTGATGATGACTAATGACCCGACGCGTTGTCTTTAAGTTTTTGTATATTATCTGCGCGCAGCCGCAAGGCGTCACGCTTTTAAAGACTCGCGCTGCTGCATTGGGCTTTCATTGAAAACTTGAGCTGCAAGCTTAACTTCTACTTTTGTATTTGTCTCATATGTCTAGTCTGTCTGTCTGTTCGATAGTTCGGCGCTCCGGGCGCAAAACGCTTTTTAATTTTCGTTATTTTTATTTTTTGTTATTTTGGATTTTGGCGTTTTTGGCGCGCAAACAAGTTTTTAATGAACGCCACAAGCGCGTTAGATTCCTGTCCCATGCTAACGTGCTTAGGTTGTTAACTGGGTCAAATTATAGTAATATTGCCCTCCCGCTTTGCTTTCAGCTATTTAGGCTTGATTTCTGTATTTGTTTTTATTTGTTTTTATTTCTTAAAGTTTACGCGCTAAGTGCTGCATTGCGAAATTCTCTTCTAATCAAACGACGCGGTTTTCCTTTTTCTGTTTTTTTTTTTTTTAGTTTTTATACGCTACGCATAAAGTGCAAAACGAAAAAAAAATGTGGTATTATAAATTTCTTGTACAAGTTTGTATTGCAACGGTATAAGTTATATATAATCATGGACTAATTAACCACTGTTGTAAATCTAATAAAATGCGAGGGTTGGTTCAAAGCTCAAACCGATTAAGACTGCTGTACTGGTATTTATTATTTCCAGAGCATATTCTTGAATTCAGATTTGGAATCAACGAATTAAACCAAGGCTGCTTTGGTTCAGGTTTGGTTTAGGTTCGGTGCAGTTTTTTAGGCAATGATTCATTGTTTAAGGTGACCATGTTACACATATTAACTATTTTAAATGAACATAAGAATACCTACTATATCTTTTAGCCATAACTATAAGAGCTTGACTTAGTGTCAGGATTGGCGGTCGCATGACAAACAAGAGGTAAAAGCGAAGTTAAAGGCGTATAAAGCCTTCGAATGACTCCACTCTGCATTTACTGCGGAATGAAGACATGGTGGGCTTCCTTGAGGAAAATTGGTACTGCGACCATAGTAGTTCTTTTGTACCCTGGCTCGGTATGGTTTGCTTATGAGACTAAGCAGAGCTTCCGCTGCCTTAATGAGTCTGAGCATGTTCTTCGTCGAGGAAAGTCTAATAAGATCAGGGGTTAATATACAATGATCAAACTTTAGCGTATTACTTTCATTAAAACTATATATTGTCTCTTTATATATTTTATATAAAATGGTGTGATCGTGACTTATTGAAACCAGGGTCCTTAACGAAGTTTTCACGTGTTCAAATGTCTAACAGTGAAAGAATCGTAAAAGGAAAAAATTTTTTAAATTTTCCGTACATTTTATGTAGAAACCTGATAAATCAATATTTTTTAACTTAATTTTCTTCGGTGCCTCTAAGTCATCGTCAGCCATTTATTAGAATGCAATTTATTAGATTATTAGATGTTTCACTAAAAATTTTGGTCGGAGATCTTATGTATATATGCATATGAGATCTAAAGGTCTGTGGAGCTATAAAAGGTGCATTGGTGGGAGAAAAAACTGCAAAAGTGCAAAAAAAAGGGTGCGAAGTTCTTCAAAGCCTTAAAACAAAGTTTTTAAACTTAAAGTGAATTATAAAATTAAAAAGTTTATTGTTCATTTTATAAAGCTTTTCGCATTGTTCAATTTAGGTATTATATGTAAAAAAATGTGTCCACGTTTTGGGGTGTTTAAATTTTAAAGTGTTCACGTTACCAAACGTGCAGAGCATTTACTTGTTTAGTCTTTGCATAGAAGGTGTTAAAAAATGGTGCGCTGGGCAACGTTATGTAACGTTACGTTATTTTTTGACTGACTTGACATTTTATGCAATAGGTAATGCGATAGCACAGCGTTAGCTACCTTTTGAGTTTTCACATAGTAAACCATAAACAGTGTTGTGTAGCGAAATACATACCACCCTCATGCCCAGTACAAGTGATCTAATATCGCAGGACTGCTTGTGCTTTCTTATGTGACTGCTTGCACAGAGTCAAAGCAAAACGGAAACGAAAAAAAGGGATAAAGCAGTCTCCAAAAACTGCTTTGTCGCTTATTTCGCTTTGTTTTGCTATTTGACTTTACTGCGTTATAAAACAAGGAAAATCTTAAACTTTGATAGAATTGAAGCTCAAATACCCGCCACACAAAACTTTATTTAGTTAGATTATATTCCCCAAAGAGGTTGGGTAGGGAAAACTCAAGTTGGGGCTCAATTTAGAAGCATATGTATATGTAAAATTATAAGCTAAAAAAATAAAATTAAAATAACGCTGAAGTCGAGGATGCTCGGCTGCAAGATACCCTGTTCCCAAACTTTATGTTTAGTATTATCTTAGTACCCTACAATTATATGGTTTTTTCATTAAAAAAAAAAAAAAACAAGCAAGAACGTTAACTTCGGAGCACCGAAGCTCAAATACCCGCCTTACGAAACTTTATTCATTTTCTTGGAAAAATAAAAAAAAGAAGGTGAGTTTGTATAGGACTATATGTTATAGTGGCTCGATCCTTGTCATATCGAAGCATATTTATAGGATAACAGTAGAAGTCATTTTACACAGATTGGAGTGAATATATCCATAAATAAGAGCTATTTTCATACAAAATCTGAAAAATGGGCGCTTGGTTTGTATGGGGGTTGTATAAAAAATGGGCGTGGCACCTTTCTTTTTGAAATTGGATGTCATTAGAAGTGCTTTTATCCATATTTGTAGTAAATACATTTACGAATAATAACAATTTCCATAAAAAAATCGAAAAAAATGGTAAGTTTGCATGGGGGCTATATCTAAAAATGGGCGTGGTACCTTTCTTCTGATATTGGATGGATGGATATTGAATTAAAAGTGTTTTTACCCGATTTGTAGTAAAAACATTCATAAATAATAACTATTTTCATAGAAAAATATAGAAAAAATGGTAAGTTTGTATGGGGGCTATATCTAAAAGTGGGCGTGGCACCTTGGTTCTGCCATACAAACTGCCTAGGAACAAAAAGCTTAAGTTTAAAGTTTCAGGTCAATATCTTTAAAACTTTCCGAGAAACACGCATTGCAACAGACAGACAGACGGACGGACGGACGGACGGACAGACAGACGGACATGGCTAGATCGATTCGTTTCGTCGAGCTGATCAATAATATATATACTTTATGGGGTCTCCGATGCCTCCTTTAATGCGTTACAAACTTTCCGACAAACTGATAATACCCTTCACAAAACTATGTGGGGGGAAAAAAATGATTCGAATTTGTATGGGGGTTTTACCAAAAATGTTTTTGGTTCTATCCATACTGTGATATTTCGTTGGGACTATCATAGGCATAATTTATACTAAATTTGAAGTTTCTAGAATAAGAAACAAAAAAGTTTTCACGCAAAAACCTAAAATTTTGGGGTAGCAATACAAATCTACTCTTAAAATTTTGGGTACTAGAAGTAAAATGTTTGTAAGTGACTCACTTGACGGCCAGGATAGTTTAACTCTTCAAATATGGGTGCCCTATCTCTTATAGTTTCCAAGATAATAATTTTCAAACTGCAGACAGCAGGACAGACGAACAAACGAATGGACTGACAGACAAACATACATAGCTATAACGACTCGCCTTTCAGTCAAGAATATATATATATATATTCTTTATAGGGTCTATTATGCTTCGTTCTACCTGTTAAAAACATTTTTACCCTCTGGGTACAGGGTATAAAAATGAAAATAGAGTTTCAATGCGTTCCGCATGGTTCTGCAGAGTAGGCCGATCCTTGTCATATCGGTAGTAGGAAATAGAAGTGGTAGGAAGAAATAGAAGTGGTTTTACACAATTTGAAGTGAATAAGAACTATTTTCTTACAAAAATTCAAAAATTGGGGCTATAAGTTAAAATGGGCGTGGCACTTTGGTTTTCCATATTGTATGACATTAGAAGTGTTTTTAGGCAATTTAAAGTAAATACATTCATAAATGATACCCTTTTTTTATACAAAAATTGACAAAAAAGTCGTAAGTTTGTATGGGAGCTATACCTAAAAATAAGCGTGGCACCTTAGACACATTACCTAGGATCAAAAAAAAATTTTCCAGTTAATATCTTTTCAATTTTACAAACATCGATTCGTCTATATATATACTTTATCGAGTCTGATGCCTCCTTTAATGCATTACAAACTTTCGGATAAACTGAATATACCCGTTTACACTATGTGTACCGGGTACAAAAAGAAGTTGGAGGTGAGTTTGTAACCTTATCAAATCTGTTGTGTATGGGTCGACATTATAAGTGCTTTTACAATTACAAAAAATTCAAAAAACGAAACAAATTTTTTTTTTTTTTGATAAACCTCTTTGAATTGTTTATAGGGTATCTGCTAGTTGAGCGCACTCGGCTTTATTATAACTACTTGATTTTTCTTATTTTCATTAATTGACAACCTGAAGTGGTTGTAGCCGTTGGTTGGTCAAGTCAGATGCTACGACATTTACTTCAGCAACGTTGTGCTCTAACTTTCTGGTCATTACTGCTACTCCGCTTAGCGCCAAATGAGGCGCATTAGTGCCAGTTCGAATCATTTCGAGCAATGGCACAACAACAACAACAAAAAACAAGTACATGAGTAGCAAATGGTATGAAAACAACGGGCAGCGAGCGTAGTGTATTGAAAAGCGACATATTGCGCATGTCCATTGAGTCCTGGCAAAGCCGCTCGTTGGTGAAATCCACACAACCAGGCATTGTTGAAACAGGACAACAATGCTAAAAAGCAACTTTAAATCAAATGGCAAATGCAATTTTTGAGCTCAGAACGAATTCAGAACTCGAGACGCGTTGACGTGTATTTGAAGCGACATTTTTTGCGTAAAACGCTAAATAAAGTCAATTCGAAAAAGTTCAAAAAGTAAAAAAAGAAATAAAAATTTATATAGTATAGAAAAGAAAAATTTTAAACTGCCTGCAATTACCGAGGGAGTCAAAAAAAGATTATTTTCTAATTTAAAGAATTTAAAACGTGCTCGCTCGCTCTCTCTCTGCAACAAAGCAACAAACAAATAAAAATTTAAAGTAAATACAAATTTTTTATATTCAATTTTTAGAAAACCAAAAATAAAAAAAGCATGATTCAATATTAAAGTTAATTAATTAACTAATTAAGTGACTTAATTAAGTCAAAACAGTGATACCTGCTCAATATGTGACAAAAAATAAGTAAAAGTGTGAGAAACAAAAATAAAAATAAAACAAAAAATAAAAAGAAAGAACAAAAGCAAGTAAGAAAAAAAAAAAAACAAAAATCAATGCTTTATTTAAAACGCAATTTTGCGCAAAAAAATAAAAAAAAAGAAAAACATGTTAAAAACTTAAGGCAAAAGGCAATAAACATAAAAGAAAATTCTCACGTGACGTACTATAAAAAAAAAAGAAAGAATAATATATATGTAGAAGAAGAGGAAGAAAAAAAATGGGCCGTGTTGAACTCCAATTGACTCAAACCCAATAAGCACCTTACGCCTTGATTCGCCTCGTTTGCTTTAGTTTTAGCGCCAGTAGTGCCAGTCGTCAAAGCTGACGGAAAAGCGTTTAACTTACACAAACACAAATACACATACACACATACATATATACTGTAAATACAAATACATACATACAACAATTTTTTTTTTGTTTATATGTCTTTGTATTTGTTTAAATGGAAACTCCATAGCAGCTACTTCGTCTTACCTGCACCTTTTTTTCCATTTTTTGCAGCTGCAGCCATCCGTGACCCAACTTCCGTCGTTCTTATTATATTCTGGTAGCACTTTTTGTTTTATTCATGAGGAGAAAAAAATAAAAGTAGTTTGAGTACTCGTCTATGTGTATGATTTTCATGAATGCAGAGGCATCCTTAAAGCAAACGGAGCAGCATGCGAAAAATGTCATTTTTAATGCGACTACAAGCATTTCTGTGTCTGTCTGTCTCTATCTCTCTCTCACTCTTTTACTATATTTGCTTGTGTGTGTGAGTATGAGTGTATTTAAATATAAGTGCATGCATGTTTGTATATATTTATGTGTCTGCTACTTAATAATTTAGTTGCGTTTAAGCTATAAAATGCTGTTGCGACCCCAATTCAAAGCAGCGGCATGAACCTAAACGGGGAGTAACTACAATAAACACTTGGACGCAAGCACAACCCCGACCCAACCCATTTCGCTTTATCAACTTTCCACTACAGATTTTTTTTTTTTTTTTTTGCTGACTTCAAATGCGCTGCGCATTTTACTGTACCAGTTCACATATCTTCATTCCAACACATTTTTTTTCTACATTTTTTTGCCTTCTGCACGCCGTACGGATTGCGACTGGAGTCATTGTGCGACGAACTACGTCATCCTCTGTTCTTGCACAGCGTCGACGGCGGCAGCGGTAGCAAAATATCGCGTGGCATAGTCCAGTAGCATTAAATGAAATAAGTAAGTAAAGTTAAGTCAAGTCATGGCATGCCATGGCATGGCATCTCTTTAGTAGGCTTGTAGCAGCAGTAGCAGCAGCTAAACATGACACGATTGTGCAGCATGGTTTGTAAATTCCAGACAATATTTTGTATTGATTCGATTCATATGGCAGCACCATGCAAGAGATTCGTGTTGTCGTAGTCTTGTTTCAGTTCTTGTTGTTGTTGTTGTTTGTGTTCGTCGTGCATTTTTAAAGAAACATTTTACAGTTCTTCTTCTGTTGTCTTTATTTTCACATATAACGCTGCTTGCCGCTTTATGTTTTTTTTCATTTCATTTCATAACGTGACGTCATCAATCGCGTTTCCGTTTTCGTTTCCGTTTCCGCTCGCATTTCCGTTTAATATTCAGTTTGTTTTTTTTTTTTTTTTTTTTTTTCGTTCTCTTGCTTTCATTGCGATCTGCATGTCATCAATGCGATTGCAAAGCGTTTGTCTGAATGCAAAAATATTGCAATTTGTATTTTGTTGGTTTTCTTTTCTTTTCTGTTTTTTTTTTTTTTGCAATCAATAAATCGACGCGCTTAAAATAAACGTAATCATCTGCATTTAATGTGCAGCGTATGAAGACAACATCGGCATGCAACAAAATTTATACTAAATACATACATATGTATGTGTATATGTGTATATGTATGTCTGTATATAATATCATGCGATGTATGCATAAAACGTTTAACAGCAGCACAATTGCAACATTTATTCAATGTGAATTTTATTTTATTTTCAATTTTGTTTGTATTCAAATATAATAAAATTGCACAGTGTGATGAAATGTAAAAGTAAACATACGAAATACTCGTACATATAAGTGAAAGTGATTGTATGTGAAAATAATTGCATTTATGTATTCTAGATGGCTTAAAATACTCCTTTACTACATATAATTAAATTGAGGTATGAACTGAAATAATTTAAATATATGTAATTTGTGGAATATATGGGTAAGATGGTAAGTATTGAATTTTAAAATAAATATTTTCAGTTAGTCGTAAAGATTTTAACGCATTAAAGGAGACAACGTGGACCCTATAAAGTAGTTTATATGTATGTATATTCTTGATCAGTTAGACGAGATGAGTCGATCTAACTATGTCCGTCTGTCTGTCTGTTTGTCGATGCACGATTTATTTGCTCAGATCTTTTAAAGATATTGTGCCGTAATTTTAAACTTATGCTTGTGTACTTTGTATGGTAATAACAATGTGTAAAGGCCAGTTTGTCCGAAAGTTTGTAACGCGTTACCATGGAAGGCATCGGAGAGCCCATAAAGTACATGTTAACTTTTCTTATTATTGATCAGCTCTGATCAAGACTTTAAATCGATAAATATCCATGTCCGAATCTGTCTGTCCGTTGCGATAAAGTTTTATTCAGAATCGTTTTTTGATTTACTGACACGAAATTCTTTACAGATACAAAAACTTATGTACAGTATTTAAAGTTTAACTTGCCCTTGGCAGTTTTTTTTTCATAATTTTAGAGGCCCCCCCCCCTTTTTCCCCCCCCCCCCCCCCTTCTTTTTACAAAAAAAAAAACATCTTTTTTTTTAAAATTTTTAAATTTTTTTTTTTTTTTTTTCCCCCCCTTTCACAACAAAAACCCCCCCCCAAAATTTAACAGTATTTACAGCTGAAGGCGTTTTTTTAAAAAAAGGCGTTTATATTTCATTTTGATATTAAAAGTATAAATTCTGATCTAGTCACTATCGTTTCGTCCGAGAACAAAAAATGGCGCCAATAGTAAACTCTGGTTAAAATATTATTTTTTAGGCCAAATTTACTGGGTATTTAGCTGAATAAGCTGTTCCAGTTAAAACCAGACACATAGTTGCCAAAACTGAGCACAATGGGGCGCAAAGCATGATAGAGTTTTTTAATGCTTGTTAGACCAAAAAAATAAAACCGCTTAAATGGGAACTCGGACTGTGATTTGTTCCGGTCGATGTCTGGGCTCTACTTGGTCAATTTCAGAGAGCAACTTAGTAAAAATAATGGTTTCGGTCACGAAAAGTTGTCTAAAATTATTAGCTAGCGATGGACAATACTTTAAATGATCTATTTAAAATCATTTTTGCACAAAAAGATTATTTTTCGAAAGAAAAATTCTACGAGTTGTTCAGTGTCATTATAAATTTTCGTATCTAACAACCGACGGAATGTGCTTGTTTGAAGAGAGAAAGAAATAGTAAAAGTTCTTGTGATTTAATATAAACGCCAAATTAGTTACAAGCAGTCGCCTTTCGTCTTCCCATTTTCATTCAGAAGTTTGGAACTTTTTAATTAAAAATTAATTTCTAATTGAATCCTTTTACTTGGCAATTTTTTAAAAGATTAAGTAAATTAATAAAAAAATACTTATTTATGCCACAAAATTGTACGGTCACGTTCTCATAATCCTATTCGTTCTGACAAACGCAAATCGCAAAATATTTGCGAATTCAAATAAGCAGATTTTTGTGCAAAAAAAATGTTAAGTTGAAAATTTTGTCAAAGCAACAACAATTTTCAATTTGATCAGATCGGTGAGTTTGTTATTGAGATCCGCTTTTGCCAATAAACGTTTTGAGAGTGAAACATAGCTTTTGCGTTTATCGTAGCACGAATAATTTGAAATCGCACGAATTTACTCAAATCGTAAATCGTAAAGCTAAGTGGTTGATTGCTTCTGTATTCATTTAATTTGCTTAACTTCAACCAATTTGAAACAAGTAAATTTTTCTAACATTTTAAAAAGTAAACTTTTAGCGATTCGAAAAATGAGAACAGTTTTGATAGGCACAAACTATTATAGTAATGAGAATATGGGCAAATTCTCTGATAGATAAACACGAATCAAAGCCCTATATTCTTGCCTTAATGCTTAAATTCACGTTGAAATTGGAATACTTTGAAGAGCTAAACACTCAACATATACTGAAAAGTTTAAATCTTTGTTGTGTTCCCGAATTCATGGATATCAAAGAATTGTTTAATTTGATAAGCGCCCTTTTATCTATTCTTAGGGAATGAAACGTATTTATCCTTATAGATTACTACAAATCGATATTTCCGCATAAAGTAGTTCATTGCGGATTAGGAAATCAGGTTTACATATTTTATATTTTGTTTCTTCACATACAACATATAGTATTATTTTCGTATTACATTGAAGATAAGACATTTTAAAGAAGTCTAATTCTATAAAGATTTGATAAAATAGGACAGAATATTTACAAAAGATTTGGCATTTCAACCGATACTTTCTTTGGCTTTATGATAGGCTGTTTCGATTTTTTTATTTTTAAGATTTTATGAATGTTAAGTACCCAAATTGTATGAATTGTTGTCTGAATTTTTCAGTTTAAGCTCTCAGTTCACTGTTCAAATTTGCCAAATTCAAACAATTTCGTTGCTTTGTGCTTCGCTACTACTCATTCTACTACGGCGTTTTTTTTTCTATCGAACTTTGTACTTTGTGTAGCTTGATTTTTCATTATCTTGTCGAAGTTTCTTTATGTCCGCATGTCCCTCTGTCCGTCCGTCTGTCTGTCTGTATGTTTGCATTTAGACAAACCATATAAAATCAAATAAAAAGGGCATGTTGGAAATTGTACAATATATTTCCTACATTGAATGTACATATTAGCATGGCAAGTGTTGCAGTTACTTTCGATATGACCCTTGACCTTCTTGCCCGTTGAGTCTTTGTCTCTTTGTTACGTGTTATCTCGCTACGCTTATTTCGTACCGTTCCAGCATGGTGCACAAGTGCTCGAAATTGCCATTTATGCTGCCATTTCGCTACAGCCGCTTTCATTGTTGATTTTTATATCTTTCTACTATCGCATGCCGTGCTCTTTCTCCGCCGCCGTTACCAATGGCGGCAGCAGGCGGCGGCGGCGGCAATAGAAATATTTACTAAGCAAAATCATTCGCCATAAAATAGCATGTCTTTGCGCTTCTGCCACTTCGTCGAAAATATAATTTATTATGTCCTTGTTTTTTTTTTTTTTTTTTATTTCTTCGGCTGCCGCCTTTGCCACCGACGTAATCAACGTAGTCATTTCTCGTCATCGTTCTGAAATCAGCAAACACGAACAATTTTTATACAATTTTACTTCTTTCGACTTGAAGGATAACTTTAATTTTGTTTTAACATTGCTTGCGGCGCGACATTTTCTTGGTTTTCCGCTACATTTTTTTCTTTTTTTTTTTTTTTTTGTTGTCAGAAACGTGATTCAATGTGTTTCTGCTTTGCGTTCAACTACGAATACGTGACTTGATCAGCTGTTTTTAAAATGCACAAAACGGAAATGGAACACGCAAATTTTGATGCATATTTTTTTTTTCATTTCGAAAAAAGCATAGCGCTTCTTTTTTGCATTAAGACCCTTTTTAATTGCATACTTCATAATATTTTTATGATAGTCAAGTGAAGTAAAGTATCCTCAGAGACAAAAAAAATAAACAAAAAGAAGTCATCAACGGAGCCCCTGGCAACGATTGTAAATTTTCATTTTAATTATACGCACATAAAAACAAGTATGAAGCAATGTTTAACAAGTATGAAGCAATGGTTCAGAAATGTTTAAAATATATAGAAATATATAGAGTGGTGCCACTCAATTCTCTTGTAAATCTCCCATCGATTGTATTACAGAACTTCGAAGACAGTTTTGCCAATAAATCTCATCAGATAAAGAGCAATTACTTATTTGATAAAAATTAATCTTCGAGGCATGTAAAAGTCTATTTCGCGCAAGTTGGCATTCTTTTGGTTCGATGGGTTTTGTCTAATTAATTATCTAGAGATTTGGTAAAATGCTTAATGAATAATTAAACCATTGTAATTTCGAATGTACAGCTATGCTCCTGTAATCGAAAATGCGATTTTCTTCGGCAATCGCATAATATTTTCAATTTTCAAAACCGGCATATTTGTATTTTATTCTGTGAAGTTTTTGGAGTTTATCTTTGTACTTTTTAATATGGTTATTTTTGAATTTTAATTTTAAATGAATATTTTCTTCTCATACCTAAATTGAAGAGCAAAAAATAAAAATTTGCGATTTGGTTAGACCGATAACATTTTAATTTGTGAACGATAGCAGTTTTTGTCATGTACAATGCAAAGAAACTTTTGGGAAATGAAACATAACTTTAACGATTGCAGGAGCACGAATAGTTTAAAATCGCACGAATTTACTAAAATGGAGATCGTACAATTTTTATGATTGCGGGAACATGGCTAATTAAACACTCCTTTTACTAAGTAAATCTCTGGCAAAAACATGATTTGAAGCCAATCCAAAAGAGATTTGTATGACACCTTTAAATATCTTTTGCTTGGTAGAGATTTAAGTACATAAATACTGTTTAAATATATTGGGAATTATATTTACAATATGTTATCCTAAGTAGTAGTCTCATGTAACATAATTTAAATGCATTTATTATATTCAGCGCACGCATATAAGTCCGGCCACTGTAACAAAAAAAAACTATCTAACTTAAAAATTTCCACTTGGGATTGTCTTCTAAAATAGGTACATACATTAAAGTAGATACACACACACACATTTAGAACATACATATGTATGTATGCATGTATGTATGTAAATAAGCTTTTTCGACATAATGAGCAAATGGTGGTACAGCTATTTGTCTACATCATGACTCTACCTCCTTAATGCCATCACAGTACAGACAGAGTTCAAGTGGTTTGTGTCATCAAGTTCCCCTGGGAGGTGACACCTTAAGTCGAAAGTAGGCGGAGGCAGTAAGCAACGCTATTGTTTTTGCGACGACTACTACTGCAGCCACTTTGGCTTGTTTAAGTTGGAGGCTTACCTTAGCTAAATTAATTATAACAATTAAGCAAAATAACAGAGTAGCAGCAGCAACAACAGCCGCAGTACTACGCACATAAATATGCTATCTCTTTCACATCTTTCTTGTCGCTCTTTCAGTCATGTTGCGGTTGACTTTCTAAGATAAGTTGAGCTCTTGTTGCACCACACAAAATATATATTTATGTATCATGTGTACGAGCGGTTGCACAAGAGTTCAATAAATTCAACCAATCTGATTTTCCCATTGGCGTCTCGCCTTTTTATTTAATCATATTTTTTCCGCTCCTTAATACCCAGTTACAATATATATGTAAGACCCTTTATAGAATCTAGCCAAATATATTCTTGATCAGCATTGTTGGGAGAGTCGATCTAGCTATGTCCGTCTGTCATGCTGCCTGCCTTATGAAAACGATTTCCTCGGAGATTATATTAGATGATTGGGTCACTATGTTAGAAACTTAGACTCTACTGATCCGTCAAGTGGTCACATACAAACTCCTTTTCTCTAGTCCCGTTTTAAGGGGTAGTCCCCATACAAATAAATTCCAAAATTTTGAGTTTTTCATAAAAACTTCTTTGTTTCTTATTCTAGGAAATTCAAATTTAGTATAATTTATGCCTATGTTGATCCCAATGAAATATCTCAATATGGGAAAGACCAAAAATTTTTTGGTAAAGCCCCAATAAAAATTTTACCCATTTTTAAGTTTTTGTATGAAAATTCAGTACAATAGAGATACGATTTAATTAAGGTACATAAATATTGGGTACAGGGTATCTTGCAGTCTAGCAAACTCAACTTCAGCGTTCTTTCTTGTTCGTAGTGCTTTCGCATTCAACTACATAAAATGTTGAAGTTAAATCAAAATTCAATTGAAACTAAAAATTTGCTAATGTTTTCCTGACAAGGGATTTTGAGAGCAGGTATTTTGAAATCTTAGGATTTTATAACTGGTATTTATTTGGATATCTGGGATTTTTGTCATGGATTTTATAGACGCAGAAGTTTTTGTGAAATTTCTTAATTTTTTATTTCCGTAACAATCTTCTACAAAGTATTAGAAATATTTAAAAAAAAAAAGTAAATGAAATCGGGTTTCTTCTAAATATGGAGTGACCACGCAAAAAGTAATTCAATTTTATATACATAGATTACAAGTGACTAAACTTTTATTGGCTCACTCGTAAATACATTCATATGTATGTTGCCGTATGTCTCTCATTTTGTTCTAATATAGTAGGTAGGTATTACTACACTTGCCTATTTAAGTATGTATCTGTGTGTGGTAGTGTCTGTGTTTGCTGTCCACAAACTTAGTAAGCTCCTCTTTACAAGCCATTCCTCTACATTTTAATTGTCTGCCTTAAATGTTGCTCAACGCTACTAAATATCTATTTATAAACTGTCAAAATGGCACAACTGTCATGCGAACACTGAAGGCTCGAGGCTTCGTGCTGCATATAAATGTGTGTGTTTGTGTGTGTAAATGTCCTAATTACACGATCGTTTTTTTTTTTTTTTTTTTTGTGTTCATTGGCTTATTGAGTTCATTAAGTGGAATGTTGTACACTAAATACACTTAACAAGTTTTCACATTTTGGCTCGCACATGCAGCATTAAAAGTGTCAATTCGAGTGCAACGCTGCGTATACGTAATATGCGCTTTGACATTTTATATCCGCTCAACGGCTCAAGGACAACGAACGAAACGAACGAACGAGACAACCACAATGAAATACAGGAGCGCGATTGAAAATATTATCGTGCAACAGCCATGTCATTCATTCAAAAATTGTTTATATTGAAAAGCCAAGGATTCATGCAATTTATAATGAAATTTGTTGCCACAGAATGTCAGACTGCCTAGAATATTGCTGTTCAACGAGACTAGGTGAAGTGAATGAGAGAGTGAACAGGTACAATGCAGAAAAAAAAGTGACAAGAAAGTGAATTGTATATCCGGAAGAAAGGCTACACAATATTCTATATAATCGCGCCCACGGTCCAAAAACCAACCGGATCCTGGACAGCACTTTTGTCAGTGAACATTTGCCATTATGGTTTCCGTTGCCAAGTTTCTGGCATTCTGGCAAAGCCATTTGATGCTTTACGACCATTGCAATTGCTTTTAGTCCCAGGTGTAAATATTGCTTATGGCATTTAACGTAAAATCCTAAATAAACACAAAAATGACATTCACGCATCAGCAAAATATGTTGAAAAAAAAGCATGAAAGCAAAGAAAAACATGTCATGTGAACCCATAAAAGCATGTGAAGATTTATGTTTTGAATGTGTTGTGGCGTAGAGTTTTGTAATAGGAAACCTTTTTATTTTTTTTTATTTATTTATTGTGACCTATGTGAAAATATCGCTGTTACTTTTCATGCTTTAATTGTTATGAAGACTTTAATTTTGTTTTGCATTTGTATTTTTTTTTTTTTTTTGGTTTTTTGTACCAGGAGTTCATTTTAATGATTGGAATGAGTACAATGCTTTTGTTGTCGTCGTCTTTGTTGTCGCTGAAGTCATTGTAAAACCGTCGCTTGCCACGCTATATATCGTGATTTGTATTTTTTTTTTTTTTTTTTTTTGAATCCGTTTCTTGTTTTTCCTTCATACTGGTGCGGTGCGCTCTCTCTATATATGTATATATATGGATATTTCATATAGTAGGTACCTTTTCTATAATATAATACTATATCAACAATATATTCATGTTCGTCTCATTTGCACTGAGCGCTCTGTAGCCATGCTTCCGTCTGTCATGTGCCACGTTATCCCCTTTCCCTTTCCGTTTCCGTTCTCATGCGCTTTTGTCGCAGTCGCCATGTTTGTTTCTTTTTTTTTTAGTTTCTTTTTTTTCCGTTTTATTTTTATTTCTGTTCTTCTTTGTTTGCATCGTATTCGCATTCGCCATTATTGCCCTTCATGTGGCAACCAAAAATATTTGTATAATAATAATTCATAGCGCATTTTGACGCGTTAATTGTATATATTTTTTTTTTTTTTTTTATTTTTGTTTGTCGAAAGGGCGTCAGTTGTATGGTTTATATGCCATCGATGTGCCATTATGGCGCAGTTTATTGTGTCTGCAGTTTTTTTTTTTACAAAATTTATGAAAATGAGAATGGAAATGCGAGTAGCAAATTAATTCATAATGAGTGCAAGAAATCCGATCCGACGACCTCAAAATGCGCCACTTATTCATTACTTATGTATATTAGAAAAAAAAAAATAATAAGTAAATGTGTTTTCAGCGTATATAGTCTAGAAAAAGTAGCTTTCTTAGAATTACAAATGATTTTAATATAATTTATGAAAGATTCGTTTGCAATATAAAACAGAGATCTCAAATATCTGTCGCTGCTTATTATCTAATTTGGCTACAAAAAAATAAATATTTGTGCAACGCAATGAATCAAAAATAATAAAAATTAAGAAAAAATGTTAATTTTGGTGGAACCAAAGCTTAAATACTAGTGTTGGCAAAAAGAGTGACTTTTAAGTCGCAGTGTGATTAGCGCAGTGACTGCAAACAGTGATAAAAACGCAGTTCGTGAAAAAACAATCAGCGATTGCTGAACAGGTTCACTGTTCGCAAGGGGAACAAAGTTGCCACTAACTGAACTGTTTCGCTATGCTAACACACAAAAAAACCGACTTAATAAATAAAACATTGTTTTATTGAAAGAAATTTAATTAAAAAAAAATCAAATTTGCGAAAAACAATTGTGTTATTGGTTGCTTCCTTAGCAATTGCCGTTTTGAGTTAGTCAAACTTGTTTTGGAAGTTTGATTTTAAAAAAAAAAAAGCTCCAAAAACAAACAATCAATATGTATTATATAATCTTAAGACTCACCAGTTCTCCAGAGTGATTTCACAAAATTTATATGTTCCTATTTGATAACCCTTTATTTTAAAGATTCAAATTAATATCCCACCGAAAATTGTTCAATTCAGAGTGTCTAATTTAGAAACCTTCTGGAACGCATACTTTAGATATTGTGCCGCACAAAATCTCTTATGGTTGGTTGTAAACGTCTCTCTTTTAAAGAAATATATACAGTGGTGTTCGCAATAATAAGAGCAATTCAAAAAGTTTGGCGCTACATATTGTGGTCATACGAAACAAAAGTAGTGCAGTTTGATACAGGTTCAGATAAACAGTACGTAAGACGCCCTCCTAAACAGAAATTCAATTCTAAATTCACTTGTAAAACCATTAAGCACGGAGATTTTAGGCTAATGCTGTGGGGCTGTTTTTCATGGAATGGTGTGGGACCTCTGATGAAAATTGTGGGTAATATGGATGCCAACTACTATGTTGATAATATATTGGAAGGTTTTATGTTACCTTACTCTGAAGAGGAAATGCCGTTACGGTAGATATTTTCAGCAAGTGAATGACCCGAAACACACATCTAAAGGACCAAAGGAGTGGTTCCGATGCCACAAAATCAATGTTTTGGAGTGGTGTGCACAATCACCGGATCTCAATCCGATAGACCACCTCTGAATATATGTGAAGAAGGGTGTACGAGCGCTAAGCCAAAAACTCCGAAGATTTATGGCAAGCAGAAAAAAATTTGAAAATATTCCACGCTCCAGAAGCCGCACGATGATAGCTTCCATGAAGTCCAAATGCATCGAAGTCATCAAAAATAATGGAATAGTTGAGTTTTAACTTGCGTTGTTCTTATTATTTCGAACGTGTAAAAATGTGTCGGCTATAATTTTTGTAAAGAATACAACGAGTTTTCTCTTTCACTTTATTTACCAAATGTCTAGCAAATCTCATAAAAGATTTGAAATCAATCAAAAGAGACTTTGTGTGACACCCTTGATATTATTTGAAATTCGATTTAGAAAATATGTCAACAGCTACAAACTTATTGTACCGATTTTAGTACACATAGTATCAGTCGATCAGTTTTATATAAAATTGGGGGAAAATAACAAAAAAAAAAAAACGTAATTTGTTGCTGCTTTATTTTGGTTTTGGCTTTCCCTCTCAATTTTTTCGCAATTAATTTTTGATTGTGCGTCGCATTGCCTACGGGCAATAGACGGACGCTTTGGTAGTGGGTTTCTCCCATTAAATAAGCTTAATTATTTGTTGCATACTTTTGGGCGCTGCGTAATTTTCTATGACTCGCGACACGCGACATGCAAACTTTAGTTTATTGACTTTTTTTTCTGTATTAAAATAACCTAAAAAAAAAAAACAACAAAAAATTAACAAAAATAAAAACAAAGAAAAATAACTAATAAGTATAGCAATCGCAAATATGTATGTATGTGTATATAGTATGTAAATACTCTAACATTCATTCAAAAGCAAAGAAATTCAAATGAATCACACTCGAATTTGAATAGCACAACATAAAGTTCAAAATCGTTAGCTGCTATTTGTCTTTGAAGGCGACAATGTTTGCCAACCAAGCTGAGGCTCAGGGTCTTCTGCATACATTCATTTCCAAGCAATTATTGTACGCATAAATCTTACGCTGCAATAAAATTGCCTACACAAATCCCATTTAGTAACTCAGAACGACGGAAGTGAAACAAGCAAACCATACACTGGAAGCACAGATTGAGCATTTCCTAATCTTACAAAGCTGCAGTGATGTGTAAATGAACTAATAGCATACAGTATATACCCACATGCCACTTCATCTATTATTTATTTGTGTGTCTGTCTGTCTGTCTCTATTATTGTTGTAGTTAGTTTTGGTTTGTTTTTGTGGTTTTCATACACACACATACACATATGCGATGTGGTTTAATATTCACACTCACTCATGAATCCATCGAGTAATCAATAAAATTCAGCGAGCATTGCTTCATATTGTATTGCTCAAACCGTCGTCATATTTGTAAACTTTTGGTTCAAGGCAAAATTTACTGCTTCTTGGCGTTTGGCCAAGTGCGTTTCGCATCTTTTGTCCCCAACTATACTATTTACTCGTACACTTACAAATGGCCCACCCATTTATATGACTGCGCCCGCATCTAAATCGACACTATTTGTCTAGAAAACCCCTTTGTTATTCTTGTTGTTTTTTTGTATCTATTGTTCTCATATACATACTATAGATTGTACTATAATGAAAAAAAATATATATAAATGCGAAGATAGACACACACACACACACACACACTGTACCAATATATGTATGCATGTGTTTGTGTGTATATGTATATAGATTCATATTGCATTCTATGCCTTTGTCTTTTTCAAGCAGAATTTATTACACGAATTTTTCAATTGCTTTTTTGTTGCTATTTTTATATTTTGTTAAGCCTCAAGAACACTTCAAATTCATACATACACATACATATTTATATATTTATTTATATACATATATGATAGTGAAAAATGCTTATTATTAGTTTATTGAAAATTGCAGAAGGTCGCAAAAATGTCGTTTAATATAATTTTAATGCAAGTTACCTACACTAATTATGAAAGAAATAATCTAGAATGTACTCCTTTTTTTCAAGGGGGAGCATGGTGAACATATACTCGTAGTATACGTTTTTTGAAGTTGGTAAAACGTTGTAATTCTTAAGGATTTCTAGTTATCAATTAAGTAACGTCATCAGAGACTCAGCAATTTTTCTGCACAACTAAAATTCACAATATGATGCTTTATACTTTTAGGCTGTTCTTCTTCTTCTTCAATGAACTTACTACTGCAATTATTTAGGGTAACCCCAAGAAGTTTCACTGGTTCGTTGATTAGCAGTTTTTTTTTTCAGCTGACCCATAGGAAATGTTTTCTGTAAGTGAGATAATTTTGTACGACTTCAAGTTTTCTATAAAGCTTGGAATTCACCTACTCTCCGCCCCCTTAAAAGGTTTAAAAAAAACCTTCGCAGAATATGAGGAATGCCTAAACGAAACCCTGGGCCCGAAGGAATTTTTTCAGTAATTCTATTTCTTTCGTCCTAATTACTGGAAAATCTGAAAAAGCAAACAACAGAGAAATTTTTATTAGCTCAGATATTCTATTTTATATCCCACGCCTGATGGCCGTTTACGTTTAATTTATCAAATCCCTAAAGAATTTATCAAAATTCTTTGGGGACAAAATCATCTGCAACTGTGTCGTCGGTCCTGAAAATATGTACTTATTTTCTGGCTGGTCATCTTTAAAAAAGTTAGACGAAATTTTCTACCTCTCATCTCGTTTCTCCCCTCATTCTTGATTGACTTTTCCAATGCTATCAACTTGTGCTTGACAACGTTGCCAGATAACTATCGCGTAACTATCGAACATTAAACGACGTATTCGCCATTAAAAGGCTTCTTGAAGAATATCTATAGTTAGAAGTGTAAAAAGAGATATATGGCTTCTTTCTGTTCGAAGTATGAAGACAAAAGATTAAGCAACATACAAAGCAAAAGTGGCACAATAATACAAATAAATAGCATTGAAATCTTAAGCTTTTTGTGTTCCTAGTTAGTTTGTATGTCAGAACCAAGGTGCCACGCCCATTTTTAGATATAGCCCCATACAAACTTACCACTTTTTTTCGACTTTTTGTATGAAAATAGTTATTATTTATGGATGCTATTACTACAATGTAATTACTAATGGCATCCAATACTCAAAAGAATGTTGCCACGCCCATTTTCAGATATAGCCCCCATACAAACTTAACACTTTTTTCGACTTTTTGTATGAAAACACGTATTATTTATGAATATATTTAATGCAAATAGGATTAAGAACACTTTTTATGTCATCCAATGTCAAATCTTAGGCGCCACACCCATTTTTATGTATAGCCTCCACACAAACCTACCGCCCATTTTCGAGTTTTTATATGAAAACATTTATTATTTCTGAATGAATTCAATTAAATTGGATAAAATCATTTCCAATGTCCATCTAAGTGAACACTTTCGATATGGTAAGGTTCGGGCAAATATAACATAAAGCCTCCATACAAATTTGACCAAATTCATCGTGAAATTTAATTTAAGCACCTGGTGAACATATAAACTATTAAAAGTGTTGTGTAACGGGTATTTCAGCTTCGGTTCCACCAAGCTGACGTTTTTTCCTTGTTTTTTTAATTTTTGTATGAAAATAGTTATTATGTATAAATGTATTTAAAAACACTTCCTATGTCATCCAATATCAAAACCAAGATGCCACGACCTTTTCTAGGTATAGTCCTCATACAAATATACCGCCCATTTTTGTGTTTTTCTATGAAAATAGTTCTTATTTATGAATATATTCACTCCAATCTGGGTACAATCACTTCTACTGTCATCCTATGAATATACTACCGATACGACAAGGATCGAGTCACTATAACTTACAGAGCCCATACAAACAGACCTTAAAATTAAAAAAAAAAATTTTTTCAACAAAATTATTGTTATAACTTCATTTAAACCTAAAAATGTATTATAATTTGAGCCCCAACTTGAATTTTCCCCACAAAACCCCTTTGCGGAATAAAATCTACGTCACTGATGATCATTCATGAACTAATTAAAGTTTTGAATGACGGGTATTTGAGCTTCGGATCTACCTAAGTTAACGTTTTTCCTTGTTTTTTTTTCAAACCTATAAATATAGCAACTATGACAATTGGAGGCGTTCACAGTTCAATTGTCATAGTTAAGTAGCACAATAGCACAATATGACAACTATCGTCGAACTGTGAATACCCTAAGTATGTAATGTTTACACAAATATTATTAAAATATTGTATGTATGTATTTTATTTATTTCAAATGAAAGATAATGAATTAAACTTTCACAAAAGTATAAATTCATTGACTTATGAAGGAAAAACAATGTTATGAGTGAGCAAACCATACAATCTTAAATTTTAGCATAAGTTTTATTCAAATTAAAATAATTGTACAGTTTAGCTTGAGCTAGCTTGAGAACGACATTTCTACAAATTTTTTTTCCACAAGTACATTAAAAACTGGGTCAAAAATGCCTAATATGATCATTAAAGAGTAAATTGTTGAATTTATTTATATATTTATGGTTTTTGTCATAATTACATTATGACCAATCTTAAAACATTTTTTTATATTTTATGGAAGTTCCAAATTGTACATAATTATTTTTGTATCATAAACATAAATAATGCTATTAAATATATTTACAACAAGTTTTGTGATTTAATATGAATTTAATTTTATTACAAAATGTATCAACAATACCAAAATACATTGGCGCAAATTTGACATTTGAAAGTCGATATTTAAAGCACCAAAAAATACCAAAATCACTATTTTTGGGTTCGTTTTCCAGCACTTTTATGCACAAAAATTTTCCACTTTCGTAGTGAAGCCACAAAGGCAACGCATTCAAATAACGAAAAATGTATGTAAGAAGTGCATTAAAACTTTGATACCTTGTTTGTTTATACCAAAAGGTATAACAGCTTCAAGACTAACCTGATTTTCTATTTCTATTTTTCCTTGTTTTAGTTGTTTGCATCTTGTTTTCTTTGTTTTGTTTTTTTTTTTTCACTTTTTCGAAAACAATAGACAGATGAACTGCTTTTGTTCGAGAGTACGCGACCTTCACTTTACATCAGATGAAACTATTGTATATTGCCTTCATGTTTTGTTGGTTATAGAAACAAGTTACAATACAATGCACTGCAATGATTGCATCTTTATGGATGCGCTTTTAATTAGAGGCAAAAACATTTCGATGATTCAGCTGGATGATTTGCAAAAACAAAAACAAAACAACCATTTTCATTTAGTGTTGGCAAAAAGAGCGTTTTTTGAGTCGCAGTGTCTTTAGCGACTGCGACTTGAAAATCACAGTGACTGTAATCAGTGAAAAAGCGCAGTTTGCGAAAAAGCAATCAGCGATTACGGAACAGGTTCACTATTTGCGAATAAACACACAAACTCGCCGTTAACTGAATTGTTTATCTATACCAACATAACAAACCGACTTTATTTTAATTCACTGAAATCGAACGACAATTTGAAAGAAATCATTTTGCATTCGGTCGTTTGTTTTCCTTTTTTAAAAAAAAAAGTGTCAAAATCATAAAAAAAAATATCAATTGCGCTTTCACCATTCAATTGTTCTATAGATCCCGTTTTTAGTGAATTCCATTTAATGACGAATCAAGTGACTTGCAAATGTATTAACGATTTTGTACAGGTTTGGTGCTCAAATGAATATGAACCATCCGCGAAGAGTAATTAAAACACCAAACACTGATAAATGAATAGTTTCAATGTCCGCGAAGAGCGACACACAAAATCACCGGTAACTTAACATGTTCACTGAGAAACAAGAAAATCGCGAGTCGCTACTTTCAGTGCGACATTGCGACTTGTTAGGTTAGGTTAGAATGGCCGCCGCGAATTATCGCGACGTTACATAGGATGAAAAGGCCCATATGATCTTTTAAATCCTCCTACTCGAACCAGTTCGATCTCCTTATGAAGGCGGCTACTGCACCAATCTTAACTTGATTATTTCCTCTTTCACTCGCAGCTTCAGGGAGGCCATGGGAATTCCAGTCGAACTACTCCCAGGAGGAATAACGTAATTTGTACATTCTCTGGCCAATCTATCTGCTTCGCAATTACCAAATATATCTTGGTGACCTGGAACCCATGTGAGGCAAATATCCCATTGCTCAGCCATTCGTTGGGAGATGTGCGCACTGGGAGATAGTTATGGATGTATTATTGTAAGAGTCAAGTGCTTTAAGGGCAGCCTGACTATCTGAAAAGATGTATACTTCTTTTGTTGGGCTTTGTATTGCTCCCAATCGCGGTCTTGTTAGAATTTACCTTCCCCTACACTCCCTTCTTAGGTCCCCCAGTTGACTGGACCACCAGGGTGTCTTATTGGTCGTTTTGAATTTTCTTTTCCGGCACGCCTTTCTGAGTGCGTCTGTACAACTGTCGGAGGAAAAGGTAACTAATTTCTAATTCCTCTACTTTTTATATCTACCGAGGGTAATCTACGTACTAAGGCTTTACGCTATAGTCCCCAGTTAGCTTTCCTCAAGTTCATACGGTTATAGGTTTGGGGGTGGTTTTGGATAATTGGAATTCAATATATCTATGGTCTGAAAAGGAATGTTCATTCAAAACTTTCCGAGATATAAAGTCTTCCAATAGGTCTTCGGAGACTAGCGTGATGTCTTGTACTTCCTTCCGATTTTTGCGACTGTAAAGTCACTGTGAAAGAATCACCCAAAGCAATTTTTTTGCCAACACTATTTTGAACGAACATTAATTTTACAAACGCTTTAAAATGTCGCATTTAAATGTGCTTTTTTCGAAGCATTTAAAATTGAGCTCTTGTATTTAATACTTAAACCATTTTCACATGATATATTTTCTTTTAAGCTTTTATAAGCGCGCTGCAAGGCATAAAAACAAACTAACACACACACATACATACAAACACATACATACACATGTACATTCGTATGCTGAATATTGTAGGTATTTTATATAATAAAGATAAAGGAAGAATAAAAGGCTGACTGGCTGACAATGAGTAACAGCCTCACAGCATACGACACAGCCTCATTTCGATCGCATGCAACACATCCGTTTGATTATTGTTGTAATTTCCTTTGCATTACAAGAATTTGTTGGATTTCCTGTGCGCGTTTTTTATATGTACATGCATATATGTCAAGTGGAATTGTCGACAGAGCCAAGGCAGCCAGCAGCCAGCAGCCTTTAGTCTACTTCATTTCACACTCCATACCTACCATTCGTCGCTTCTCTGCCATTGACATGTCATCCATGTTGGAGGCACGTGCGTGTATTGTGCAGAATAGCCGAGTATACGCCTGGCATTCTTTTGACGGCGTGTGAAATGAAACATATGGCATAAATTCTGCTGGTTTCTTTGGATTGTTTATTTATTTATTTATTTATTACCACCCACAAAGTCTAAGTCTAAGAACAAAAAGCTATCTACGAAGGTTGCCGCCATTTTACTATAGAAAAGAAAAGCATTCATGTGCAACACGTTTCGATACAACAATCCAAACATTTTCCAGCTGCTGTCACTATATTTTTCTAGTTTTTTTTTTTGTTTTTCATTGATCTTACATGTTTTCTTAAACTTTAACGGATTTATTTTTCTATTGTATATTCATTGTTTTTTATACCCATCACACATATTATAAATGAGTATTATCATAATGTCGAAATGTTTGTAACACCTTAAAAGAGATATACTTAAAGGAGAATCAACGTTTTTTTTTTTTTTTTTTAAATTTCGAAATAACTATGTATGTAGTTGTGGAGCAAAGAATTTCCTATAAGATCTGGCCAAAAGTGCGTCCAAAACCAAATTTGTTCCTAATAGCCCTTGTCTCCCCAACTGTTCAGAGAAAAACAAAAATTTCTGGAATAAGTAAGTTTTTATCAGATTAGAACGTACAAAATTTTAAATTTTGACCTCAGATTTGGACACAGCGATCCATATGAAATGACAAAGGGAGAACATTTTATTTAAATCTATTTAGCGCCCGTGCTTCTCTTCCCTTTAAAAAAACCCTCCATATCTTTGTAAAGAAAAAATATTTTTTTTTTTTTACCCCCCTATATAGGTTTTTTTTTTTTAAAAGTTTTTAAACTTTAAGGGGGGTCAAGCCCCAAAAAAAATATAAAATTTTAAACCTCTACCAGACCCACTAAACTCTCCCCCTTCCCCCCTTCCTCCCCCTTTTTTTTTTTTTTCTTTTTTTTTATAAAAAAAAAAAAAATTAAAAAAAAAAAATTATAAATCTTCCCCCCAAAAAAAACAAACCCCAAAAAACCCCCCACAAAAAACCCTTTTTTTTATTTTTTTTTTAAAAAAAACTAATTTTTTTATAAATTATCCAAAAAAAAATTTTTTTTTTTTCATTTTAAATATTAAAAACTTCCCTTTTTTTTTAAAAAAATAAAAATTATTTAAAAAATAAAAAAAATAAAAAAAAAAATTAAAAAAAAAAACAAAAAACCCCCTTAAAAACCCAACAACCTTTTTTTTTTTAAAAAAAATTTAATTAATTATTAATTAAAAACAAAAAAAAAAAAAAAACACCCCATTCAAAATTTCAAACCCTTTAGGTTGAAAAAAACCTTAAAAAAAAAAAAAAAAAAATAAAAAAATTTTTTATTTAATTAAAATTAAAAAAAAATTTTTTTAAAATGGGGAAAAAAAAAATAAAAAAAAACTTTAAAATTTGGTTTTTCTATTTTTTTTTTTAAATCATAGTGGCAGCTCGACGAGACGAATCGATTTAGCTATGTTCGTCTGTCTGTCTGTCCGTACGTCCTTTTGTCTGTCTGTTGCAATGCGTTTTTCTCAGAAAGTTTTGGAGATATTGACCTGAAATTTGAAAATTAAGCTTTTTTTGATCCTAGGCAGTTTGTATGTCAGAACCAAGATGCCACGCCTATTTTAAGATATAGTCCACATACAAACTTACCTCTTTTTTTTCGATTTTTTGTATAAAAATAGTTAATATTTTTCAATGTATTTACTACAGATTGGGTAAAAACACTTTCAAAGGCACCCAATATCAATTCCACGCCCATTTTTAGGTATAGAAACCTAGAGCCCATTTTTTTAGTTTTTGTGTGAAAATAGTTCTTATTTATGAATATATTCATTCCAATCTGGGTAAAATCACTTTTACTATTATCCTATGAATATGCTTCCGTTATGACAAGGATAGAGCCACTATAACATATAGTCCCATACAAACTCATCTTCTATTTTTTTATTTTTTCAAGAAAATGAATAAAGTTTCGTGTGGCGGGTATTATGGGTCTTACGGTGCTTCCGAACGTTCTTGCTTGTTTTTGCTAAAACTAGTCTAAGATGTCTTCTTTAATGCGTTACATACATTCTGACAATATATAATACCCTCTATTTTACACGTATAAAAAACCCTTTGAGTTTTTAGCTTCAACTCAAAGTGATAATATTCTTATTATACCAAAACAATGTTCATGCATAATCTTGTTAAATTCTCGGAACTTTTATATCAGATCTTGAACTTCATATTTATTTATGTTACGCGCAGCACTCATCCTGTCAAATTTGTATTTCACGTAAACCGAGTTGATTATTATTTATTGTGGTTTGGTGTTTTTGCCTTTGTGCTATTAGCTATCTACTATGTCTACGAGTATATCCATCTATCACGTTTATTTACTTTGCTGTCATCACTTTGAAAATTCAAATTGCCACGCACGCTACATTCCGGCCACTTGAAACCTGCAACAATCAGCGTTTTTGTTTGAATTAAATTCGTTCATTACGATTTGTACTAATTTGATTTTAGTCTATCATGACGCTTTGAGTGGTAATTAATATGCAAAATGCATAGAAAATATACGTAAAAGTATTCATGGAATCTTTAATAAAAAAAGAAAAAAAAAAAAAGGGGGAAGAACAACTGAAAATGCTTTTTGAAAATGCTCATTAGTGCAGCTATGCATGTTGGTACATACAACATATTTATTCAAAATTTATAATTCATATTTTATCAAATTGAATTGGGATTTGGTGTGTGGAATAGATGTGTGTGTCGCGCGTAATTCAATTAGACAAGCAGATGGACTCAACTCGACATCCTGACCTGACACTTTGTCGCCTTAATTCCACGAAATTTAATGGCAGTCAACTTAATTTGGAAACATGTACACGACAGACAATACTCTCGTTGCTCCGCCTTCCAAATATGTTGTCTGTGAGTGTGTCATGTATCCAACAAGTGTAGCGTGTCATTCATTCATCCAATGACTACGATGACTACACACACTACAACGCCTGATGGCTGACGCCTGACAATGACGATGACGATGTCGCACTCGATTCGATTCGATTTGTTTGCTTGCTTAAACACAATAAACTTGCAAAGTGGTATGTGCAATTCATTCATCTAGCTAGATTGCTTCCAAATAGTTAGCTGTGACTAGTTTCGAATAAACGAAACTACGCCGTGGGAGTGTCACGCCTTTATTGACGTATAGTACATATGTACATATGCAAGTCAACTTAACTCATCTTTGTTCGCTTACTTTCAGGATTTTGTTTTTTGGGTAAACACAATGCGACACTCCCGTTGCGATTTCCTGGCACTTTTGCAATATTTTCTGCCGTTGAGGTTTGAAATTTCACACTTGACAGCAGACGGAGTGATTAGATTAGAGCTGAAGAAGTAGCGGCTTCATAGAAAAAAAATCGATTTAAATGTCCTTGTCATTATACAAATGTAGCCTAATTATTAAATTTTACGTTACCAATCTCAATGTCGAAATAGAAGAACTATTTTAAAAGAAATTTTTTTTAAAATGTTTTTTGTTCGAAAAGTCTCACGTTACAAGCGATTTTATAAGGAAATTTTTCGAATTTAGATGACTATCGAATCTTTGGGATTTTTTTTTTTAAATATCATCTAGCAATACTACAGATAAGAACCTTTATATATTTTTTATATTTAATTTATACTAGCATGTACCCGCGGTTTTGCTCGCGTTTTTTTTTTTTTTGGCTTTTATTTGGTGGGTACATATAAATTGTTCAAAAATTTAGAAATCCCCTAAACACGACTAATCATCATTCAAACGCGCCCAGTTTTAAGTCTCTACGTCTATTCACTCCAAAGATATGGCTTTTCCGGTTTCAAGGCTCCCATTATGCCCCGGATCAAAATTTTCCAAAATCCCGTCTTGTTGCTAACCTGAATTCTAAAAAAAACACAAAAAATTAATAAATTTTTAACCTCCTTTTGTTTCAAATATTTGGCTTTTCCAGTTTCAAGGCCCCCATTAGGCCCCTGGTCAAAATTTTCCAAAATATAAACCTTCCTCTTCAATCACTCTATCTATTAAAAAAACCGCATGAAAATCCGTTGCGTAGTTTTAAAGATTTAAGCATACAAACAGAGAAATCGACTTTGTTTTTTTATACTATGTAGTGATTTATTTTTTTATATACAATATATTTTTTTATACCTAAAAAAATAGCAACGAATTCAACACGTATCAGTTTTGTTCTGACAATCGGAGAGTTTGATACAATATCAGCGACATTTATTAATTTTGAACTTTAAATCATTATCAGTTGCTAGGTCAACTACCTACCAGTAAGTTTCTAGTGATTGACTTAAGCGATATCACCATAATAATATTGCAGCTTGTTGCCTTGAACTAAAGCGTTGGTAGTGCACTCAAGTAAGTAGAAAATGTCTGAAAGACAACATTAGGATAGGTCAAATGTTTTGGGCCTAAAAAAAATCTACCAGGAACATATCTTGGGAATTAGCACGCTTAATATTTATATTCAATTTTTGTACAGTTTCGACCACCTTCCACCCCGCTACGCTGCGGATGAGTAATATTATTTCAAATATTTGGAGATCCAGTCCAGTGTGGTTTGTATTCTTTAGTTTTGTTGATGTGAGGTGTTTTTATACCCGTCACACATAGTGCTGAGGATATTTTCATTTTGTCAGAAAGCTTGTAACGCATTAAAAGAGACATCGTAGACCCTATTAAGTATATATACTATATATATTCTTGATCTGCACGACGAGAAGAGTCGATCTAGCCATGTTCGTCTATCCGTCTGTATTTATGACTTTTACTTTATTATTGCAATTCGAAACTTAAGCTTTTCTCAGTTCTAAGCAGTGTCACGCCCAATTTGAAGTATAGCCCCATACAAAGCTATTCACTACAAATTTAGTGAAATCACTTTTAATGACATTTAATCTCAAAACCAAGGTGCCATGCCCATTTTTAAATTTAGCACATACAAATTGACCGCACATTTTCCAGTTTTTATATGAAAATAGTTTTTAATAACGAAGGTATTCACTTCAAATTAGGTGAAAACCATTTCTAATCGCATTTTATGTATGTATGTATATTAGGGTGATCCATTTGTTTTGCATTTACTACGGGTTCTTATTATCGATATAGATGATCATATATAGTATTCAAAGATTTGTTCGAACCCTACCGAGGTTGATACTTTCACTTGTTTGTTTTTATTTTTTTCATTATAATAATTTATTAAAACCCAACACACATAGTGTTTGTCTAAAAGCTTGTAATGTAGATCCCATAAAGTATATGAATTATTGATAAGCTTGACGAGACAAATCGACTTAGCCATGTCCGGCTGTCTGTCTGTCTTTCCGTCCGTCTGTTGGAATGCGTTTTTTTGTCGGAAAGTTCTAAAGATATTAATCAGAAATTTTAAACTTAAGCTTTATTTGATTCTTGGCTGTTTGTATGTCAGAACCAGTTGCCACACCCATTTTTTCGTATAGCCCCCATACATACCTAGCGCCCATTTTTGAGTTTTTGTAAGAAAATAGTTCTTATTTATGAATATATCCACTCCAATCTGGGTAAAACCATTTCTACTGTATTCGTAAGAACATACTACCGATTAGATAACGATCGAGCCTCTATGACTTTCAGATCCCATACAAACTCAGTTTCAATTATTATACCCGCGACATTCATGTATGTTCAGTTTGTCTGAAAGTTTGTAACGCATCAAAAAAGACATCGTAGACCCCATAAAGTATATATATTCTTGTTCGGCTCGACGAGACGAATCGATCTAGACATGTCCGTCTGTCTGTCCGTCCGTCCGCCTGTTTGTTGCTATGCGATTAATTCAATGAAGATATAAAGATATTGGGCTGAAATTTTAAACTTGAGCTTTTCTCGGCAACGACTAGGTTAAGTTCGAAAATGAGAGTGCCACGCCCATTTTTAGGCATAGCCCCATACAAACTTATCGATTTTTTTCGATTTTTTCTTTAAAAATAGTTATTATTTATGAATGTACTTGCTCCCAATTGGGTAAAAACATTTCTCTTGTCATCCAGTGTTAGAACCAAGATGCCACGCCCATATTTAGTTATAGCCCCCAGACAAATTTTACGCCCATTTTCGAATTTTTTATGAAAATAGGTATTATTTATGCAGGTATTCACTCTAAATTGGGTAAAAACACTTCGTTTGTCATTCAATGTCAAAACCAAGGTGCCACGCCTATTTTTAGGTATAGCCCCCGTACAAACTTTTCGTCCATTTTCGTGTACCCAATCCAAATTGGGTAAAAACACTTCCTATGTCTTGAAATGTTTAGCTGTGGCTTCCATTCAAACTTACCGCCCATTTTCAAATATTTTCGAGAAAATTATTGTTATGTCTGTATTTTTAGCTTAAAATTTGAAATCAATATTGTGTGTAAACTTGGGTGACCACTGATGATTACACATAAACTCTATAAAGATTCGTGTGACGGGTATTAAGGCTTCGGTTCAACCGAAGTTAACGTTTTTCCTTGTTTTTTTTTAGTGACATTTTTATTTAGTAGGTCATTACTTGCAAACGATAACCTGGCTAACATAAGCTGACTGACTGACTGACTAACGAAGAAGACCCTAATATTCGTACATACAAATTACTGCGATAAAACCGCAGCGCAGTCTCTAGTAATGGCACAAAATGGTGACGTATCCGTCATTATCATATACGTATGAATGTACACACTAACATAGAAAACAAAAATTTCCATACGTTTATACGTTTATATAACATGTCTAACATATATACTTTGGTATGTAGATGTGGTGTACTAAGAATGATATAACGTTACTGAGATGACAATGAGTTGGTTTATCAACTTAAGCAAACGTTTCCGCGGGATTTATGCTTATTATATAAAAAGATATAAACATATACACACATACACATGTACATATGTATGTGTAGAATGTGTGTTTGTGTGGGTATTATGCTTAAATGCTTTTTTTTCATTTAAACTTTTTTCTTATTCATTTCTATCTCTTGCAGCACTTGAACCACAAATTTTAGCAGAGGCAATACGAAATAATCGACGACAACGACAACGCGTGCAGCATGGATGAGGAACACGACGACGATATAATATGAAATTTGATGGGGCTGTAGAGCCCCGTCACGGAGCTACAGTCGTTGTTCAATACGTTGAATACGGCACAAGTAAAAGCAGTAAAATAATCAACAGCAGCAGTAACAGCAGCAACGGTGGTTTCAGCTCCACGCCAAACGGTGCTGCTGAAAATAAATATCGCGAACGCGACAAAAAATGTGAGACATTAGCGCCGCTTATACAGCGCAATAACAAAAATAAAAACAACAACAACGACAGCAGCAACAAAAGCAACAATAGTAACAACAACGCAACGGACGACGAAGACGCAGAAACAGCTTCTGACAAAAATAAAAAGAACAACAACAACGGTATTACAGCTGTTCAATCCGTTTGCAACAATAAAATTTCCGTCGCCACAAAACAAGAATCAATCAAAATCGCAACAAAACCAAAGAAAACAAAGCAAAAGCAGCAAATTGGGTTTCACGCGTTTCCCTTCCTACAATCATCGCATTTGTCCTATCGTTCCACTCTATCTCTATCATCTTTACTCCAGACACTTGCTACATTTCGCATGGCGTTGTTGACCGGAATCATGAAAAATAAGAACGGCGCCAAAATCGTATCGAAATCGTACAATATGCGTGCACAACAATCGTTAATGGCGGCTGCCAGAGAGGAGAATAACGGCACCCATTCCAGCTGCGCCAATATTGGATTTGTCGCCAGAGAATGGAGTCTGTTTAAGCTTCTACTGTGCCTCATCTCAATTGTCGCATTTCTGCCGCATACGGTGCGTTGTGACGATGGCGATAATTTCTTTGCCGTTAATAGCTTTAGCATGGGACCAGAAACGACAACGCCCGAATTTGGTGAGTAAATTTAATGAATTTTGAATCATTCATATCGCTGTCGTTATACATTAATTTCCTTCTTCATGAGAGACAGCAACTAAACTTAAACTAAGATTCTGTTGAAACTTCCGGTGGTAACTAATATCAAAATTGTTTCCATTCCCACGCCTTTGATAAACTAAAGAAAATATTTTATATGACCCAATACAATCGTTTTCCAAATAGGTCAAAGTTGTAGTCGGTAGCCTTTGTCTAACTAGTGTTGAAGGGTGACGGTCACGTTACGTAACGCTTTTGACTAATTGAACCCTAAACCTTAAGCTATCTTTTCATTTTGCTATGTTCTTAGCTGAGATGACAAAATTTCGATGATAACTAGAGCAGAGTACAAATGAAATTTAGTACTAAATATATACATTCTTAAATAAAATTATACTTATAAATTCTCATCTAGTCCAAGAATTCATTTAAAATTAATAAAAATTCAGAATTTGGTTCATATTAAACTTCTAAAACATATAGTATGTTATAACCCTCACACATACCACAGAAAAAAATGTTTTTAATAAAAAAATTTCGATAACTTACAAGTGTTTGTATTCAAACTTTTTGAAAATCTGATTAGAAATACTAAATTATAAGATGATACCATCTTACAATGCAACTATAGACTGGGTACAGGGCCTACAATTATCAATTATTAAGCAAATCAGTTACCCTAAAGTAAAGAATTTATTCTTTTACCGTATTCACCAAAAGACTCTCTGACTTAAATAATTGTTCTTATGAATAAGGTTGAGAATTAGTCCTTTTGCTTTAGATTTTTAAAATACAATATTCAGTTGACGTGCGTTGCACTTTATACCGTAATTCTCTTTTGATTCACCCAGATTTTTTAATACCTGTCACAAATAGTGTGAAACTAGTATATTCAGTTTGTCGGAAAGTTTGTAACGTATTAAAGGAGACATCGTGGACCCTATTAAGTATATATAATCTTGATCAGCTTGACGAGATGAGTCGATCTAGCTATGTTTGACTGTCTGTCTGTTGCTGCGCGGTATATACTAGTACGCTCAGTTTGAAAGATTTTTGGCTGAAATTTTAAACTTAAGCTGTACTAGGACCTGTGTACTTTGTATGTAAAAATCAATGTGCCACGCCCACTTTAAGGCTATAACCCCCATACAAATATAAAACAATTTTTCAAGTTTTTATACAAAAATATACCCTGTGCCCAATCTTTATGTAGCTTAAGTTAAGTCTCATCTTAGTACCATACTATTGTATTTGATTTTTATAAAAAACTTTAAAAAAAATTGGATAAATTTGTATAGGGCTATACCTTAAATTTTTTTTGATCTTACCCATATTGGGATATTTTATTGGAACTAGGGGCTACCCCCTTAAAATGGAACGAGAGAAAACCCGTTTAGAAGTGCATACTTCTCGGTTTAGATGAGTTTTATTTTCAAATATGGTGGCCCTATTTCTTATAGTCTTCGAGATAATCTCTCTCATACAGCAGATAGCAAGACAGATAGACGGGGCGGACGGACAGACAGACATAGCTATATCAATTCGCCTTTCAATTCTGATCAAGAATATATATACTTTATAGGGTTTATCATGCTCCGTTCTACCCTACATTTGCACAGGGTATAAAAAAAATTATTTATAGGGCTAATGGCTTCAAATGTTACAAATACTTCTAAAATCAAGCCTGTTTAAAATTGGCAGAGATCGGAACGCGGTTTTGAAAATTTCTAAAAATATTTTTAATTTGTTTAGTATTTTGAGAAGATCTATCCACGTCATATGATGTGTGACAGGTATATAAACTTCGGTCCAACCGGTCCTTTATTTTTTTGTTAAGACCTTGCAAGAATGAAATTAATATATTCAACCTAACGACAGATCGCGACAAAAGTCACTATATGTGCGACTACGTTTGTAGTCGTAAGCTTACGTCATGGACGGATGTGTCTTTGCCCGCTACCGAGCTGTCAAGGCCAATTGTGGTTGTGGTTGTGGCAGTGGAACTAGCTTAGTTGTTGCATAATAAGTGCAATCGAGTCTTCCTTGCATTTCGCCGCATCCCTCTATTTGTATGGTATGTCTATATACGTGCAGTTATTGTGTGCCTTTATTCCGCAGCAAAGTCATATGCAGCTGCAACACTTAAAGCATTCAAGCAAAGCAAGCAACCCTTCATTTTAGGTCGGTCAACAAGCAATGCATTAGAAAGAGCAGCTCGACTTGTGCAAGACCTCATTGTTGCCACCGCCGCTAAGTACCAGCGCCGCTTCTCTATGTATCTTTTATATTTGGATTTTTTTTGTTATGTTCTTCGTATAAGGTGCACAGCGACAACTATTCTCGGTTAGTGCTTCTGTCTGCATCTCGCTATTCATAGCAACGCTTAGTTTAAAAATAAGCAACAGAAGCAGCACTTGCCGCAATCTATGCCGCAATTCCGTTTCTTCAATCCACTTTCGAACTGAATGGGTTTGTATTTTTCTAAATGTCAGCATGCGCCGTTCCAAAAGGTTGACGGAAGTATGTGCCATGCCCTTCCGTTTCCTTGACG
Source organism: Leucophenga varia (assembly GCA_018903435.1). Lineage (NCBI taxonomy): Eukaryota > Metazoa > Arthropoda > Insecta > Diptera > Drosophilidae > Leucophenga > Leucophenga varia. Next base: position 334,866 of record JAEIFJ010003030.1, read on the forward strand.
CTCTTTAACTTTAAAGACAACCAAAACAACGGCAGCATCAGCAGCAGTAGTAGGAGCGGTAACGGCATTCATTTTAACCAATTATGAAAAACGTCGAAAAAATCATTCAAAACTTAGTTGCACACTATGGAAACCATTAGATCCGCCGACGATTTCCTCACAAGTAAAACAGGACGCAGTGACAGGAAGGCAGTCAGTCAAGTCAAGTCGAGCAAGCAAACAAATGAACAGAAAAACAAACAAACAAACACATAAAAACTCATCTTCTGAATATTTTTGGAGCGCGTTTCATTTTCGCTCTTGAGCGCTTAATTAAAAAGGCTTTGTTTGTACACGTGCTGTGCTTCATGTCTATTCGGATGCAGGCAGCATCAGCAGCATCAGCATCAGCAGCAGCACTAAAAGTATATTCTGCCAGTTACGCTCACTCACTTCATTCAAAGTTAATGTCTAAAGGATTTGTATAGCGCAGCTGTCTGTTTTTATTTGCTTATGACTCAGTTGAAGTTATTTGTTTTTGTTCGCTTTACTGACCAACTTACTGGCTGAATGACATACTGACTTTCGTCCAGTTTAGTTTGAATAAAGTAGCGTATGCCTGTACTTACGAGGTTTATTAAAAGAAAATCAGGTGACAGTTAAATTAAAGGAGAATAATATTACTTTTTATGCTCATCTTTGAAAAGTATCGATATTATCGATGTTCATCTTTGATTAGTAACTATTATGTCGTTGCTTATCTTTGATATGTATTGATATTATCGATGCTCACCTTTAATATGTATTGAGATTATCGACTGCTCATCTTTGATATGTATCGATATTATCAATGCTCATCTTTGATAAGTATCAAAATTATCGATGCTCATCTTTGATAAGTATCAAAATTATCGATGCTCATCTTTGATAAGTATCGATATTATCGATGATCATCTTTGATAAGTATGGATATTATCGATGTTCATCTTTGAAAAGTATCGATATTATCGATGCTCATCTTTGATTAGTAACGATTATATCGTTGCTTATATTTGATTAGTTTCGATATTACCGATTCTCATCTTTGATATGTATCGATATTATCGATGCTCACCTTTGATATGTATTGAGATTATCGATTCTCATCTTTGATATGTATCGATATTATCGATGAACATCTTTGATAAGTATCGATATTATCGATGATCATCTTTGATATGTATCGATATTATCGATGATCATCTTTGATAAGTATGGATATTATCGATGTTCATCTTTGATGAGTATCGATATTATCGATGCTCATCTTTGATAAGTATCGATATTATCGATGTTCATCTTTGATAAGTATCGATATTATCGATGTTCATCTTTGATAAGTATCGATATTAACGATGATCGTCACCAAATTACTAATGAAACAAAAAAAGTGTTTTTATGTTTTGAAGGAAGTAATTCTAGTATTTGGTTCTAAAAATAAAATCAAAGAAATAGGTTTGTATTTTTCTTATTTCTTATTAATCTGCAACAAAGTTTGTTTTAGAACCACTAAATGATACCCTATCTTTTTTCGTTGTAAATCAGTGCGTTTAGCTTGATTTTTGTGAAGTGGGTTAATTTTTCAAGAAAATTTAAAATAAGAGATACTTTTTTAGGGGAGCCATTTTGGGTTGGTCATAGAAGAATATCCAATCATATATTATTTAATTTTTAATTATTTAATTTATAAATTTTTATTTTTTTTAATTATTTAATTTTTACAGGAACTAAAAAAAACTCAAAAACGTAAAAATAATAAACAACGAAAAACAAAAATTTTTCACTGTTCCTTTAAAAAATGGTCAATATTTAAAAAATAAATAATAAATGACCCTTATGGCCCTATATAAAAAGAAACAAATTTATCCGGTTAAAAAATATTAATTTTTTATGTTTCTACATCAAATCTACGAAAACGTGTTATTTTCCCATGTAAAATATATGGAAAACTTCAGGGGCTTGGTAGCACCATTAAATATTATCCAATAAAAAAAAATACGTGTATTCTTAATTTCGACAAACATTTATTTTAAAATTTGTTCCCATGTATTTTTGAACCACCCTAAGCCATATGTGATAATTCTGTTCTGATATAGATTGGAATATTATCTTAAACCTAGATATGACCTTTACAGGTATGGAGCGAACCTCCATCAGTAATTTTAACTTTTAAGTTAACATTTCTTCGAACTATGTCTGTCCGTTCGTCGTTAACGTAAATATTTCAAATGAAAGAAAAGTTTATTTAAATTAGCATATTAGTTTCAGTGAAGGGCATTTGGATAATTTTTTGATTCTCTTACTCCTTTCAAATCATTCTTTACTTTTGTGCGACTTTGAATATTTATTGCTCAAACCTCGCATACATAGCACAATTTGCTTTCACGTCGCTTTTTGTGAGTGTGTACATCCATAAATATTTTATAAGCTTTGAATTGCGCTTGCTGCTTACTGTGTATGTGGGAGCAGAACGTCGTAAGTTGGCTGTTTTGGCTACGGTCTCAGTTCCAAGTTTTTGTGTGTGTGTGTGTGTGTATCTGTGTATCTCAGAAACATTCAGCTCAAATAATTTACATTTTAATCAGCCGCAATTTTTTATGCCTCAATTTTTTTCGCATTTCCTTTGCTGTTGCCACTTTTCGTCTTAATCTTCTTGAGGCCAGAGTGCAAATATTTATCAAGTGGAAAAAGGGGGAATTTTCAGAGGAAAAAAGTTTTCAATATCTCAATTTTTCATTCATTTCATTTTTTTTTTTTTTTTTTTTTTGGGTTAGAGACACAAAAGTTGTGCGCATTTTTTACGCCATCTCGATGATTTGTTGGTTTGTGTGTGTTTTTTAATGTAAACTCGTAAAAAATTTATTTCACACAAGAGATTTAATATATTTTACATATCCTCTTTTTTTTTTTTTTTTTTTGCCATTTTACAGATTACGCCAGTCGCGGTCAGAAGAAGTTTGGCGATAAGTGTGATAATACCTTGGAGTGTGGTTTTCCCGGTTCAATTTGTGATCCGAAAAAGAAATCCTGCCAGTGCACTGAAGATTTACCTGTAACCAATCACATCGACAAGTGTGGCAAGGGTAAGTACTATAATTGAATTAATGTCCTTAATTTTATTATCAATTTTACTTCGAATCATTTTTCAATCATCACAATTCACACAACCGGAGGGCAAAATGGCAATTGTTCACTAAAAAATAATGAGCGCTCGTTTAATGAAGTCCCATGACTTGGTACTGATTGCTATAATTAAGCTAAAAAACATTTTTATTCAATCTGTTCAATCATTAATAAACTTAAAATAAGTAACTATCAAGAGTATTGTATAATTTGGCATCAGTAATCTGTCAGGAAAGCAGCGCACAGCTTTGAGAAATATAGTAAAGCTGCTAGTTTTGCTCAGAAGGCAAAATTTGTGTTACTTTATTAAAATTGTTTATGTTCGAAAGTTTATGCGTTGCGCTAAGCGTTTTTTTAACATCTCATAATGGTGTTTTGATTATTCCTTATAACGCATGATTGTGATGCTTTTATTACACATGTGTACCAACTATATGCGTCATGCGGTGCCGTCGTGATACAAGCAAAATCAATTTGTTTGGCGACAAAGTTCTGCCGTTTGCACTTTATACTTCAATTTCTAGCAGATATTCCATTTGGCATCAAGTTCAACTTTAGCTTTCTAAGATGAAAAAAGGATATATTAAAAGCCATTTAAAAATATATTTAAAGAGGTGGTTCAAAATAAAAACTATAATAAAAAAAATAGAATACTTTAAATAAACGAAAAGAAAATAAAAAAGTAAACTAACGAATCATGTCTCGGATGGCATGTCTTGCAAGATTTCGTGGTTGACATGTCTTGCAAGGCTTCATGCATGACATATCTTACACGACTAAGAGCATGTCTAAGTGCGCCAAATATAAAGCTTTTAGATATGCTCATCTCAAAGATATGTCTTTTCCGATTTTAAATCGACGTACTGTTCACCTGAAATCTAAAAAAAAAAACTATTCTGGGGTTGCCAATGCTCCCAGGACAAAATTTCGGAAATCCGTTTCATATTCCAAAATTATTTTCTAACCATCTTTCAAATGCACCCAAAGACAAGTCTCTAAGTCTATTCATTCCATAGATGGATTTTCTCGTTTCGAGACCCTCACGACTTAGTGCTCAACTGAAATCTTAAAAAAAAAAAGAAAAAACGTTAACTTCGGTAGCACCGAAGCTCAAATACCCGCCACACGAAACTTTAATCATTTTCTTAAAAAAAAAAAAAAAATGGAAGGTGAGTTTGTATGGGGTCTCTATGTTATAGTGGCTCGTTCCTTGTCATATCGGAACTAACAATTGCCAAATTATTCGAACTGATAAGATAAATCGGTTATCGAAAGTCGCGTTCATAGTGAACTCGACTTTTTCCCATACCAAACCGCATATACTTTTTTGTACATTATTTAACGCAAGTTTTGTCGAGTTTTTAAACCTAACGCGAACGCAGCCTAATAAAAGTACACTATTAAGGGGTTATATACAGTTAGGAGGTCGAAAAAAGGCACTTTTCAAGAATTTTTTCTAAGCAAACTATTTGGTTTATTGATTTGAAACTTGGCAGGTATATTATGACAACCTTAAACTATATTCACATATTTTCAATTGCCAAAAATAATTATCGGGAGCGTTGATATTGCCAATTTTGCAGAGGTCCGCAAAAAAAAGGCCTCTTGCGGTGAGCACGATATCTCTGGACTGGATCATCTAAAATACAAAAACCAAATAGATTTCATTAATTTAATACATAATCTAGTGATTAATAGAAGGAATTAGCAAAAAAAAAACATTTATTGACAAAATGGCGGCTACTCAAAGCAAAAGGTTAGATTTTTAACCAAAATTCGGCTCTTTAATTGTTTAAAAATATAAGAAATTTTTATCGGATGGGGAAATCCTTCGATTAATTACTAAAAAATATAGTTAAGAAGCTTGTGTAAAAATTTCAGACCGATCTGTTCAGCCTTTTCTAAGAAATCTTGCTCACCAACTTTGAAAACACCGTTTCGAGAAAAACGCGTTTAAAGTTTTTAAAGCACTTGAAAGCACTGCGAAATCTCTCGATGCGCCTTCACTCATGTGTCTATAACTTCGAAAATATTCGTCGGATCGACTTGAAATTTTGTGTGTGTATACTCAGATATACATATATTAAGAAAATGCAAAAAAAAATTAAATCGATTTTTTTGAAAATCCTAACTGTATATAACCCCTTAAAAGCTCAAAAAGTAAAAAAAAAAAAAAAAAAGTTAGGTATGGGAAAAGTTGCGTTCATCTTGAATGCAATTATAACTCGCGTTAACATCGATTTCTCTTATCGGGTTAATTTGGCAAACGTAAGTTGCCCCTATTTATGAAAACAGCTGACAAAATAACCGCAAAAATTAAACATTTACGCAGATGGTGCTCTGTACATCCAAATAGTCGGATTACCTTTTCATGCTCGTATTGGACCGCAGCAACCAACGCAAAAATATCCACATCCGAATGTGGATATTTTTTAAAAAATATAGATTTTATTCATCAATAAAATCTATATTTCAGAAAAAAAAAACGTTTTCTTAATGCTGTACAATTTTTTTTACTGCATAAGAACAATATCAGCTGTTTGAACTCAAACGCTAACACTAAACTCAATAGGAACACATTTTTCGATAAATTGTTAAAACGAAAATCGAAATCGTGTGCCAGTGGAAATGTGCTAGAAGTGTACTCTTTTTCCCTTATTAAGTATACATACAAAACGTTTTCTGATCTTCAGAACTAGAATACAGTTTATAAAGAAGTTTTTTTTTTGTGATCAAAAGCAGTGTGAAAACTAAAATACGAAAGGAAAACACGCTCGAACTATACTAATACATGATATAATTATACCAGGTGAAGCACTGCGACAATCTTTGCTTACATACACATATACAATATTTAAAAACTTACCAGAATATACTTACAAATTCAATTCAATACTTTACACTTTGATAACTTTTAACGAAGTAGTAGGAAAGATTCAAATGTTTGAATATTGTCAGCTGACTGCTCAAAGGTGAAGTTATAAAAATTCACCTAAATCTGCCTACTCAACTAAATTTGTTAGCAAATTAGAAAGAGACAGTGGCAGAATACTTCACCTGATATAATTGCATCATGAACTAATAAACATAAATATGCTTATTATAATGTGTATATACTATATTTTTCTATCACACCTAAAACACTTTGCATAAATTTACAGAAGCTGCGGTGAATGAGTCGTGTTTCTTTAATGAGCAATGCGAGTCCAGGTATTTTCAAACGGAATGCCGCGATGGACGTTGCGTCTGCCGTTTCGAGATGGTAGCATTCTGGGGCAAAGATGGCTCAATAGAATGCAAAGGTAAAAACAAGAACTTAACATAAATTAAGAATATACACTCACATTCTATTCTTTCATATAGCTGGACGTCAGGAAAAAGGCCCTGACACGTACCTTGATCCGGCCATGATTGGCGTGCTGGTAGGAATGGCATTGATGTTTATTATTATTTGTGTCGTCCTGCGATTGTTTAGCCAGTGAGTAAATCAGCCATACGCCGCACATACACATACACGTATATTACGCACATTTGAATATAAAAAAATAAATTAATAAAAACAAGGATAAACGTTAACTTCGGTAGAACCGAAGCTCAAATACCCGCCTCAAAAAACGTTAATTAGCTCATGTATGATTATCAGTGACGTAGATTATATTTCGCAAAGGGGTTCGGTGGGGAAAATTCAAGTTGGAGCTCGAATTTAGAAGCATATACATATGGAAAACTTTTAGCTTAAAATTCAGATATGTATATCAAAAATTTTCTTGAAAAAATAAAAAAAAGAAAATAAGTTTGTGTGGGTTCTGTATGTTATAGTGACTCGATCCTTGTCATATCGGTAGTATATTCATAGGATGACAGTAGAAGTGTTTTTCCCCATTTTGGGGTAATTATATTCATAAATATGAACTAAAAATGGGCGCTAGGTTTGTATGGGGACTATAACTGTAAATAGGCTTGGTACGTTGATTTTGGCATTAGATGACATAACTATTATCATACAAAAAACGAACAAAAGTGGTAAGCTTGTATGGGGCTATATCCAAAAATGGGCGTGGCACCTTGGTACTATGGGCAAAAAGTGAGTAGAATTTTCAATTTAAACTTCGCGGGCTTAACATTTCGGGCTAGTTTTTTTTTTTTTGGTTTAAGTTGTAGGACTGTTAATAACATCTGGGCCAAATGTCATTATCAGTAATATATTTACGCTTGTGTTTACCAAACGACTAAGAGTGCATTTTTCGATTTTTACAATGTTTGACTTTATTTGAGCAGATTTTGTTTTCTGAATGGAATAAATGGAATAAAAATGTTGGAGAAGGCTTACGGGGACCGAGCTTTATCAAAATCACAACATATGATTGGTATAAATTGTTCAAAAAGGTTGAGAACGTGTTGAAAACGAAGAGCGCTTTCTTGGTTGACCATCGACCTCAACGGACGATGCTCACATCCAAAAGTAAAAGAATTAGTGCTTGCACACCGTCAATTAACTATAAAAGACATTGCTGATGAAATTGGCGTATCGAAAGGATCAATTAAATACCATTTTGAAAGATGTTTTGGGCCTTAAACATGTCAAGTAACGATTGGTACCAAAATTGGTGAAATTTCTTGAAAACAGCGTCGATTCTTCGTGATTTTTTTTCAAAAATGCAACCAATATCGTTCCGCAACCACCGTATTCGCCTGATTTGGATCCGTGTGTACTTCTGGCTATTCCCAAAACTTAAGAAACCACACCGGGGAACGCGTTTCGAGTCGATTGAGGAGATAACCGAAGAAGGCGCTGATGGCTATACCGGAAAAGACTATTTGGCATGTTTCTTGAGGATTGAAAACGTTGGCATAAGTGTTTTTATCAGAAGGGGATTACTTGAAAGGGGATGAAATTGATTTACAAGAATAAATAAAGATGTTTCATTTTACAAACAAATTCACTTTGTAGAACAAACTGTCTAGGATCAAAATAAGCTAAAGTTTGAAATTTCAGTGCAATAGCATTAAAACTTTCCGAGAAAAACGCATTGCAACAGACAGACAGACAGGGCTAATCGAATTGTCTCGTCGAGCTGATCAATAATAGATATATTTAATGGGGTATCTAATGTCTTCTTTAATGCGTTACAAACTTTCCAACAAAGCGATAATACCCTTCATACATGTGTGGCGGGTATAAAAATATATATACATACATATATGTCAAAAAACATACAAAATTATGCATGCACTCGCACGCGCTTTTTAACACGTCACACAACCGCATCACTTCCTTAGTTTATAATTCATGCATTCAATGGGCTGTGTTGCAAAGCTTAAAATGTTTTATTAATATAACAAAGAAATATAAATAAAAATAATAAAATATAAAAATAGTAATGCATGACATTTATATTTTCATCGGTTAACGTCATTTTCATTTTTAATAATTTTTTTTTTTTTATTGCTAAAAAATATATTTGCTGCAAGCATCATAAATCAATCAATCACAACAAAAGTCAGTTATTGTGCACATAAATAAATCATTGGAAAAAGGTTTTTTTTTTTTTCTTTCGGGTATTTTGTTTAATGTTTTTATTGGTCACTAAATTTTTTTATTTAATCCATTAAAAATTTCTTTCTCGCGAATTGCTATCGCTAATGCTATTGGCTATTGTTATCATGATCATTGATTATTATTAAGTTTTGTTTTAAATTGGCTGACGACATTATACTATATACAATATATTCATTGATATCATCAAAACTAATTAATTGACAAAATTTTGAAATAATCGAATGTAGTTTATTTTCTTTCATTTCATTGCTTCTACATATGTATGTATTCATACTACTATATTAAATTTTTTTTTACGGAACTAATTTTAAGTGTAAAGTATTTCCATTAGTTTATTGAAATTATTGTAACAACTTTTTCTTAATTGTAAGCATAACGTAGCGTAGCGTATGGACCGAAACAGTGAATACTGCAGAGGTCATCGGGAACCGCTAATGCCGGGATGAACGGAATAGAGAAATTTAGATATCATTAGTGTATTCCATACTGAATTTGGAGTTTCTAGATTGATTAGCACAATTAATTTGACAAGACTGAAAAAAACATTTGTTTTGATTAATGTGAAAAGAATTATTATTATATGTTTCCATCTATTGTATTATATAATCATTTTTTTTATTTATTAAATCTGATTTTTATATCAAACGGTTTAAGAATTACACGTGTTTAGATCAAAAATGGGGTTCTTTCTAACCGACCTATTTCTAAGTATTTCGAAGCGTAGATTCCATTATACTCAACAAAAAATTTTAGGCAATAATACCTCCAAAACCGTTCGTCTTAGAAATAATCAGATTTAATTTCTGGATTCTACATAATGTTTTACATTAATAATGATTACAAAACAAGGCAAGACGGTAACTTTGGTAGAACCAAAGCTCAAATACCCGTAACATCAAATGTACGATCATCAGTGACGTAGATAAAATTCAGCAAAAGGAGTTCCGTGGGGACAACTCAAGTTGGGGCTTAAATAAGAAGCAGTGTAAAATTTTAAGCTAAAAATGCACATATAACAATTATTTTCTTGAAAAAATAAAAAAATTGAAGGTGAGTTTGTATGGAGTCTGTATTTTATATTGGTCCGATCCTTGCCATATCGGTAGAATATTCATAGGACTACAGTAAAAATGGTTTTGTCAAGATTGGGCGTAATACATTTATAAATAAGAACTATTTTCATACAAAAGCGCAAAAATGGGGGCCTGTTTTGATATTGGATGAAGTTACAAGTGTTTTTGGAGTAAATATATTCGTAAATAATAAATTTTTTCATACAAAAATACAAATAAATGGAAAGTTTGTATGGGGGCTATACATATACAAACTTACAATTATACCATATACCTAATGGTTCTGACGTACTAACTGTCTAGGACCAAAAAAAGATTAAGTGTAAAATTTCATGTCAATATCTTTAAAACTTACACATTATGGGGGTCTACGATGCTGTCTTAATGCGTTACAAACTTTCAGACAAACTGATAATACCCTTTACTAGGGTGGTCCAAAAATGAATGGAAAAAAATTTTTTCAAAATTTTTATGCGCTCACCTCCTAGGATCGTCCAATATCGAAAATAAGAAGATCCGTCTTTTTTTAATCGAATAGTAAATAATTGTGCCGCAAAGCCCCAGAAGTTTCCATGTATTATATATGGTAAAATTCCACTCTTTTTCGTTGATTTAATGTAGAAACCTGTAAAATGAATATTTTTTTAATCGGATATACGGTGTTAACAGTCATATAATAACATCCAATTATTTGTATTTAATTTTATAAAAATAGTTTTTATTTATAAAGGTAAAGTTTTTTTTTTAATTCTGTAAAAAAATAGGCAATATTATAAAATTAAAAAATTAAATGTTTGGATAGTATTTTACGATCATCTATGAAAAGAAACATGCTTATCTGGTCCACCTTTCTACACTAAATCTACGAAAATGTTATTTCTTTGCGGTACCTTATATATTATCCAAAAAAAATTCGGGTGTTCTTATTTTCGAAAAATCCTAGGGTGAGCACATACACCCTACTCTTCACAGTATGTGTAGCGGGTATAAAAAATATCAAAAAAAAATTATAAATTGTATACATGTAAATAAAAAGATTTTTTTTTTGTTTTTTTTTTTTTGTTTCAATATAATTGTGTGCCCACTAGGGCAATTGGCTTAAAAATCAGTTGACACAATATTTTGCAATAGCTTTAAAAATAATTCATGTTCCCAATAATCAGAGAATACCTTACAATATAATATTTCTGAATGCAATGTTTTGTTTTGTTTTCTTAAATGTTGTCTAAAGTTATTAATATTCATAAGACTCAAATGAGTTTATATTTTTTTTATTAATTCTATTTTTGTCTCATTACAGAGCACGCTGGCACGAAAATCGCACCATCTTTAATACGCCGAATCCTCGCCTGATGAACGTTTCGCTACTGCGTGATAGTAAATTGTTACATGGACAAGAAAGACGCGGTTCACGTATGTCCGTGCGTGCACCGTCTCGCCAGCCCAGCATGGCCTCATTACGGCCGCACTCACCGAATCCGTCGTTAGGTAGGACAGGTTTGTATTCCACGTTATTTGAACACGCAAGCAAGTGCTATTTCAATTGCACTCGTTTTTCTTTCTTTCTTTTTTTTCTCTCTATTTCTGAATATGATTTGCTTTTAAGTTTAAATTGGTTTCTATTTTCTGAAGCAAGAATTAAAAAAAATTATTTTTAAAACTTAAAACTAATACACGCAGAAATAAACAAAATAATAAGAGAAAAAATCGAGTTCATATATACGAATTTTTTTCTGTTCTTGGGAAATGATGTTTCTACAACATAGATTTTTTTCAATAGACGTCTTGTATTTTGTACCCGGTTTCAAATAAATGATTATACATTCATTGAAAAGTATTCTATTTTGCTATTTAGAAAAAGAATTGTGGTGTTTATGTCGAACTAAATTACATGTGGTTTCTGAACATTCCGACGTTTACTAAATAAAAATTGTAAGCCAACAAATAATTAAAATAAAAGCAATATTTTTTCGTAAAAAATGGCTTATTTAGTAGTGTCACTCAACATCTCTTTGGGAACGCTTCTAATTTTTCATGCCATTCATTGAAATAATAAATAAAATTCACAATTAGTTTAAACAGTATTAAAATAAAAATATACAGCCAAGCTGTCCGCAATCTCAAATCGCCCACAAAAAATGCCGATTTCAAATCGGCAGCGTTTAAGTAAGTGAAAAGAAAAGTAAATGCATAATATTAAAAAAAAAGTTCTGTGATGCTTATAGATTTCATTTTTGTACTTTTTAATATTATTATCTACTCATGTCTCAATTGAAAGAGCAGAAAATTCGGCAAGAGTGGATGGCGGACCTGCGGGAAAGTGAGGCTGGTCTGTCGCTTAACACCAACGGGTCTTAAAATGGATTACGGTATAGGGTCTGGAATACTCACGGAATACTTAGCAGTGAAAGAGTTCTTTCGCCTGCTGGATCTTTGCAGTGTGTTTCCGGCAGAGATCCATGCTGTACTAGTGGCATGCAGTCCATAAAAACGCTGGATAACCACATTACCAAATCTAACCTCGTAAGATAATGTAAAAACCAAATAAATCTTGTTGGTCGCCTCCAACACACTTGGGTCACTCATGGGTCCCAGGCCATAATGATATTCCCGGGAACGAGCAAGCTGGCTAGACGATGTTCATCGGATGAATCCCAGCCAGTCGCGGTACTGATCCCTATGAGTGCTAGGATTGTCCACTTTAGGAATCACTTCACCTCTTTAGGCGATAATGGCAAAATATGAATAGCTGCAGATAAGCTAATCTTATTTTGCCTACGATTGAGCTCAAACGGTTCAGAACTCTACTGGTAAACTGCCGTAAAGATCTTGCTAGACTAACAGTCTCCATCACAGAAGTTGTAAGGAAGCGAATACTCCAGAATGGTGGTAGCAAAACGGCAGCGGGAATATGGGTTTTCCCCTGAGCCACCTCTATCTATCTAATAGAACAATTCCACTGGCACGCGTTCACGTTAGCATTAAAAACACGACAAACTTGAGTTAAGTCATGTACAAAAAGTGTAGGCAGTTACGTATGGGAAAAAGTTTCGTTCACTGTGAACGCGACTTTCGCTAACTCGAGGTTAACACCGATTTCTCTCATCGGTTCGAATAATTTGGCAATCGTAAGTTGCGCATATTTATGAAAACAGCTGACAAAGTAACCGCAAAAATTAAACCTTAACCCAAACGCCAACATCCATTCGTTTGATTTACAAAAGACTATATTTAAAAACAACAAATTTAAAAACTTCGCCGGAACACGAAGCTTAAATACCTGCCACATCTGGGTTTAGTTTATTTTTGATCATCGTGCTTTGGTAAAATTTGGAAGGTGGGAAGTCAATAGTCCGAAGTTCAGACACAAAAATGTGGTCAAATGTTAACCTAAGGACATAATTAGTCAACATTGACTTTGTATTATGTATATGTTATGTTATAGTGAGCTGATCCTTATAATATCTTTAGAGTATATATATATATATATATATATATAGGACGACATTGGAAGTGTTTTTACACCATTTTGTGTAAATATATTTAAAAATAATTACTATTTTCACACAAAAAATAAAGAATGGGCGGAAAATTCGTATGGCGACTAACCCTATAAATAAGCATGGTACCTTAGTTTTGATAATTTGGAGTGAATACATTCGTAAATAATAGCTATTTTCACATAAAAAAATCGTTAAAAACGATAAGTTTGTATGAGGGCTATATCTTAAAATGGGCGTGGTACTTTGATTTTAACAGTCAAACTGCTTTAGATTGAGAAAAGCTTAAGTTTTGAGTTTCAGGTCAATATTTTTAAAACAAAGCGAATAAAACGAATAATTTTAGACAGACAGACAGACAGACAGACGGACATGGCTAGATCGACTCGTCTCGTCGTGCTGATCAAGAATATATATACTTAATAGATTCTACGATGTCTCCTTTAATGCTTAAAATTTTTAAAAAAAAAAAAATTAAATTCCAAAATAACTATTTCTCTGTTCCGTTCCGCGTTTTTCGATAAATTGTTAACACCATAAAAAAAAACCCGGGCCAGTGAAAACGTACTATAATACAAATCGTTATTTGGTTAGACCGATAACCATTAACTTTGTAACCGACATTTTGGAAATGAAACATAACGTCGTTTGCGTTTAACGAAGCACTAACATTTTGAAATCGTACAAATTTACTTAAATCGTAAATCGCAAGATTATGTAATTACGGAGCAAGGCAGTTATTCATTGTTATTTTTGTTTATTTTATAAATATAGTTAAAAATAATTGTGAATTCTATTCGTGATTTCAATGAATGACATGAAAGATTTGAAACCGACTCAAAGACATTTTGTAAGACGACTCTGTTTGATCTATAGCATTAATTTTATATCTGCTGAAGCCAATTAGCATCAACCGCTAATGCTGCTACGTTGTAAAACGTTTATTATGTAATTTATATCTAAAATCAGAAAATTGAATGTTTAATGAGGATATTTTGCGGAAAAAAAGTTATTTTTTTTATGCGAAGAACATCAATGACTTTTAATACTCCTATTATTCTCTACACACACAAACTCTGCACGTTCAGAGTAGAGGCATATTGATAAAAAAATTATCAAAATTTATATGTACGTATACAAAAAATAATAAAAATTATGTCGTCATACAAAAGACAATGAACCAATAAAGACCACAAAACACAAAAGACAAAAATTTCATTCAAGTCATTCATAAAAAAGAAATCAAACAAACAAAAATATCTTCTAGACTCATTTTTAGCCAAAGCAGCAGCTGAATATAATTTTCTAATCAGCATGCCAATCGGTTTGATTGGCAGAGTTAAGACCCCCAAAAAAAAAAAAAAAAAAAAGAAGAAAAGTCTTTTAAATTTGACGATAAAAGCGATCGCGCTTTCATCATTTAAAAAAAAATTATAAAAGAACATTTGGCGCGTGTGTAATTTATAATTTTTTAATTCGGTTTTATTGTTTTATTGCCACGGATATTTAAAGCATTTTGAAGTATAAATCATTTTTAATTAATTTTCTATATATTTTACATTTTATTTCTTTTTGAATTTGTTTTTTAATTTTTGTATTTTGCGAATTTTTTTTTCAAAAGGACGCATGATACGCTCGAAGAGTAATACACGCTCAAGTGATTCACGCGTCAGTGATGTTTCAACGTGTTCACGTCTGCTTGAGCATCCACATCAGCATACTGGTGCACACTTTTTACCCTATGTGCCAACGACCGGTTCCGCTAATGTATCCCCAGCTGCGGTAGTGGTTGCTGTGGCAGCTTCATCGACAATAGCCACAACTACCACTGCCAGTGCCACAGCACCATGTAGTACCAGTACCACAGCCATAAGTACGACATATGTCGCAACACCTGCACCCGATTGTGGCATGTCTTTGCCCTTGACGGTATCCGGAGCGACGGTTTCTAGAACAAATAAATTTTAGTAGCCAAGGAAAGCGGCTGTCAAGCCGCAAAAATACTAAAGTGCCATCTAGAGTCACTATTCAAATTGAACGATTTTAGACATAATATATTTTTCTGGTCGGTCTTCAAGAGGTACAATGTATTTCTAATTTAAATTCTTCTCCCATTAAATGTCGTTGTAGTTGTAGTATTGTATTTTTGTAGGTAACTCTCTCTCTTTTTAGATCTATAAAAACTTTAACTTCCGTACCCTCTCTACTACTACATATGTATTTCCGTCTTTATTAATTTCGCCTTAATTTTTTTTTTTTTTTGATATAGTTACTATGGTGTTCGGTCAAATTTTTCGGAATATTTTTTTTTTTGAATATTTTTTTATCAATTTAAAAGAATATTCTGAAAATTTTTCAAAAATGTATTAAATAAAAACAATTTTAGTGTAGCTGTTGCTTTGATAAAGTCATAATGGATGTAATGCTGTCATTGTTATTGTTGTAGTGAAAATAGACTATCCTTAGTTAATTAGTATTTGCTTTAGATTAACTAATCTTAACTACAAAACACTAACACAATAACCCTGTAAATTTTAAAGTTTAAAATGAAAAAAAAAAAAAAAAAAACACAAACAGACATCGAAATCATAACCAGACTTAAAAAAAAAACAATGAAAAACGTTAACTTCGGTAGAACCGAAGCTCAAATAACCCAGAGTCAATAGTCCGATACAGCCAAAGTTTAGACACAATAATGGGGTACAATTTTAACCTACGGACAGAATAATAAATATTTTCTTGAAAAAAAAAAAAAAAAATAGAAAATGGTTGGTGACTTTGTTTGGGGTCTATATGTTATAGTGGCTAATCCTTATAAAATCAGTAAAGTAAAGATAGGATGATATTAGAAGTATTTTTTTTAACAATTTGTAGTGAATACATTTATAAAAAATCAGCGACCCGCCCCGGTTTCGCTCGGGTGCAATGCTGATATTAATTTTTAAATCTGTAATATCTTCGAAAATATTCATTTCAATCATATGCTGTAAAGGGCCATATAGATCTATATTAAATCAACAATGAATTTAAGGTATTTATGATCGTAAAAAGTAAATGACAAAAGAAAAGGTTATCGTGGGATATCCATAAGAGATAGACATATACCATCGCGGAGTTTTCTGTAGACCTTTCCAATGTGTACAATACTTAGTACATTATTTTGATAAATCTCGTAGGGTTCAGCCTGCGTTATAGGGACTTTGTTTTATACTGCGTAGTGATTACTATTTTAATACAAACATTACAAAATGGGTGGAAAGTTCACATGGGGCCTATACCTGAAAATGGGCGTGGCACCTTAGTTTTGACTTTGGAACATATTCGAAGTATTTTTACCCAATTTGGTGTGAACACATTAATAAACAACAACGATTTCCATAAAAAAACTCAAAAGTGGGCGGTAGATTTGTATAGTGGTATACCTAAAAATAGGCGTGGCACTTTCATTTTCATACTTAATTTAGTCGTTGGAAAGAGAAGCTTAAGTTCAAATTTCAGCTTAATATCTTTGAAACTGACCAAATGAAATGCGAAGAATCAAACAGATGGACAGGCTGACAGACGGACATGGCTAGAATATTATGGTAAGGAATACCATTTTTTACTGTATAGGAAGAATTTTCTTACAAAAAGTTAATAACTTGTTAAACTTTTCATAAAACTTTTTTACACAAATTGGTTTTACCATTTTATTGTGGTAGGTTTGTATGGGTACCCCCTAAACTCCTCGACAATTGTATTTGCCAGATTGGTGGTGCATTTATCCTTCTATGATGTTCTTCAACGTATAAAATGTGTGAACTAAGCAAAATAGTAATTTAAATTCAAAATTTTGTACTAGCTTTGCGAATTAAACGTTCCCCACAAGCCTCTCTCTGGAACCACCCTTGATAATACATCTGTTTTGCTTTTAAAATTTAAATTTTAAAGTTCAAGCTTAAATAATTTTGAATTAGTGAGCTACCCAGCATTCATTAACGTGGTATCAATGTAGCGTTGATGACTAGTCTCATTGCTCTATGACATACCGACGACAAACCCATACAAGTCGTTGACGAAATTTTTATGCAAATGTTGCACTTGTCTTTGATGACATGTCTTGCAAGACTTCTTGGATGACATGTCTTTCAAGACGTCGCCAATCAATTATTAGTGAACAACTCATCAAAGAAAATTTTCCAGACGAATAAAAAATGGTATCAGAATCAGTTAAAGTTTATCTTGTAAACCATTAATATTTCAATTTGGTTGTTGTATCCAACAAGAGATTTAAGAGTTATAAATATTTCGTTGACTGCATACACGTAGTAATCAAAAACATACAAAACATTTACTACTAATTTGGTTTATATACACACTTTATCAGCCAGGCTCCCATTTTCGAAATTACTAAAATTTAGCGATTTACTTTTCAAATAAATTTTTATAATCGTGTAATTCTAAAACAGTTGAAGCATAACAATATGTGAGCTTTTGCGTGATCAACAAGGGCCATAAAAAATAAACTTTATGGACGTACCACACGGACCACACGAAGCTTTTCAAAACAAGTTGAGCAGAAACATCTTTATTGTAATGTTTAAACTGTTTGAGGATTATAAAATTATAATAGTTTCTATAAGGTTGTGATGGTGTTTTGGGGGTTGGTACTCTATCACTTCGAACCGCGGAGGAATGGTTTCGACGATTCAGAGCCGGTGAAAACGACACAATGGATAAGCCAGCCGGCAGAAGACCTGTAACGACGAATACCGATCAAATCATGGAAAGCATCGAGATAGACCGGCATGTGACATCTCGTGACATCGCCCAGGAGATGGGAGTAAGTCACCAAAACATTTTAAACCATCTGCATACAAAACAAAACTTGTGGTTTGGGTGCCGCATGATTTGACGGAAAAATACATTCTGGACCGAATCAATGCCTGCGATATGCTGCTGAAACGGAACGAACTTGAACCATTTTTGAAGCGGATGGTGACTGGCGATGAAAAATGGATCACATACGACAATATCAAGCGAAATCGGTGGTGGTCGAAGGCCGGTGAATCGTCCCAAACAGTGGCGAAGCTGGGATTGACGGCCAGGAAGATTTTGATGTGTGTTTGTTTGGGTTTGGAAGGGAACTATCCACTATGAGCTGCTCCCATATGGCCGGACGCTTAATTCTACCATCTACTGCGAACAACTGGACCGCTTGAAGCAGGCGATCGACCAGAAGCGTCCAGAGTTCGCCAACAAAAAGGGTGTAGTGTTCCACCAGGACAACGCCAGGCACACGCATCTTTGATGACTCGTCAGAAGCTATGGGAGCTCGGATGGGAGGTTTTATTGCATCCACCATATAGCCCGGACATAGCACCAAGTGATTACCACCTGTTCCTGTCCATGGCGAACGCCCTTGATGGTGTAAAGTTGGCCTCAAAAGAGGCTTGTGAAAAGTGGCTGTCCGAGTTCTTCGCAAGTAAGGAGGGGGTTCTACAAGGGGGGTTATTGAGAGTTGCGTCTAGGTGGAAACAGATTATCGAACAAAACGGCGCATATTTGAACTAAATTCGATCACTGTAATAGTACGTTTCCATTGGCTTTTGCGTTCGAGTTAGTGTTAACATATTGCTATCGAAAGCAAGGACTACTACAATCGTATATAGTTTTTTTTTTTTTTTCGCAAAAGCCAATGGAAACGTACTATAACACTTTTTATAAAGCATTGAATAAAGAGCAAAAAAAAAGCGGAAGGGAAATATTTCACAACCTTATACTTTTTAAAGTCAATCACTGAATTCGAAAATGGGAGCTTCACGTTATATGTTCTCCAAAGAAATATGTACTCTGATACATATTATAAGTACACACTACAGCTTTCTCTATTAGTTAGATTTCTTTGCTGTTGTTGTTGCTATTGTTGTAATACTAGAAAGTAAAAAAATACACCAATTGAATTACACCAACTCATTTAACAAAAAATATATACGCTAAGAATGAGATACATAACTGCATACATACATATATACTCTACACACACGATGTATATTTACTAACTTCCAATTAAAATTTGAGTAGCTTCAAACACTGACAAACTTACAAAATAAATACAAAAACCCCCTAATGAAAACAAAACTGCTTAGCTCTTATAAGCTTTCATGTCTATAATTTAATTTAATGCACAAATTGCTAAATTAATTAATTAAATTTAGTTTGCGTTATTTCCATTTAAGTTGCCCTAAATACGTAGAGCTGATCTCATGATGCAATTATACCAGGTGAAGTACTCCGAAAATCTAAGGTTACATAAATTTGACAACTTAGTTTGTTGTGTTATTGTTTCACCACGACTGGAAAGAAGACAACGAGAAATTTAAAAAAAGAAATTTTAAACAAACATTATATTTTCTGTAATGTTACTTCGGTTGCTTTGGTGCTTTTAAAAAAAATATTTAATTTTAAATTAAAATTATAACGAAATAAATGAAAATTTTGATTTTTCTCAAAATCAAGACGCAGAAAAATTAACATTTATGAGGTGAAACTATTTCAATTCACCATAGCATGCATACTCAACAATATTTGTAACCAAATTAGAAAGAGACAGTGGCGGAATACGTCAACTGGTATAATTGCATCACGAGCTGATTCTTCCTTTTTCCATTATTCGTTTGTTAAAGTAAAAGTAAATTGTGTTTTGAGTAAATTAGTTAATTATGTGCTGTATAATTATAGTACCCACAAATAAAACTTATTGAAAACACTTTAAACTAAAATTATTTAAATTACATCTGATGCAGGTTCCGGACATGACAGCGCTGGAAGTAATGCCTCAGCTTCTTCTTTGCGCAATAATTCAGTGGCACCAGGTAAAGTAAGTCATGAACGTAAGGACTCGGCACGACATCATCATCACCAACAACAACAACACCAACACCAACTAAATCAGGAGCAGCCATTAATAACAAATATAACTGCAAATCCGGTGGCAGAAAGTGTTACCGTTGAAATTATTGAACCGAAACATTAGACGGAAACAAAATATATTTATTGCAAAAAAATAAACAGAAAACAAAAAAAAAAAAAATTGTTAACGAAATATTACTTTATGATTGTGGATCATATAAAATAAAATAAAAAATATAAATAATCTAAAAATTTCTATAAAGCAGCGAATTAAAAACAAAAATGGTGTACAATATTGCGCGTACACCGCGCGTGCGCTTTTGAAAATAATTTCAAAGAATTAAAATAAATTTAAAATATAAAAATATATAAAAAAAATATTAAATGCATAGAAAGTTAAATAAATTATAAATAATAGATTTTGCATATAAACACACACAAACACAAAAACGCTATTTAATTATTTACAATTTAAAGCAACAAAAATGAACATTAATACACCGTAAAAAAAAAACGATTAAAAAAAAACCTTGCATAACAAATTCATTTTATCCTTTTCAAAAAAAAAAAAAAATACAAAAACAAAAAATATATTATATTTATACAAAATAAATGCTTTTATTTTCTCTGCGCTTAAATTAAGATAAAAAAAATTATCTAATTAAATACATAAAAAAGCAAAAAAAAAAAACGAATATCAAATAAATTTAAATACACTGCGCAAAACAAGTAAATAATTATAAAATAAATATTAAATATATAAATCAAAAGCGTTGTAGTTGATAGCAATTGAATTCGCTTTAAGATAAAATAAGCTTCAGAAACATTGCCAAAACAAAAAAAAAAACGGATTAAAAAAATATTTGAAAAGCAAACGAAATACGCCTTATCCCAAAAAAAAAAAACAAAAAAAAAAAAAAAAACTTTTTAAGCTATTTATACAGTAAATGTGCTATAAAAAAAAACGTAGAATTACGCGACTCTAATTAAAATTAGAAAGTACATTACATAAATATTACAAAACAAAAATGAAATTAAACTAAACTAAAATTCGATATTTTCAATTTAATATATACAAAAAAAAAAAAAAAAAAAAAAAAAAACCTCGGGACCATATTTTATTATCAAAATATGCGTTTCAAAAAAATGACAAACAAATTCTTTAATATTTTTACATGCTCCATTTTTCGTTACATTTCATTTCCGTTATGTTTCATTTCCGTTTAATTCTAAACTTACTTCCGGTTCTTAGTACAAAACGCAAGCGCCATCTGTGCACTTTTTAAACTTAGCTAAAAAATAAAACGAAAACGAAAAACAAAATTAAATTAAAATACGAATATAAACAAATAAATTATTAATAAATACTTATAGCGAAATTTATGCAAATTTAGGGAACATTTTTTCCAAACCAAAAAAAAAAATTATAAAAGTAAAATATTACGAAAAAAAGAAAGATATAAATCTATTAAACTATAATCTAAAAAGAACAAACGAACACAAAAGTGAGAGTTTAGATTACTTTAACTTCCATTTCTGGCAAAATATTTACAAAAACAAAAATGAAACGACTCAAAATACTGTACAAAGAAACTATACTATACCTGATGTCACAAAACCAAAACATAGACACAACACACTCTAGTCTAGATCTAAACTAGCCATACTTGAGCGTAAGCACGAAAGTAAAAAATATTCAAAACGAAAAATATGAACAAATCGTACGTTTATAAATGATATATGCGGCACCATTAAATAAATTCATAAAAATAAAACCAAAAATAAAATATTTATAAATAAATTTGTAATGCATTTTCAATTTTGTTTGACGGAAATTGGGGAAGATTTTCGACACTCAATTGAAGGCGCAGTACAAAAGTGCACAGAACCACAACCCTCAATATAAAATAAAATGCAATAGTTTTAAATTCTTTTGTACAATTAAAAAGCGAAATTAAAAAAAAAAAAATATTAAAGAACATAAATAAAAATATTACAAAAAATTATAAAAGAATATCAATAAAGTAAAAAAAAAAACTCTCGATTGCTTTTGTGCTCAATCAAAGAAGCTTAACTGTGAGAAATGTTAAAGGACAAATTAAAAAAAAAATAATTAAAAATAAAAATAAAATATTTAATATATAAATATTAAAGAAAATTTTTTTATTAATAGTAAACTTATTTAAATGCTCCGAAAAATTAAATATAAATGATAAAAAGTTTATATATTTAACTAATAAATTTAAAAAATATTTAATATTAAACTTAAAAAAAAAAAAACTTTATATACGATTGCGTTCCAATTAGTTAAATAAGTTCTATAAATCATAAAAACAACAAAAAAAATTCTACATAAATAATTTAAATATATTTAAAAAATTATTTAAAGTAAGCGAAAAATTAATATAAAAAAAAAGAAGAGATAAATCTAAATAAAATCAAAAAAATTTCCATTTATTTTTTTCTCGTATAAAAAAAGCATCGAATTTTATTAATTATAAAAAAAAAAAACATTTACAATTTTGAAATTTGGGGAAGGATTTTAAAATTGACTTGTTTTTGCAATAAACATAAATTTAAAACTATTTTCTTTCGATATTTTAAAGTACACTTTTAATTTAAACAATGTTTTAGATTATAAATTAGATTTAAACTAAAAACACGCGATATATACAAATAATTATATAATAAAAACTTTAGTAAAAATGCTTTATTTACTTAAATATAAAAATTATACAATCACTCACTTTCAAAAAAAAAAAAAAAAAAAAATAGAAAATCGATACATACTCTATATATAAAAAAAATCTTAAATATTAAAATAAACTAAAACGCACATTAAATTAATAACAACTAAAAGCTACTTATACCAAGAAAGGGAAGTTTATAACAAATAAATACAACGTCAATGCCATAAAATCTGGCCAATCTAATAAATAAAAGAATAACTAAAAGTAAAAAAACAAATTATTGTAGATATTGACAAATTTCGTTATATTTCCCCAAAAAAACAATAGAAAAATTAAGTTTTTGATAAATCTCTCTCCCAATCCATATTTACTAGTATAAACCTATATATAAGCAGCAAGGACAACAACACTTTATATACAATACATAATAATTGTGTAATGCGTATATACATATATACATAAAAAACAAAAAAAGAAAAAAAATCTATCTATATATTTAAATCAGTTCACTAATAAAACTATATTACCATACCTTAGCACAGCCTTTTATTATATTATGTAATAATTAAAGTATTATAAAGTATTAAAAAATTAAATAAATGCATAGATCTAGTACTAAAAATGATACTAGACTGAATTGCTTATATAGCCAGACTCTTCCTCATCATCATTTTCCGCTTGCTGCTTTTCTGGTTCTGGTTCTTGTACTTGTATATCTTCTTCTGTCTGATTTACAGCTTTTGTTTTATGCATATTTTTACCACTAACTCGCTTATGATAACTTTCGATGGCAACCTGACGCAAATGACGTGCAGTGCCCACTCCACTTTTCTCCACAAAACGATAAAGATAGCCATTACGATTTTGCAATAGTTCATGTGGATGACCCAGTTCAACGACTCTTCCCAGATCCATAACCAATACTCGATCACTGTCCATAATCGTATGCAGTCGATGTGCTATTGTAAGCACAGTACAATCCGCAAATTTATTATGTATTGTCTGGTGTATAAGTTTATCCGTTCTGTAAATGAAGTGATAAATTGATCGAAATTAATTTTAAAAGTAATTTTAAAAAGAAATATTAAAATAAAAATTATTTGTGATAAGTTTGCTAAGATCTGTAAACAATATGCAATATGCAATATTGAAACTAAAATACAATCAGAACGCTGCACCCTGTATTACTTTATTATGCTCTATTTTTTTGCGTTCCCACTTATGTTTCATTTCAGCGTGTTCCGTTTTGTTCTTCATTTACCTATTACGGATTTTTTAATAGAAAACTGTTACCACACGAAGAACAGAACACATCACGTCTGATATCGACCGGCCATATTTCCCCGAGACTGTTATGACTAGCTCATCCGCGTAACCAATGACATTGTAACCCATGGAGCTTAGCTCGACTAGTAAGTCCTCAATAACGAGGGACCAGAGTAAAGGGGGAAAGAACACCACCTTGCGGACAGCCCTTAATAGCTTTAATTCCTACTGCAATACCGCTGAGGACAGAAGATATAACACGTTGTTTGAGCATAGCTCTTACCCACGCGATAGAGAGATTATCGATTCCCCTACGAGTGAGAGCCCGTAAGATTGAATCATAGCCAGTATTGTCGAAAGCCCAAAAAACTAGCAACTATTGCTCCGATTCCAGCAGAAATATTTCACCGAGTCATCGAAAATTGGAAGGTT
The DNA here is from genome assembly GCA_018903435.1 of Leucophenga varia. NCBI lineage: Eukaryota > Metazoa > Arthropoda > Insecta > Diptera > Drosophilidae > Leucophenga > Leucophenga varia. The sequence goes on from JAEIFJ010003030.1 coordinate 359,419, forward strand.
CGTATAAACTAGTGCAAGAAAAGCCGTGGTGGAATTCTGAAGAATATTTTGTTCAAATCACAAATGGCACAAAACTTCCCATCAAATAAAACTTCTTGTGTTCTTTTTTTCGAATTTCAAATCCATCGTTCTTATTGGGAAGCTCTTTATATCTAGTCAATTTTTGGGGTACAACAAAAATCTTCTTGGATCGAAAGTTTTGAAGAAAATAATTTTTACCATGGGATACCAAGACTTTTTAGAGATCACAGAATATCAAAAAGCAGCTTAGAATAGAGACGGCGACGATATATGTACATATGTATATTGGTTCCTGTTGTCTACTTCTTAGCGTAATAAAACGAAGAAGAAAAAATACTTACTCCGGATCAACATTAGCCGTAGCCTCGTCCATAATGAGTATACGATTGTGCCGTAGTATAGCGCGCGCCAAACAAACTAACTGCCGCTGTCCCATGCTGAAATTTGAGCCACCATCGCGCATGCGATAGCTTAAACCACCTTCGAGCTTGCTAACTACATCTTTTAGCTTCACATCTTCCAGTGCCTGCCACAGTTCCGTGTCTGTCTTTTGCTCAAACGGATCTAGATTGTAGCGTAGCGTACCAGAAAAGAGTATTGGATCTTGTGGTATAATCGACATACGCGTACGTAAATCTCGCAGGCCCAACGTGCTAATATCGTAGCCATCGATTTCAATAAGACCCTCGTTAAGTGCCAATCGAAATATTGCTTGTATTATAGACGATTTGCCTGCACCAGTTCGGCCCACAATGCCGACCTTCTCTTGCGGTCGTATTGTAAATTCCAGCCCCTTGAGTACATATTCACTTTGCTCACTATAGCGCAGTCGTACTTCACAAAAATGTATTTGTCCTGCGCTAGGCCAATGCGGCGGCAGATTAACTGATTGATCCGTTTCAAATTCCGGCTCCGATGCTATTTCTGCGTACTCCAAGACACGTTCTACGCTTGTCATATTGTTTTTCTGTTTCCGCCGTTTGTCGCATGCCCCACTGAACGATCATGACTAGTGTCATGGACTGTGTTATGGCCAGGCCAACATCGCCGCTGTAATATGTCGTATCGATGAGTAGAAAACTGAAGGTTACTGCCAATATGTAGAGTACACAGATAAGATCTGTCCAAAAGGCAAACGCTCGATTAGCACTTTGATAAAGAAAAAGTGCTGAAGTATTGGCGTTCTGGTAACGATGGAAATCACACTCCAAGCGACGTGTCGCATTCAGAGCGCGAATGGTGGTCAAACCTTGCATGGTTTGATTTGTATGCGAGTAGATTGGGCTACGTGCTGAAAAAAACAAATAATAAGGCAAGCGTTTAGTATTATATTTTTCCAGCTGTAATAATCTTTCATTTCTTACTTATAGTCTCGATACGCTTCAGACTACGACTGGTACCAATGTAAAGATTTCGACTTAAAAACAGCAATAGAATCACAATAACATCAGGAATGAGTAGCCACCGATTGGCAATGGCTACCACCACTAAAACAGCAAAACCGTCAACGTAAAACTAAAAAAGGAAAAGGAAAGGATGCATTTGTTTAGTAGAAATATTCCGTAAAAATCCGTAAAAATTTATATTCACCTCAAGAGAATCCATCATGGCACGCGGCAATTCCACATCAATGAGCGCAATATCACTTGCGAAACGATTCAGTATACGTCCTGAACTGGAATAAGCGAAGAACTGCATGTAGGCGTGTATAACGCCACGAAAAAGCCGATCGTGCAGTCTCAATGATATGCGTAGACACATCTTAAAGAAGCCAAATGTGCGCAGCAGATAGAGTGTTAACGTAGACAAAATCAGCACAAAATAGATGAGTATTATGCGTGCACGATAATGCATATAATCTTCCATAGACATATGCTTCTCGGGATCTGTCTCCTCCCAAGTGGCCCAACGCGAAATGAAGATGGCCATGAGTGCCTCACAACCACGAGCGGCAAGAAACAAGACCAGCACCAACGGAACCAACCATGGCAGACCCAGCACTCCAAAGTAGGCCAGATAAGTGTGCAACTTTACAGAGCCTTGTAACTGCACTTCGCGTCGTTTCGCATCGTCATTTTTCAGTAAGTCTTTTGCCTCAACCGTATTTATGTCATTCTCCTCCATTATTACATTTCGTTCGAAGATGCTGTCCGAGCGCAATGCACGTACTTTAGCCACATCGCTTTCACTTACCAGTGACATACGAAAGCGTATCAATTTCTTAAGTGAATCGTAGCCACCTTGTATGCCGGCACGCCCAGATTCCATTAAGACAAGATGATCAACATGACGCAAAAGCTGCACGCGATGCGTTACGAGTATGCGAATTTTTTCAGATAAAAAACCATCCAAACAACGATATAGCAGCTGCTCTCCAACATGCGAATCCACTGCAGAAAGCGGATCATCAAAGAGGTATATGTCCGCTTTTCGATATACGGCGCGTGCCAAACTTATGCGCGCCTTCTGACCACCACTCAGCGTAATGCCACGCTCACCAATAATAGTCGCGTCACCGTATGGCAATTGATCTATATCCTTCTCTAGTTGACAGGCATTGACCACCTCTTTGTAGCGCGCCTCATCATACTGTTCCATAAAGACAATATTCTCGCGTAAACTCGTTTGGAAAATCCATGGCTCCTGCGGTGCATAGCTAATAACGCCATTTATCTCCACATTACCTTGCAATATTTCCAGCTCGCCTAACAGTGCATTTAGCAGCGTTGTCTTGCCAGCACCGACGCTGCCCACAATGCCGACAAATTGACGCTCATGAATCTCGAATGTAATATCCTGTATATGTGGACAATGGCTTCTCGTTCAATTCGGCCTTGTCCCAGCTTGCGGTCAAATTATGCAAAATAACGCTTTTATTGAATGCACGCGGATTGTGTACGCGACCACTAAAGTTGCCCTTGTTGTCACGCTCATCATCCGCATCCGCACCGAAATTCTGTATGCCACCATCTGCCGGATCTTCGCTCTGCATCAGAAAGACTGTAACGCGACGCGCAACAACAATTGTCTCTGCCCACGTATTTATGGCCAACGGCCAAAAATGTAACAGCGAATCATAAAGTCGATCGTAATACGATGAAACAATAAAAATCTTTTTGCTGGTGATCACATTTCCCGTATACACATACGTGACCAGACACAGAAATAGCGATAATTTCGAGATCATACTGGTGCACTGAAGCGCAGCATAAATATTCATTGAGCCATTTATAGCCTTCACCTCCTTCGCTCGGAGCGCAGCAATTAGCTTAGCAAAACTTTGTTCCCATGCATACATCTTGATTACCTGTATGGCATGCATAATCTCATTCATTAGCTTTACGCGATCATCACCACGTTCAGCCGATTCACTTCTATAGTGCGCTGCTGCACGGGCCGCCCATGCCTGTAGCGGAATAAAAACGATTATCGAAGCCATGCCAATTAATGCGGCCCAGCCGATCTCTCTGTATATTATGTATCCAAACAATGCCGCCTCCAATGGTCCTTTCCATAATTCATGAAATAAACTAAAAGTTTCATTAAATTGCGGCAGATCCGTAGAGAGTACAGCAATTGCAAACCCGCTCATGCCGCTATTATCCGCAGTTACGGAGGCACGTAAACATTTACGGTAGACAAGACCGGAACATGCTAAAACGTAATTTTTAGTGCGTAAAATAAAAATGAACATTTTTTTTTTTTTTTTGGTTAGCTTACCTAAACGTATTGTGGTGCCCAACTTGAAAAGATAAAACATGAACGGATGATAGCATACCGATGCAATTAATGAACAGATCACTATGCCAGTGGCATAAAGATAAGCATGGCTTTTCGATACAATATCGTCTTCTTCAGTGTTCACAAAATGTGAAACCAGTCCGCCCAAAAATAGTGGTTGGACTGCGCTATAGAAATATTTATTGTATTATTATTATTTGGAATGTAAAATTCAGTTCACATTGCACTTACTGTATCGAGATTTCTAGTAGCGAGTATAGTATACAAATTGGTATAAATTTCCAGCCAAAAGCACGAAATATCATTCGCATTATGCTTGGATTTTTACGGTTTTTAACTTCCCATTCCCAATATTTGGCGACCACATTAAAAACGCGACCACTCTCAAGTTCCGGTAGATTTTCATATAAATCCTCCGGCTCCAATTGGTCACGATATCCTTTGCGTAAAATAAAACGGGTCCAGCTGGAATACATATGTACATATATTATATTATATAGATAAAGGTAAGAGAGATATGTATAACTCATGGAAATAGGTATGTATGTATATGTGCACAACATTTTTTTCTCTGTATCTTTATTAAAAGTAACGGTAAATGTATTATTTAACACAATTTTTTTTTTTCTATTGAATTCTTTTTTCGCCATCATTCGCGGTACCGTTATCATAGTTTTGTAGTATAGTACATGGTACAATATAACAAGGTATCGCTACTTCATCAAATAAGCAACTTGTGCGTTGCTCGTGTGTATGAAAGAGATAGATGAGAGAGAGAGAGCGGAAAATATAAATGCCTGTAGTTTTGTTGTTGATTTTGAGAAAATTTTGTTGTTACACACGATAAAAAAAACGAAAATTGTGTTTTACCGTCGGTAGCCGAACACACACGACCTATCGCTACGACGTTCGCATTCATACTGAAAATAAATAAGAAACCAAACGCTGGCAGAGAAACGTGCAGTGGCGGTACCTTGTTTTATTGTACCATAATATACATGTGCAATCTGACATTAATAGATATTTGGCAGCGATCGCGATCACAGAAATATAATTTTGCAAATGTTTTTATTTATTTTTAAAAGTAAGTCAATAAGTAAAAGTGTTGGGAATTAAAAATGACCAAAGTTTTTGTCGAATTAAACTTTAGAATGCCACTTGGAACGCATTTGACCGCTGAAGAGCGTGGTTTGATCCTAAAAATTAAGGAAAGTGGAACATCAATTGCTGAAATTTCTTCTCGCGTTCAGCGCCGTAGGAACACCATAACAAACTTTTGCAAAAACTTATTCAGTTATGGTAAAATTAGGTGCAGTAAATTTGGCGTCTTGCTACCCAAAAGGAGATGTCCTGTAGCGATATTTGCAGCCATTTAAGTTTGAACGTGTCGAGGAGATGGGTCAACCAAATAATAAGTGAAAATAAGAACATTTCATATGCTTTGCGAGCGCCTATACCAAAGATACCACTACGCCATCTTAAGGCCCGTTTGGCATTTGCCGAAAAATGAAAAGTTTGGATTCACGAGTTCCGAAATGCAGTTTTTTCCGATGAGAAAAAATTTGATTTAGATGAACCGGATGACTGCCAAGTATTGGCGAGATAAACGACAGCCGACAAACCCGACAGTGGAGGGTCGTTAATGGACTGGGCTCCATTTGGATATGCCGGAAAGACCCGAATATGCTTTATTCCGACGAAAACAAATACAGAAATTTATATACAGCTCTTTTATGAAGTGCTCATCGACTTTTCGGAAAATTTTTATATCGACATTTGGATTTTTCTGCAGGACAACGGTCCCATACACATGGCAAACTCGACAAAAGCATGATTGAACTTTTTAGAGTGGCCAGCTTTAAGACCGGCCCTGAATCTAATAGAGACCCTTTGGGTCATTTTATAAAAAATGTACTTCAAATTGAGTCAATAGTGCACCTCAAGGATGGTCGCTGAGTAGGCAAAAATTAGCAAATCCACTCTAGCAGACTCACTGCACAGTCGCCTAAACAAAGTTATTATTGTCAAGGGCAATCATATTAATTACGAAATAAATTAAAATTAGTTTAAATCATTGAAATCGGCAAGAATTCCGACAAAAATGGTTTATGCACATAATTTTATATTATAATTTTTTGTTTTATTTTATATTTTTATACCCGCCACACATAGTGTGAAGGGTATATTTAGTTTGTCTGAAAGTTTGTAACGCATTAAAAGAGGCATCGTAGACCATATAAAGTATATATATTCTTGATCAGTCAATGTCAAAACCAAAGTGCCACGCCCATTTTTAGGTATGGGCCCCATACGAACTATCCGCTATTTTCTAATTTTTGTATAAAAATAGTTATTACTTATGAATGGATCGGCCTACTATATCATATATTCCCCAAACAAAGTCACCACTGATTTTCTAATTTTTTTGAAGAAAATATTTATTATTCTGTCCTTCGGTTAAAATTTTACCCCATTATTGTGTCTAAACTTTGGTTATATCGGTCTATTGATTCCAAGCCACCCTTTCTACAAATTTTGCCTAAGTCATTGATGATCATAAATAAACTAAACCAATATGTGGCGGGTATTTGAGTTTCGGTTCTACCGAAGTTAACGTTTTTCCTTGTTATGATTAAAAAAAAAACTGAAGTTTTTGTTATTGTTTTTTTGTTCCTTTTGATTAGATTTATAAGATAAAAATTAAGTTTATGTTTTTTCTTTCATTTAAAATATAATTTTTCCATAAAGTGTCGTGCATATATGTATACTTATTTCCATGAGGTAGAAGGGAAATATTTGAAATGAGTCACTGGAAATTCACATTCAAATAAAAATTGGAAAACAAAAAAAAAATGGCGTATTATAATCCATTAATAATTTTTTTTATCTTATCAGCACAGCACAGGACTTTAAAGTTCACAGTTTGTACATACAAATGTTCATACACACATACGTACATACATACACATATATATATATATATATATATATATATATATATTTTTTTTTTTTAAATTGATTTTTTTGGTTTTTGTATTTTTTTTTTTTTATAAATTAATTATTAAAACTTTGTTAATTAATATTTCACCATTTTTTTTTTTTTTTTTGTAAATAATTTTTACACTTTGAAAATTTATTATTAATATAATAATAACAAAAAATAACATTTTATTAAACTCACACAAAAAACCATTTTGAAAAAAAAATTTGCTTTCAAAATAGGATTCGGTTTTCTATTATCTTCACTCTCTTTACTTGTATTCATACTTTTAAAATCACATTTACATATATACTATATATAGCATATATTGTAGTATTTATGTTTGAATATATTTATTTCAAAATTTCACAATTTATTCTGCTAACTTTTCACTATTTTTGGATATACACTGAATCACCGAACTGAACTGTATGCGATTTGAATCCGTAATGTTTCCATTTGCGCAAAAACATTGATTTTTAACTAACCAAGTTTGAATCTGCTGCCATAAATTAACAATCCAGTATGAACATTTGATGGACACGACACCTAGGTTATCTTAATTCCCAAAGACAGGTACATATCAGCCATTTTGTGCTTTTTGAATTTGATTTGTTGCCATTTGTTTATTGTGTGTGTGTGTTGTCAGACGAAAACTTTGGATGTAAAAATTTTGAATCCGTTTGCTTCCAATCAGTCGGCCATAAATGACATATCTTATCTGAATGAAATACTTTAATGCTCTGTAAAACAACAAATTACGCCTATTAAAGAAATTCATATTGTTGAGGCACTTTATTGTTCTATAATGAGTGTGTACGACTTAAATTTGATGTACAAAAATACAAATTGTTTTCTTAGCCTAACATAAGAAGCCTTGTAATAGTAATATTGATTGATTTTTTTTTACGTTTGTTACGATTTTGTGCATATTTTAATTGAACACAACATTTTAAGGACTTAAATTTAAAAATATAGAAAGTAAACTTAAAACAAAAATACAAAAACAAATTGATAACAAATAGGTACATATAATTATGATATATGTATGCAAAGGAATTGTACTACACAATATTAAATGCTTACAGAATTAAGTAACTGCGTTTACGTGTAGACTCATTAAACAAATTCAAATACCTGTTTATCTATACTTAAGTACAATATTGCAATTATACAAAATGAAGTTATTTAAAGTACCTAATAATAAATTTGTACATAGAGCACCGAAATTCATATAATAGTTGTGTTTGAGGTTTGTTAATACTTCAGTTCTTTAAATTTAACTAAAAAAAATATATATATATATGTACTTTTATTTTATAGTATCACATTCGAAAATGTTAGCTTTTTTCTAATCCGTATCTTCGCGTACGCTATATGTTACATTAAAGTCTTCAATGCCAGTTTCGTTAAGTCGTTGTCTGTAGCTTTCTTCGGCGGCTTGTTGTAATGCCGCAGCAGTAGACGCTCCAGTGTTGTTGACCAATTGACGTAAGTAGCTACCGGAGCGCATTAATAATTCATAAGGATGTCCAAATTCCATAGTTTCTCCGGCGTCCATCACTAACACGCGATCACTATCCATAACAGTGTGAAGACGATGGGCAATTGTGAGTACAGTGCAATCAGCAAACTTAGCACGTATTGTCTTTTGTATAAGTTTATCCGTTCTACAAAAAAAAATAAAAAAGAAGCAATAAAACATTAGTTATGATAATTTAAAAATTAAAATACAATCTTTACTTACTCTGGGTCGACATTGGCTGTTGCTTCATCCAAAATAAGAATCTTATTTTTTCGTAATATCGCACGAGCTAAGCACACCAATTGGCGTTGACCAACGCTAAAGTTTGAGCCACCATCAAACACGCGACAATTTAGACCACCAATTAGCGTAGATACATGTGCACGCAGTTCAACATCTGCCAGCGCATACCACATTTCATCATCGTTGCGTTCTTCTAGTGGATCCAAATTATAACGTAGCGTGCCGGAGAATAGCACAGGATCTTGTGGTATGATTGATATGTTGCTGCGTAGATCATGTAATCCGATGTTTTCAATGTCTATATTATCAATACGTATCATACCCTCGTTGCAGGCCAAACGGAAGATCGATTGAATTATTGATGACTTGCCAGCACCTGTTCTGCCCACAATGCCGATCTTTTCACGAGGTTCAATTGTAAAGTTTAAATTCTTTAACACATATGGATCTCTTGGTGAATAACGTAGTTTGAAGTCAATAAATTCAATGCGTCCTTTGTTGGGCCACTCCGTCGTTGGTTTGAATTTTTCGGCTGTCTCAAGCGGTGGCTCTGGTGGCTGCTCAGTGTATTCAAGTACACGCTCCACACTAGTCATCTGATTTTCCAATTCAGCCGTTTGGCGCATGCCCCACTGACACATTCCGATCATGGTTGTAGAGTGTAATATGGCTAAACCAACATCACCGCTCTCAAAATCATTAGGTAGCAAAAGAAAGCTAAAGGTTACTGCGCTGATATAAAATACACAAACAATATCCGACCAGAGTGCAAAGGCGCGTGTACAAGATAAGAAAACGAACCAAGCCGACGTATTGGCATTCTGGAATTCATGAAATTCACTCTCCAATGCAGCCTGTGCTTGAAGTGCGCGTATTGTTGTAAGGCCTTGGAAGGTCTGATTTGTCAATGAATATACCGGACTACGTGCTGCAATTTATTATCGAAAATAATATAAACAAATTGAGTTTGTTTTATAAAAAATTCAAAAAAAAAACTTACAAATAGATTCAATGCGCTTAACACTGCGACTAGTATTCACATAAAGGTATCGTATTAAAGCCAATAATAGCGCAATAAAAACTGCCGGTACTAGCAGCCAAAAGTTGGCTATTGCGACAATTATGAGCACACCAGAGACATCAATGGCAAACTAAAATAGAAATTGAACGTAAATTAGTGTTTTTTAAATATTATTCAAAATATTTTATACTCACCGATAAGCAATCGATAAGTGTGCTAGGTAGATCTGTGTCCACAGTTCGTATATCCTTTGAAAATCGATTTAGTATTCGTCCAGAGGAGTTTGTATTGAAAAAATACATAGTAGCGCGTGTTATGCCACGAAAGAGACGATCGTGCAGTTTTAGAGATATGCGTAAACACATCTTGAAGAAACCAAAAGTGCGCATAAGGTAAAGTGCTAGGGTAACGCCTAATATAACCGAATAAACTATAACCAATTGTTGGCGTTGTGCTTCCTCGTCCTCGTTGTTAGTAACGTGCAGTACTGTGTTATTGGGCGCAAGCGCAATAACAGGTGGAGTTGTCACTTGTTCATCGCTTGATACCGCTACTTTTTCCTCCCAGATAACCCTACAAATCAAATATCATATAGATTAGAATTTGAATTTAATATTTTAACGTTTTTTAAAATCTTACCACCGCGAAAGGAAATAATCAACACCAGTGAGCATAATACGTGTGATAATAAATGAAGTTACGACCAAAAGCAATAAAAATGTGCTCTCCAGCGCCTTAAAGTATGACATGTAAACGCTTAACTTTACAGCACCAACCGCCTGCTGCTCTTTGTTTAAATCTTCTACGGACTGCTCATCGGGCCGTAAAAGATGACCGTGATGATCCATACTTTTTTCTGAATCGCTACGCGACAAATGACTGCTTACGCTGACTGTGTCTATGCCGCTTTCGTCGTGAGTCTGTGATAGAAATTGGAATTGTCGCGATTTTTGCAACTCTTGGTAGCTACCTTGAGCAACTATTTTACCAGCGCCCATCAGTATTAATTTTTCTACATCGAATAGATACTGTAGCTGATGCGTAACCAATATGCGTATTTTTCCTGACAAAAAATCGCGTATGCACCGTTCGAAAATGTGCTTGCCTACGTGTGTATCTACGGCGGATAGTGGATCATCGAGCAGATATATATCCGCTTTACGATATACTGCACGCGCCAAATTAACACGAGCCTTCTGTCCACCACTGAGGCTAACGCCACGCTCACCAACGATTGTAAGATCTCCACGTGGTAACAGCTCCAAATCACGTTCCAAGGCACACACTTTGATAACGCGTTTATAACGCCGTTCATTATAGTCCTCAACGAACACAATATTGTCTCGGATTGTACCCTCAAAAACCCATGGCTCTTGAGAAGCGTACGATATTTTTCCGTGCACATTAACATCTCCTGTATTTATGCCGACTTCGCCAAGTAGTACATTGAGAAAACTAGATTTTCCTGAACCAACCGGCCCCACAACTGCTGCCAATGTTTGATCGCGTATTTCCAAATTAAAATCTTTGATAGCAAAACTTGTTTGTCCGTCGATGTTACCCCAGGAGGCTGTGACATCCTTCAATTCAACACATTTTGGCTCTATGTCCGGATCAAAATTTCGCATTTTCTTTCCAGCTGGTGGTGAGTCCGTTTTTCCTATAAGTTCTCCATTTAATTCGGCATTCTTTGATTTTTTCTTTTTCTTTCGATTTTTTCTTCGATAATTGGTGTTTCAGCAACCTCGCCATCAAGCAGGAATTCTCTGGTACGACGCGCCGATACAATTGCTTCCGCAATAGAAGTTATTGAGAGGGGCCAGAAATGCACCATCGATTCATTTAGCATAGTGAAATACGATGATACTGTGTAAACCTTTTGCGCTGTCAACGCATCGCCTAAATAAACGTACGAGACCAAAGCCAAAAACACAGACAATGGAGATATCATTGTTGAACAACTTAGCGCTGCGTGAATATAATTTGTACCACGTATAGCCTTCACTTCCTTTAGACGTACATCTGCTATAACCTTAGCAAAGGATTTCTCCCACGCATACATTTTAATAACTTGTATTCCTTGAAGTATTTCATTCATCAGTTTAACGCGCAAATCGGTGCGCTCAGCAGTTTTTTGTCTATAGTATGCTGCCTTTTTTGCAGCCCACGCCTGTAGTGGTATAAAGCTTAACATGAACGAAACACCAATTATAGCCGCTATTCCAATTTCACGATACATTAGATAACCGATTATAATAGACTCTGTTGGACCTTTCCAAGTATCATGAAGAAAACATAATGCAACATCAAAGCGACCCAGATCATTCGAAAGTATATTGATTGCACGTGCTCGTAGGCCATCATTACTGTTGCTTTTTGACATCTCCAGACATTTTCGATATATAAGACCAGAAAGTGCAAGACGTACTTTTGTGCCAACTTGAAAAATGTAGAATATGAACGAATGAAACGTTAACACTGGTATTATAGAAAACGCAACTATTCCGGCCGCATTAAGATATGCATCAGTTTTACTTATATGGGTTTGGCCCTTGGCAAAGTATGCAACCAAACCGCCAATGAATAATGGCAAAAGGCACCTAAAATAAAAAAAAGAAATAGTTAACAAAGAATATTAAAATTAGTTTTTACATGTTTGTTAACATACTTTGAAATGGTTTCAATGGTACTATTGACCACGCCTATCGGAATAAAAACTGCACCATAGGCACGTACTATCATGCGTATGACACTCGGTTTGCTACGCTTCTTTTCATCCTCCCACAGATGGTAGAATTTATTCGTAACACGTTCACTATCTAAAGTCTTTCTGTGCTGGTATAACTCTTCATCCGTAAGTGGTCCTTTTAGGCCACGTCGAAACAGATCTTTCATCCACCTTAAGTAAAGAAAAAAATATTCATATTATTGTAATAGCAATAAATATGTAAATCAAAAACAAAATATTATTAAAGTTATTGTGCCATAAAGCAAGTACTTAGCACAATAATCATCATTTTTAGTTCAAGTTCGATGTTTTGATCTTTGTTCTGTTTAATACAATTAGCAAATACATATGAATTTAAAAATACGTCACTTATTTATATTGCGTTTAAAATGATTCTAATTATTCCGTCTAGGGAAAAAAAGTTTGCTAATGGGGAATACATTCTTCATGGGTAAAACATTCTAAAAGTAAACACTATAAAACGGTAAACAACCAGTTATGATACATATATAGTATACATTAAAAGTGATAAGCGTATGATTATTATAAAATGTCTGTGCAGCAACTACAAAAAAAAAAAAAAAACATAGACAGCCAGACGCATGAAAAACTGTTTACTCCTTTAAAAACAATTGTACAAACCATTCATAAACATTTTATATGTACTCCAATGTGTTTTTATACAACGTATTATCATATTGTTTAAACGTGTTAATGATATACTATATGTTCACAATATATTTCGTACAAGATTAGATAAAGAAGACGCTACCATATGGCCGTATTCATTACTATTTTAAACCAGTGAAGTATATTAAGAAAGCGTGGAGACTTCATAAAGTACACATATACGTATATAAAAAGATCTTTCTTTTTATATTTAGTACTCAAACAGATTAGAGATGCTAAATCTGGCATGAAACATTAAGAGTTTATTTAATTACTATAATTTCGTCTAGGTCAGACCGTAGTTTCGCTATAAAATTATGACGCAATTTTAGAAGGTATAATATTTCAACAGCCTCTTTCTACTTTGCTTACATATTTTGGTAACTTTTAGTCATAGAAAAGTATACTTCAATATTGATGCACTAAATTCTTGCAAATGATTAAATACTAGTTACGAATTGACGATTTTGGCAAAAACTCAGAAACGGGAGGAAGGTTTGTATGGGGAAAATATAATAAAGTCGTCCAATCATCGATCAATTCAAGTTTTGTTTAAATACTTGGGATGACATTAGCATCGTTTTTACGCAATTTGAATGATTCCCTCCCATTCAATATCGAAGTTCTATCTAGGCCACCGATGATAACACAAAAACTATTTAAAAATAGGTGTAACGGGCTTTTAAGCTAAGGTTCTACCAAAGTAAACGTTTTTCCTCGTTTTTCCATTTTGTAACGCGTTTTTATTATGTACAATCTGTCTCATTTAAACCGTTACAAACTTAACGACACTTTGTGTGACGGGCATAAAAAAAACGTCCAAGTCGAAGACAAATTGAGGACAGCAAACCGATTCTTGTTACCTTTAAACCGCTAGTTCGGTTCACGGAAAGATTTTTAATGAAACTCGAGCCGCGGTACTGTCCAAATGGTTGAACCGCTTAAAAATGTATTACTAAAAAAATTTCAGTCACTAAATCTAATAAACTAATGCATTACAAACTTTCAGTTTGTCCGAAGGTTTGTAACGCATTAAAGGAGGCATCGGAGACCCCATAGTGTATATATATTCTTGATTAGATCAATGAGACGAATCGATTAGGACATGTCCGTCTGTCTGTCTGTCAGTCTGTTTGTCCGTCTGTTGCGATGCGTTTTACTCAGAATGTTTTTAAGATATTGACATAATATTTTAAACTTAAGCTTTTTTTGGTCATAGGCAGTTTGTATGTTAGATTCAAGGTCCCAACCCCCTTTTAGGCATAGCCCCCATACAAAGTTACCGCCCATTTTCGAATTTTCGTATGAAAATAGGTATTATTTATGAATATATTCGCTCTTAGTTGGGTAAATACACTTCTTATGTCATCCAATGTCAAATCAAAGGTGCCACGCCCATTTTTAGGTATAGCATCCATACAAACTAACCGCCCATTTTCGAATTTTTGTATTAAAATATGTATTATTTATTCGCTCTAAATTAGAATGTGAAATCCAAGGGGCCACGCAATTTTAAGATATAGCCCCCATACAAAGTTAAAGCCCATTTTCTAGTTTTTATATGAAAACATTTATTTTTTCTGAATTAATCCAATTAAAATTTTGTAAAATCAATTCCAATGTCCGCCTAAGTGAATACTCCAAACAAATTTGATTAAATTCATTGTGAAATTTAATCCAAGCTCCTGATGAACATATAAACTATTAAAAGTGTGTATTTTAACTTCGGTTCCACCGAAGTTAACGTTTCCTTTGCATATAATTAAAATATGAATAAAACGGTTCGAAGCAAAGCAATTTTGTTGTTTGAGACTTTTGCTCAAATTGCACCTCAAGCTCTCAAAGCCCAGCGAAAAGGAATTACTACAAAAAATGCCACAAGTCAGATGGTAAGTAACGAATACTTTTCGGACACAGTGTACTAGTAATTTAATGTATGAATTTTACAAATTTATCAATGCGATTGGTAAAATAATATATGTATGTATGTACATAAATAAAAAATTATATTGTACGATTAGATGAAATTAGAAAAAAAAATTTTTTATTGAGATAAAAAATGAAATTTTTGTATATACACATATATTTAATAAAAAAAAAATTATTTAAAGTTTAAAAACCGCAGTTTAATCTTACCAAAAACTCCAACGTGAGAATACATTTGCGCTTGTATATGGATTTTTCGGACGTACTGTTTTTCTTCTCGTACGATTCATAATATGTTAACGTTATAATTACAGTTATTGATTGTGCGACCGATTTTTTTATATTTTTTTTAAACAAAACTTAAAATTACACGACGACAAATAATTATCAAACAAAAAAAACGTACAATGCACTTTGTATTTAATTGACAATTGTCACAGCTTGCGGTTTCTCTTGCAAAATTGCTACTCGCGAGAGTTAAATTAAGAATTTTTTTCTTTTTTATACAAAGAATAAATTAAAACGTAAGAATTAGACACCGCACCACAATAAAGTAAATTCGAGGTCGAATGATTTTGATTGTTACATTTGACGGTGTGCGCGGAGGGAGATGCACCGAAGATTAACCGTTTAGAATTAACGTATCGATTCTTTTTATTGTTTAATTCGGCACACGTGATTAAAGGGTTACACCCCAAATTACACTATTTATGTTGGCTTAGTTATATCACAACAAATTTTACAGATTTAATTAAAATTAATTATTTCTGTTTCAACTCTCTTTTACGCGTAAAATACAACCAAAAAACAAATCAAAAATCACAAAGCGCACAGCGCGTGCACCTCTTCCTTCGCGTGTCGATATGCAACTGAAAGCTCAAATTGTTGTGCAGAGTGCTTTTATAGCGTCAAGAGTGAGCTTATAAATGAGCGTAATTGCGGCGTCTGACGAAATTCCGCTACGCGGCACCAACGTTGCCGAGACATGTATATTTGCTCTCTTATCCATTTGATTACCAGTTAATATTTTAATAAGAATGGCGGATACATATCAGTTAATAAATGACTGAACGATTGATAAGCAAATTTTTTTATAATCAAATTTATGATATTTATGTATAAAAAAAAAAAAAACATGGCACCGAACATCCCATTCAAAGACTACAAATTTACATCATGCGATGAATGACATTTATTCGTTTTATGTTCTAATATAATATTTTTCTTGTTTCGTTATGAGAAATAAGTTGGTTTGCTTTAACTGAAATTAACGAACAAAAATTGAAATTAATTGCAATTCGTACAAATATTTATTAGTAGCGTAGATGATAAACTAAATAATTATGAAGAGCATTTCCATTTAGTCTTCGATATATTCGAATGGCTCTGGTGGTTCGGGCTCCTTTTCCTCTTCGTTCATTGGACCGAATGCAGCAACTGGTTCAACCAGTACTTGTTCCTCTGCTTTGCCAGTGTGTTGGAACACAATAATGCCGCCAATGGTGACATCTTTAAGTGCATTATACGATTGACCATCAGCAACGCTAACCACCTTTAATTGTTGACGCATGACACGTGCTGGATTTTGCAATATTTCAAAATTAGGCTCTGGTTCCTTCTTGTCTTTCTTTTCATCTTTCTTGTCCTTATCGCTAGTGGTTGGCTCTTTGTCATCCTTTTCATCTTTTTTCTTATCTTTCTCTTCCTTCTTCTTTTGCGGTTTCTCTTCAGTTTTATCGTCTGACTTGGCTGGCTTTTCTTCCTCTTTTTTGCTTGTAGCACTTTCCTTACTGTCCTCATCTACATCCATTTTCTCGTCTTCCTTTTTGTCTGCGTTTTCCTTACGTTTTTGACGAGCAGCTATCGACAGTACAGCAGTTGCTACCTTTTCACGCTCTTCGGACTTTTTCTCCTCCAGTGGTGCCGGATAAGCATAGAGTGAAGGTTTCGCTGCAGATTTATACTCCATTTTAGGCATTTTTAAATCTGAGTTTAGACCAATAATACAGGTGGGTGTAAAAGCCAGCGACAAAGTATGCGCCAAGGGGAACCAGTACCAGTACTGAGTGAATGCAAGCATACCAACAACTGCCTGCAAGTTGGTATGGCCTGTGCGAGACTGTAACGAGAGAGTAGCATTGCGTCCACCGGCATCAATGATACCTGTAGATGATAAAAAAATGGAAAACATTGTTCAATTAGAGCCATGGAACAGCCTAATGCGTATTTACCTTGCGCTAAAATAGCTCCATACTTGGCCATTACATCCTCATGTTTGTTGCTAATGACTTCAGCATACAGTTGGCGGAAAAATGTGGTTTTCGGGCAAGTTTGATCGGTGTGTTGAATCAAAATCATAGCTGAAGCAATCAATGCACCCTGACGTACAAAATTAACCGGATCAAATTTAACCATGGGCTCAAGTAGCGCAATTGCTTCGCGTAATCCTGTGCCGGCGCAAGCAATACCAAGAGCCATTGCAGCGCCATATCGGACATGTGGATTATAGGATTCAGCCAGCAAACTAACAACTGAAGGACATTGCTCTGGCGTGCGGAACAGTATAAAACCTATAGCAGTTACTGCGGCGCGTCGTACGTCGTCATTGACATCCGAAACAGCAACGTGAAGCAATTTTCTAATAGCCTTGTTACTACCTGTACCATTGTATGCCATTGCAATAGTGTACATGCCTGAACGACGTAGAACTGGATCTTTATCAGTCGATAAACTTGTCACGAGTGGATCAGCTTCTTCCAAACGTGCAAACATAGTTAATGATATGCCTACCGCCAAACCACGTAATATTTTCTCGTGTTGTGTTTCTTGTGCATACGATACCATGTCCTCGATTGCTTGTGCATTTTTCGATCCCAACATAACCATGCCCATTGCAATACCAGCTGCCTCGCCAGTTACAGCATCATCTTGGTAAAGATTGAACTTTAATTGTTCGTACAGATCCTGACGATGTGTACCCATTGCAGCCAAACCCAAACCTAAGCAACCACCGTGGCGCACATTTTCGTTTTGTGCATCCTTTAGTTGTTGCAGCAGATAGTCGATGATGTTTGTACCGTGATTTGAATGTATCAAACCTAAAGCGTAAAGTGCACCACCTTCTGAGTATCCAGAACTGGGTCCGGTTTCTTTAGGCAAGTAGCTTTGCATAAGAGCAAGTGAATCTTTTTCGTGGCCACGGTGAATTACACCCAACGATGCAGTGGCCGTTAGTTTGGCCCAATTTGTAGCACGTGCAAGCCAATCCAAGTTATCTCGCAAAAACTGATCGGATGTGGTGCCACTGTGCATAAAAGCGTTTGCAATAACTGTTGCTGTGTGGCATATTGAAACACGAACGGCCTCCTTTGTGCCACGCAAGATTTGTAGATCAGCATGATTGCTACGTATGAGAAATTGCAGCTGTAGATCGATTGAAACTTCTCCAGATAGAATAGAAATAAGCTTTTCAATGTTTTTCTGATGGGCTTTCTCAACTTCGTTTAGAGAATCTATAGTACGCTCTATCTTGACGTCACCTGTATGATGATAAAAATTGTGTTAAAGATAAGTAATCACTACATTGTTATTCGTTTAATACCTTCTGTATCTTCAGTGGGTTCTTCTACAGATGGCTTTGACTTATCCTCATCAGACTTAGATGCACTATCACTAGCGCTGTTTGAGGTGGTGCCCTGTGGCTTAAACGTACTGACCAAAGCTGTCGGGATGGGGGCTGTCTCTTTTAGTGCTTGCAGCACATTGCCCAAGAACTCCTGTGTTGCTGACTCATAGAGATCAAAAGCAATCTGGTATGCCATCAAATTGTTGGTCTCTATTGATGATCTAGTCAGTTTGTCCAACATTTCAGCTACGGCTAGTGGATCTTCCAGAAATATTAGACACTGGCACATATTAACATAATCCGGTACACCGAGGTCACGATAAAGACCAACTAGACAGCGTAGAACTTCGTTGCGGAAACCACGGTTTTGTATCAGTGACATTGTCACATTGTAAGCATATGCTAACATTCCCCGCACATCATCCGACTTCATAATTGCCACCTCAAAAATATCCATTCTTCGGGTTTCCAATGCAATACCTAACGCTTGACGGAACTGGTTATCATCCAAGCATCGCTGTATCATACGATTAACAATGCCTTCTAAGCGAGCATCTACTGGTTTTGCTTCTTTCGGATTCTCAATAAATTCTATGCGCTGAGCCACGTAGAAATCGATGCACTTGGCTATAATTGTCTCCGTATATTCATTACGTGCATTCACATCAAAAAGATCACCAGCACCAAGCGCATATGTTAATGCATCTTCAAAGGAGCCCAGATGATAAAACACTTTCGAAGCGACCATACCAGCCAGTTTATTCTCAGGAAAACTTCGGTCCTCATGCAGCATTTCTATTTTCTCAATCGACTCCGATATCTCCGGCCAAAACTCATCTACAATATTGTCCAATTTCTTTAATGCAAACACTTTCAAATCTGGCATTGGCTCGTCCAATAGGGATATTATCCCTGCGGCGGATGTCAGACTCATCTTGATTACAACTGAAAACAGAACACGTAAAAACTGGCGGATAAAAAAACTGTTGGCCAATACAGTAAATGTAACTATGTATGATCTAGACAACAATAACATACCAATTTTTTAAAATAAGTAACAACTGCAATTTTATTTATTTGAGAAATACTTTTTACACTTTTCTTTTTTCTTGCTTGCTTGCACTGCCAGCAAATATTTTATTATGCCGAAAAACGCTAAATCACCGTTCCTGTATGTGCGAGTAGTTTAGAAATGTAAGCGAGACAAACAACAAAAAGCGTTGCCGTACAGTTAAAAAAAAAAATTATAGACAAGTTGCACGCACGATTGCTTTGAATCAGCTGTTCGCATCAAACAACAAAAAAGCGCGCAAAAAAAAGGTTCCGTTTCCCACACAAACAATCCCACAACAATTGTCACTTAGCATCTGAAGCTATCGCATCCTGTGCGTGTGTAATATCTATTCTCAGGTTGCACGTCAAAGCAAAATTATAACAAAAACAAATATGTAAGTTGTATTAAAGCAAACATGGCCTGTTTTGTTTTAGCATTTACTAACACAATTGAATACAATTTTATTGTAGTATGATGCTTTATGAAGATCAAATGATGTCTGTCGATTCGACGAATTCCCCAGCGAAGCATGGCGTCGGAAGCCTTAACTCTTCGGCTTCATCAATACATTCTCACGAATCAAAGCCACTAAGAAACACTTGGGCCGAGGAAATGCTTAAAACGGAATATGCCAGCCACAGTGATGAATCTCGAGTAAGTTGCATGCGTTAATGTTTGTATATTTTGCATATGTATTAAATGGCGGTATATATGTATATATTATAGGTATCAGCTTCGCTTAATAGCAGTACAAGCAGCACGAATGGCATAACGCATCAAACACAAAACGTTTCCGTTAAGAAAGAGGTCGAGATCAAAGAAGAGCGTGAAATTGCGCTTGAGTTCATAGACGATGTCAATGAGGAGAAATTCGAACGTCTTATCAAGGAGGAAAAACTAAAAACACCGTTCAAACGTCGCCACTCACAAACACCTAGCAATGACAGCCGTTCCAACAGTCCTAACAGTATGTCAGGTTCGAACAGCGACGTTAGCGAAAATCCCAAGCGACATCAATTTAAAGGCCACAAGGAAGAAAAGAGACCGAGACACAACAGCTACACATCGTCATCATCGTCCTCATCATATACTGAGTCTGATCCAGCCGTACTATCACGGCGTCAAAAACAAATCGATTATGGCAAGAATACAGTTGCCTACGAACGTTACACCGAAATGGTGCCCAAACCAAAGCGTACTCGTGACCATCCGCGTACACCGAACAAATACGGAAAGTACAGCCGACGTGCTTTTGATGGTCTTGTTAAGATTTGGCGCAAACAATTGCACTGCTACGATCCGCCTGCAAACAAAGAATCAGCCGAGAATCTAGACGATTCAGACTCCGATTCTGATTAGGCGTACGAAATCCAAACTAATCCAGAGTAGGAAGATTAGCAGTACAATTTGTTCATATGTATTAAGTTATGCAAATCCTTTGTTTCCTAATTATCGTTATAATTTTGATTAAACTTTGTTGGCTAACACAGAAAGATAAAAAAATTGAATAAAGTTTACACAAAATGGCGTCTGTGTTGCAATATGTTAACAATATAATTTGGAAAATTTTATGCTACACTTTCTACCTAAATATCGTCGCACTTCAATATTGCTCATACGATGATCTTTACTGATTTGTACTCCATTCAAACGAAATTTCTACCAGACAAAACCGGTCACAACAAAATTTCTAGTGAATGTTTTTGCTTGTAAGAAGAAGCATGGTAGTAAGAGTGCCAGAAGCCAACCGCATATAATGTTTTTTAAAAGCGTATCGCATAAAGAGCTCTGAGAGATTGAAAGGATCAGATGTAAAACGTTTGAAGCAGCGATTAGAGAAAGAATATCCTGATGCCAGTTTCGAAGCAACATTACTAACAAAATCTGCAGCTGTTTCACGATTACGAATTGTGACGCACAGCGAATTTCAAACGAATGTGTACTGCGTGGACAAGTTGCCGTTGTTTTTCGAAAATGAGAATGAACAGCTGGTGCCAACTTTGTATGCATTATGGGCACAACCAAATCTACTGCCGTACTTTACCACATTTCAGGCTGTTTTGCCAAAACTATCAAACGGCGCTGATTTGATGTTACCTGGCGTGGTGCCCGTGGGTACCGGAATGAACATGTATGGCCGATTTAAGCAAGGACAACTAGGTACTATATCTAATTGAAACTTGACCGGCGGCATGTTAAAAATAATGTTTATAATCCTTTTTTTCAGTCGCTGTCAACTTAACCTCAAACAGTAACGCTGTTGGCGTTGGACGCTTACCACGCTCAAGTGATGATATGTATATGTGTGGCGGGCAAGGCGTGGGGGTAAATATTAAAAAATGGATATATATATACATATACATATATATTTTTTCTCCTATTATCAATAATTTCTGGAAATAAAATCTAGGTGAAAATGTTGCATCTATTTGGTGACAAACTTTGGAGTCACGAGCCTAGTCTCACACAACAGCTGCCCGTCTCAAAGCCTACGAAATTGACAAATGATGATTTTCCAGCATTAGGAGAGGATCCTAAAAAACAAGCAAAACAAAAGGAACCTATGACTTTTGCAGATTTGGTGACAGTGTCACAAACCAGCGAAGAATTGCCAGCAATTGAAAATTTGGAGTTGTCCACAGGAGTTGACACTATAGCGATCACTGATACGGAACCAACTCCTACCACTGCGGCAGTAGAAATTTCACCAGAAATTATACTGAAAAATGCATTTTTAGCGGCTCTGAAGACACATGGAAAGAAACTACAACTACCGTTGCTTACCAGTAACTTTTACCGGCTTTATGTTGTTCCGGAGGCTACGCAACAAATTGATTTGAAAAAGACGCGCTACAAAAAGCTATCAAACTTTCTCGCCGATATGATCGATCAGGGTTTCATTGTGGTACGTGAGGAAACCAAAGGTGTAGACAAAATAACATCAATTGATTTGGAACATCCGGAGCTAGTTAACTTTATTGTAGACTATAAAGGATCAAACGACGGTGCATCTACAGCTGATAACCAACCGCTATTTCATTCAGAATTAACTGAGCTTTACATTGTCTCGGATGACACAGCCGCTTTCTTTGCTAAAATGAATTTCAAACGCGGCGAGGGTATACCAGTTGGACAAGTAAAAAAAATTATACGAGAATATATTAGCAAACACAATCTACCTTTTGCGAATCCAGCAGCAGCTAAAAAAATTCAACTGGATGCTACTTTACAAGCACTATGCGATTCTAACGAAGCTACGCTAAGTGAAATATGTTCAACCATCACTGCACAGATGGAACATTCATTTCAGATGCGCAGTGGTAAAGATACCAGCACCAACAAACCGATGATACAAATGTCTTTAGCAACGCGGTCGGGCAACAAAAAAGTGACACTTGTTAGCAATATTGAATGCTATGGAATTATTTTGAGCGAGTTTATAAAGCTATGTAAACAAGGGCGCGGCAGCTAGCACGACTATCGTTAAACTACCACACCAAAAGCGCGAACAATTGCAGATACAAGGAAACCAAGTTCGTTTTATTTATAACTTGCTTACGGAGACATACAAAGTTCCACCAAAATGCATACTCGGACTAGAGCTGGCAAAAGATGGAAAGAAGCATAAAAAGTAAATGATTCGGATGTAATGATTTTACTTTTTGCCGTTTATCTATCATAGAAGAACCGGATGATAATAAAAATGTAATAAAATTGCATATTATAAACAGAGTTTGGTATAATAAGTTATTTTATTTACTGCATTGATGAACAAACCAATTATGACTACGAGAACAACAACATTTGCTATGTATAGTTTAACTACCATTCCAGTATAAGTTACATTGAATCGGCCGGCTCATGGCTGCGGAGTAGTGTGTGCGGGTGTGCTTTGTTTCTATTTTCTTCTTATTGTGCAATTACTTAGCTTTGCCCTGAGAAGCGACTGCTTCCATTGCCTTCTTAACGGTTTCTTCGTCGCCCAAGAACTTCATTGACACAACTGGTTTAAAGTTCTCATCTAATTCATAAACGAATGGAATACCTGTTGGCAGATTTAAAGCCATAATGGCATCTTCCGAAAGATCTGAAACAGAGAATATTATAATTTTTCTTTAGAATTCCTTAATAATGCTGCTCTAAAACTCACTATCTAAATGCTTGACAATGCCACGCAAGCTGTTGCCGTGTGCAGCAATTATGATGCGCTTGCCCTCCTTCATCTGTGGCACAATAATATCGTTCCAATATGGCAGCGTACGCTCAATGGTCAATTTTAGAGATTCAAACATTGGAAATTCTTCAGGTTTGGGACCATCTTTGTAGCGTGGATCGTTGACAATAGTTTCATAATATTTGTGATCTTTCTCCATTGCTGGTGGTGGAGTGTCAAAGCTGCGACGCCAGATTTGCACTTGCTCTTCACCATACTTGGCCGCGGTTTCCGATTTGTTTAAACCGGTCAGCCCACCATAATGACGTTCATTAAGACGCCAAGTTTTGCAAACGGGAATTTCCTTATGACCGGCGTTGCTCAAAAGATTCTTCAATGTGACTTGAGCGCGTGTCAGCAAAGATGTGTGCGCAATATCGAATTCTAGACCAGAGTCTTTAATAGCCTTACCAGCAGCACAGGCCTCTTGTTCACCTATAAATTGAAATTTTAAATTTTTTTTTTTTGATTATTACAAAGCAGTCTGTGATGCTTCAATGTTTAACGTACCCTTCTCACTTAAATTGGCATCGAACCAGCCGCAGAATAGATTCTTTTGATTCCATTCTGATTCGCCGTGGCGTACCATTACAATCTTGTATTTTCCAGCCATTTCGCAATTGTCGCTGTATTTCTTTGATAAGATATTAATAAATGTTTGCTGCTTGCTGTTACCGAATACAAATCGGTGGTGGTGAAACAAATTCGATATGCAAAAAGTCGACTGAGAATTAGAAATGACCTACAACAAGGTCACAACTGTCAGTTTATTTAGGCCAGTGGCGTCGTATGTAATTTTATATTGTTAGTTTGTTTGGTATATTGCATTTTTATTGTGAGTACTAAGTTTGGTGGAAGTTGTGCAACACGCCACTGGTTGCCAGGGAAATCTGCTCATTGCGGAGCTAAACTTACTCGTATTGCTGTAGCCATGGTTGATATAATTTTGGATACTGCTGTAATAAATAAAATTGCGCTTAATGTGGCACAGTGATTTTTCTTAATTTTGCAAAACGTTTGCATAATAACTACAAATTTAATAACAAATTCAATTCGTTATGAAGTCAGGGCTGCGTTATGTTGAACTGATTTGTATGTCGTAAAACAGTCTCTATTTACATCCCTTGTCCCAGTTCTGTCGATTTAGCTTTTTAAATATTTATACAGCTCACAATGCATGAGTGCGAAAGAGAAAAAAAACAAAATCGGCAGCACTGCCTCGTCTAAATAAAGCAAACAACTGAGGCAAACGCGTCTTTGTTTCAAAAACAACAAAGTTTTGGACGGACGCCGGCTTCTAACAAAGGCAGAAAAAAAGAACGACTTCTTTATGCAATTATGACTACAAATGTAAAAGCATATTGTAATTGGACTCAGACAGGAGGATGTGATTTTAGTAAATCCATAACAATACGTTGTTCAGAGGAGGATGTCTTCATAAAGTAAGTTTTACTGTTTGATTTGGTCGAACGCAATTAAACTTTGCCTTTTCAGACCACAACTGAGCGATGTTCTCAGCGAGGATCATGCTATATTGCTTAATAGACCAGCAAACGCTACAGATGCATGCGAGGTACATGTAGAAATATTTCCGCGATTTAAAATTGCTGCCGTAACATTAATTTGCACCGCGCCAAAACTGGAATTGTTTTTGGGCATACATAAAGAGTATATTGAAACGCTTTACGGCGAAGTTATAGAAGATGACAATAATGAAGAAAATGAAACTGATGTAGCTATACCGCCATCTTATCGTTATGACTTAGAAATTGAGCGTTCCGGTGTAGTTGTATTGAGTCTACGTTTGGTTACGAGCGCAGAAGAAATTTGTATTTATGGTACTATGCTACACATTGCGCCAAATCCGAATGGCATTACGACACTACTACCCAAAGCCGTAAATTTGGATAATGTACAAGAAATGCTTAAGAGCTCAAATCAAAAATTATCATCGAAGGCAGAGAAATGCAAGCAATTTATGGAGATTTTTAGAAGCAGTCAAACTAGACCCATCAACTGCCAAATTGGTAGTGTCTCGGAGGAACAGCAACAAAAGTTAGAAGCTTTAAAAGATTTAAAACTGGATGCAAATACATTCGATGTGCTCGAAACTAAATTAAAAATGCATGTAGATGCAAAACTATTGGAACTGGAGCGAAATATCACAACAAGACTGGATGCCATTGAAGCGCAACAAACGGCGAAATTTGAAAAAATTTTACAAATACTCGAAAACAATCATTAGAAGACACAAACACATTTACATATATTTTATTAAATTATTACTACACTAAGTTTAATTACTATTTAGACTGAGCTCTATATGCCCGGCAGAAGTTCCATGTGAACAACTGATTGGGAATTACAGGCATTGAGAGTTTTATTGGGAAGAAAATCTAATTGAGATCACAGGGCGTTTTATTCAGCACATAAGGTGTTACATTACAGAAACACCTGTAGCTGTGATTATTAACATTTATGAGAGAAAGTTGGCCCAAATGAAGAAAGCGTCGCGTTTTAAGTTTGTTTTACTTATATTAAACTATTTTTTGCTATCGAAGACTACAATACATTCCAGTACTAAAGAATGGCTATAACACGGCATGCAATACTTTCCACTGCCGGCGTTTTTATTGGCTGCATTGGTTCTGCCGTATTTCTTGAGCTTCTAGTTAAGTGAGTCTTATTGAAAAAATGTCTATGCGAACATACTAAAACTTTTGATCTTATAACTAGGTACGATGCCGGCGCTGGTAATCTCATAACATTTGCTCAATTTGCTTTTATCGCAATGGAAGGCTTCATCTTTACTTACAAATTCGGATTAGCGCAAAGAATGGTTAGCTTTAATGATTATGTTACTCTTGTAATTATGTTTTTCATGACAAGTGTTTGTAATAATTATGCATTTAGTTTTAACATTCCAATGCCGTTGCATATGATTTTTCGCGCTGGCTCGCTAATATCGAATATGCTTTTGGGTACCATAGTACTGAGGCGATCCTATACTTTTCGACAATATTTATCAGTTCTTATGATCTCTATGGGTATATTTCTGTGCACGTACTATTCCGCAACTAGTCAGCCGCAACAGCAGCAGCAGAAAAAAAGATGATGCATATTGGTTTTGTGGTGTACTATTACTCGCAGTTACACTACTGGTTTCATCTTACATGGGCATACGGCAGGAAGTATTGTACCGAAGACATGGCAAAATCGCGAGAGAGGCGCTTTTCTATACACATTTGTTACCGTTGCCATGTTTTGCATTCCTCTACAAGGATATTGAGCAACATCTGCAGCTGTTTATGAATAGTCCATCGATTCGTATAGCAATCTTAAATGTTACTTTACCAATTATGTTATTATACTTAATATGTAATGTACTCACGCAGTATTTATGCATAAGTTCTGTTTACAATCTAACAACTGAGTGCACTTCCTTGACAGTAACACTGATTTTAACACTGCGTAAATTCATTTCTTTACTATTTTCGATTTTATATTTTCAAAATGCATTTACTGTCTTCCATTGGTTGGGCACATTTTTAGTATTTGTTGGAACATTAATGTTTTCGGATATAGTTGTGAAAAGTTTGCAAAATATTACAATAAGAAAAGAAAAATATGTTAAAAATGAATGAGATTAGCGACAATAATTTACATTCCATAGTAAAGTTTATATACAATAATTTGTTTATTTTATTTTTATTTTATTTAAGTACAGAAAATACATACATATAAAACATAAAAACGCATAGTTTTTGTATAATAAATAAAATAATTTGGCTGAGGCAATTAAAAAAAAAAAGCTGTAATTCTAAAATTAAATGCCTTTTAACTTTTATAGCAGTTGACATTTACATTACACTTTAATACATTTAAAATTTAATACTTATAAAACAAACATGTATAAATAATTTTCGACTTATTCTAAAATAGATTCGTTCTTCATTGAGTTTGGTTGTCCTGCAGCCATTTTACTATGGATTTATAATTTCGATTCATCCAATCGACATTTATTTGTACATGTTCTAGCACCTGCTGTATCGAACGTCCATCGTCCTTTAACTCGTCACGCACGAATAATTTAAGTTCAGCAAGTTGAAATTTAGTAGTCATACGTTTGGTGGCAAAACGCAAAAATGAATACAGATTTGACATATTCGAACCGAAGCTGTTTACCCAAAAAAGAAGAAAAATAATTTTTTTTAAACAAATTTAACTCAAATTGTATTTTTATAAAATTTTTATTATACTTACTATGCTTTTATGTCTTCCCAGTTTTGGCGCAAGAAATCAAATGCAATTTGTTGTCCGATAACACTACTGGATACTGCGGCAAAGGCGCGATATACGTCCTGTTTACGTATATGTTGACCAGCAATACTACGTCGCAAGTATCTGAAAAGTATCCAAGGCTCTTTTGAGCAACCAAGTGCTGTAAGTAGTATTTCTTTTTCGGCAGATGCAGTTGATTTTAGATAACGTTCGAATGCAAAGTCCCACTCAACTTCAGTACCATACTGAATGGCAGAACAATAGATAAAACCACGTAAGTTCGGTGATATGCTATAAAATAGAAAAAAATGCATAAATATGTTTTAAATATAATATGCACTGCCTTACGGATTGTTAGCATCTGGATTGGCCGACTGTAACCAATTTTGAAATTGCCGACTGCTCTCCGCTATGCACTCATTATGTCCCAAATGACATGCCATGCTCAATATTTCCGCACGTTTACATAATGTAAGCATTGGATCGTTTGGTGAGTCAACAAATCCAACTTCTGCATATACTTTAGCCATCAATTTCAACAAATAGTTCTGCACACATAAAAATTATTATTTTTTAAACTTATGTTTTTTTTTTTTTTTTTTTTTTTTTTGTACTTTTACCTTTAACAAATCGTAATCTCCTTGACGTTCAAACATTGAATCAATAAAGTTAAAGTTTGTAATTGCCGCTTTCCATGGCACATGTCCTAGCTCATGCTTCAGGTAACGCGTCAGATTAAGTGCCGTTTCATATGATACATACGATCCACGCGCTAAGTTCATAACATCATCTAAGAGCTGCGCACGATTAGCCGGAATAACTTTGTCAAAATTATCCTGATCCATTAGATGTTTCGTTATAGCATTCCAATTATCAGTCTCATAGTTAACGCGATAATATCCTGTCTGCTGTATGTTAAATATAAACCATTCGGCAGCAGATAGATTACGATTTTCGATTTCATAAGATTTGCTGCGAGGAATCCATGTTATTGGACGTGTATTTTTAAAATTCAATTCTTCAGCTGTGGTAAATGTTATTGGTATCCACCAGAGTGGATCTTCTGTCTGCTTAGAGCTATTTGTAAAAACAAAACGTTCCTGTTGCAAACGTATAACATTGCTATTACGATGACGTTTTATTGTTACAACAGGATAACCAGTTTGCAATGTCCATGTATCCATAATCTCCTTTACGCTTGTACTTTCATCAAGCAAACCAATATGTTTAGCTTCGTTTGTCAGAAAACGCCAGAGATCGTCTTGGCTGGCCACGTTGAATGCCCTGTCAATAAATTATTTATAGAAAAGTTTTAAAGATTTTCAAGTTTTTCAAGACTTACATTTGCTTTAGATAATTGGATAAACCTTTGCGGAAAACCTTTGTTGTCAAAAAATGATTCATCATATGCAAAATGGTTGAACCTTTTCCATATGAAATACGATCAAAAATTTCTTGTATTTCTTCGGGATTATATACCTCGACGGATATTTTGTGCGACGTAGATAAGGCATCCATTTGAAAAACGTTTTGCAATTCGTTAACAACAAACTGATCGAGTACCTTCCACTCAGGCTCAATGGCATCCACCGTTAGGTACTCCATATAACTGGCAAAACCTTCGTTAAGCCAAATATCTGACCACCAACTAGGAGTCACCAGATTGCCAAACCATTGATGCGCAAGTTCATGGCCAACAACATTTGCAACGCGCTGTTTATAAGTTGCAGAAGATGCACCCTCTTCGTAGAGCATTGAAGCCTCTCTGTGCATTTAAAAGATGAATACAATTCATAAAGAAGGTATAAACCATTTTAAAATATGCACAAACCTGTATGTTATAAGACCCCAGTTTTCCATTGCACCTGCTTGAAAATCGGGCAATGCAATCATATCCATTTTCGGCAAGGGAAATGGTACATCGAAAAAATCCTCTAGAAATGCTAGTATCTTAGGTCCCACACTCAATGCATACTCAGTCGATTGTATTGCATCTGCTCGGGCCCATACCGAAAAATTACCTGTCGATCGATGTGCAAAATCGGTAATGGCATATGCAACCAAATACGTCGACATGGGCAGTGACTCTTGATAATGATCCCATACGTAGTTCGGAATAGTACCACTTTAAAAATGGCAGATAATAAATGGAAATTTAATTAGATTTAATATTAGAAAAATATAATTTGCCACTTACTGTTTGGTGCTAGATAGACGCGGCATATTTGATATGGATGTCATGTGCTGTGGTCTGGCAATATGCAATGTAAAATTAGCTTTGAAAGCCGGCTCATCAAAACAGGGAAAAGCACGTCTCGCGTCAGTGGCCTGAAACTGTGTTGACGCTAGCCATCTTAAATAAATAACAATTAATTTATGTTAATTATGTATATAAAAATATATTAACAGCAGCCTTGTTTTACCTTGTCTCATTGTTCACCTGATACGAACTGCGATAGAAACCCTGCAAAAAGTCTTGTATGCTGCCGCTAAACTTAATGTGTAACTCATATTCTGTGCCTTTTAATAGTTTATCATAAAGTTCAATCACAAAAAATTGCTTCGGCTCAAGTAAATATTGCTTCCGTATGCGTAAAGGTTGCTGCTTCCTTGTGCTTGATGAAATGCCTGCCTGCTGCTGCTGCTTCTCGCTGCGATAGATAATCACATCGCTTTTGGAGATATTCAGTTCCGTCGCATGCATAGTAATATTAAAGCAATCCTCAATCACACGCACTGTAAGCTGCATTTCGCCCGTAAATGTAAAATTACCGTTTAGTTGTGGCTCTATGGATATATTGTATTTAAGCGGATGTATTGATCGAGGCAGACGTACATCACGTTCGTACGTGTTTGTCTCAACATCTTTAGACTTTTGTAACTGCTTAAGATGCACTGTGGTACAGATAACATTTTCACCGCCAGCCTCCGGTGTCAAAGATGCACAAGTCGCAAAATTGTATACCATTAATCCCACCGCAAACAATGTACAAATAAAAAAAGCTAAAAGTAAAATTGCAGTTGTATAAGACATGGTGCAATGACGTCGCCGTTTTGACGAGAATGTAGTGCCAGGCAACGGTGGTGCTGTCGTTGTGGCGGCCGTTATAGTACGATGATGATTATTATCCACCATGTTTAAATTCTCATGCAAGGCCATATCCTTTACCACCATTTCGCCAGCTTGTCTACAATATTGGCTTTGCGTATAACAAAAAGACAACGGATGTTATACTGCAGTAACAAAAAAAAAAAAAAAAAAAAAAATCGATCGTTATCAAGTGTTTTTGATTTAAACTAAAACTAAAACAAGCACTACTGTAGACTAATATAATTATACATACACATCATACATACAAACATACAAAGGAGCACTATAATCCCTTCATTAAAGGGGGTTGGCCGCAAAACTTCCGCTCATCGATAATTATCTGAAATCTGATACGCAGCTGCAGGTTGATGATTCGTATCGATCGACAGAAATTAAACCTGGCTTGAGTGATTATAGTGTGATAAAAAAAAACAACCCTTCAATAACAAAACACTTGAAAGGACTACGTATTTCCTTTGCAAAAATCTAAGTGATTGAAAAATTGTGTAAGTTTTTTATAAACAAAAAAAAAAAACAAATCTTATTCAGTGGCAATTGTTGGTCGTAAAAAACTAGTTTTGTCGTTAGGGTTTTTTTTTTTATTTTTTTACAAATCGGTATGAATTATTGTCTACTCATAAAATACTAAATTAATGTTTATCTCGAATTCGACAGTTTAAAATAATATTTTATTATGTAATATGTTATAATATTAGTTTGTCGTAAAGTTCGTAAAGTCCGTCTGTTTAAAAATTATTTAGGAAATATCAGAGGTCAAAGTGGACTGTGCATAAGCAAGCATTATATGGTGGCCTTAGAAAATTTAAGTTATTATTTTTAATTATTTTTCTTGTCTACAATTTAAATGTAAGTACATAATTAAAATAAATATGTACTCTAGAAAACAGCTTAGTTCGTTAGCGATAATTCTACCAGCCACCTACAAACCAACTATGCGATGGAGTTCATTTTTTTCAAATTAAAGTTTATTTATTTAATTCTGAATACGATTAGAAATTTTGAAGATAATTCTAACAAATGTATTCTTTTCTGAAAGCTTAGCTCATTATCTGAACAAAACGTAGAATAACTTTCTAAAATTATTATCACTTTTATATTGTGTGACTTGAAGTCAATGGAAGAAGTTGCATTCTTCATGAAAAGGATATAAATAATAATTCTAAAAGACCAAAAACATAATTTATTTTTGTCAAATTGTGTTACGAATATTTGACGTTACTAATGTCAAGTCGTTCTTCCTGTATTCCTCCTGATTTAAAATCGGTCTCTACGTTCCAGAGCTAAGAAAAAAAACTCTATTCGGCATAGGTAAAAAAACTATTGTTGGAGGGTCTAATAATAATTTTTTTTTTATTTTTTGTTCTATCATTGTCATTTATTGCTATCAAAGTCAACTTGTGACGTGATTTAACAGAAAAAAACTTACGCATTTTCGAAACTTTCTAAAAACGGTCAATAAATTGAAATAAACGATTGAGACTATATTTCCGAACTATTTTTTTAAGAGGAGGCTTATTTCTAGATGTCTACTTTGCTTCGCCACTGTCGACAACAAAGGCATACACACATTTTAAATGAGTATTTTGCAATATTAATGCAAAAAAATAATGATTTTCTTCATTATTATTTGTACGTATTATAGATCGACCACTATACTATATAGTATATTAGAGACTAAGGAATTGTCCAAGCAATGTACTTCTCTCGGTGAATCAACAAAGAAAGGCCAAAATCTGTCTTGACATACAGACATAATTAAGGCGATAGTGTTTTATGATATTGATGATTTAATTCGCCTTAAAAAAGATCAGAAAAATATACACGTAATTCGGAAAGAAGAGCTCAACCGCCAAAAACAATGAGTATTAATTTTGCTTCGCATCGGTACCGGATTGTATTTTGTTTAGCGTTCTGCGAAAAGTTTAAAGTCAAACGAAATGGCTATCTATGAAATGAAAGCCTAACATATTTAAATGATCTTGACAAATTTAATTGACCATAGGATGGTTCAAACAAATTGAAATATTCGATGAATCTTTCACTCCTGACATGATAAAACCAAAAATATAAATCATTTGCGTTATAAATGCAGCACATTTTAACTTGAATGCTACTTAATTCGTTATGCAGCCAGTTAAATAGTAAATCTGTTAAGCCACGATGTTCATCAAGCCTTTGAAGCGATAGGATCGTGACGCGTTGAGTAAATTCACCAAAGGTCTTGGTGACTGCTTACCAGCAATTTAGAGCGCCCTCATGTGCCATCACCTCACCACCCTAAATAAAGCAACTAAACACATCTGAAGCCTGCAACAGTACAGGCATCGGGACCAATACCAAGGTCAAAAATCTCACGAGGCATGGAATGGTGCCTTTCCGCCTTCAAAGTTGTTGTACATACTAGGATAAAGCTAGTTGTTTGTCTCATTTGTTGTGGTTTTTTTTCTTAATTATTATTAAATTTGTGTTCGATTATACCATAGGACACAAGATTATCTAATGTTTCGTTTAAGCTTTAGAAGATTGCTATTTGTGTGTGTGTAGCAAAGTATGTTGTGTTCAGTTCCCGTGTTTGTATTTTTGTTATTTACTTTAGTATCTGCTGTTTGTGCTATCCGTATGTGCTTGGATGCTAATTTAATCATGTCGTTAATTTGATACGCTGCAATTGCAGCAATTAAGCTTGCTGACACTTTGACTTTAATTCAACCAACGAATCTTGTTGCTGCCGCTGTCACTGCCGCTGCTGACTCTTGTGGGTGAAATGGAGTGCAGGACTGGAATAGTTAGCAACTGTTTTTAATTTCGTTTTGCTGCTGCCTTAATGAAAGCCAACTCAGTGCGGCGACAATGTTGTTGATGATGACGTAGTTTAATTATAATCAATTAATTAATACAAGGACACACACATTGACAGTCTGCATATAATATGTATGTATGATATAAAACAAAAAATAAATACATACATACATATGTACACAGCGGCATAAAGATGTACATACATACAGACTGACATTTTGTTTAAATGTGCAGCAGATATGCAAAACATACATATGTATGTATGTACGTATGTACATATATACCAAGCATCAATAAACTTAATCGAGGCAACGCTACTTGGTTTAATATTAAGAATAATAAATAAGAAAATATTTATTTAACAATGTCGCTTGACGGCATTCAAAGTATGATTTTTTTTTTATTTTTATTTATTTTTTTTTTTATTTGTTTGATCAATCGCGCAGATCTGATCTTAGTTCGGATAGGCCAATTGACACATGGACTCTAATTGAATTTCGGCAGAAAAAAAAAAACCGCAACAATAAGTGCTCCATCTGTCTGTCTGTCTGTCTATCCGTCCGTCCGTCTGTATGTCAATTCATAACACAAGCAGATAACGATAATGTGCGATCATACATCTAGCGTAGCATCACCAAGCAAATATATACATATATGTATATAAATGTATATATGTATAGGCATATTTATATATATATTCTTTTTTATACAGAGCCATAAAAATTTAGATACATCTAAATTAATTGAAATTATATGGAAATTGCGGCCGTCAGTGCTTGAGTTCAAGTATGCGTAATATTTTCCAGATGCCATCGAAAAGAACTGTTTGCAAAAATAAACAGTATGCGGCGGCATGTGTGCAAAATGAGTAATAATTAATTAAACATTAATATATGTTTCCGTTTTTTTATCACACAGCATAAAATAAACCAATAATTTAAGTAACTTTATTTGCAAAAAAAAGAAGAACGGAAGACAAAAAATAAAAGCTTTGATCCTTTCAGCAAGATTTCGTAATTAGCACCTAATTTAATTTAAAAAATTGTTAAATAAGTGTGTGTGTCTTATTTTGCGGTTTTTTTTTTTTTTTACCTTTACCGTAATTAGTTTATTTACTTAAGCGCCCAATTGCCATACAAATTAAGCATCACAAACAAACAAACAAACAAATACACACACATACACATAAAGCACAGCATTTGCAAACATATCTCTCACTTACGCCAAGTGGTTCTTCAGCGTACGTTGCCGGTATATGTTTTTTTTTTTGTTTTCCGTAATATAATTGAATTAAATTTGAATGTAAACAAATCACTTTTACGCGAGTGCAAATAAACAAACGCTTCTACTGCAAGTTTAAAGCAAACTATCCGCACACGCAAGTTTCCACAACGACGTATCAGCAGCGAATGCTTCAAATTTACGAATCGAATGCTCAAAGTAACGGACGCAACAACTGTTTTTTGTTCGACTTCTCGCAATTATAGCAAACGTATCTGCTCAGCTTAAGCTGTACGGTTGCTAAGTGCGAACAAGATACTAAAATATTATTTCTATTTCTGTTCCTCAAACAAGTAAGATACAAAGGTAAATAAAATAACTGTACGTTCAAATCGGTTCGACCCGATTAGACCCGATTAGAACGTACAGTTATTTTATTATAAAAGTGGACAACTATCGATAGCACTAGTGTTGTCGAAAGAGTGATTTTTGAGTCATAGCGACCGCGACTCGAAAATTGCAGTGACTGCAAACAGTGATAAAATCACAGTTCGCTAAAAAACAACTAGCGATTATTGAACAGGTTAACTGTTCGTGAAGAATGATACACAAAATCGTCGCTAACTGAACTGTTTCTTTACACCAACACAACAAAGCGAATTTGTTTTATTGTAAAAATTATATATACTCTTGATAACCATCGAAAGTCGAGTTGATGAGCTATGTTCGTATGTCCGCTCTTCCATCCGTCCGTCTGTATTCCGAATGAAACCAACCAAAGCATTTTAACTCTAAAACACATGTAAAAACATCTTTCGAATAACACCACTCAAAATGTTCCGAAAAGCCCCACACGCAGTTTTTGCACTTAACTGCACATATAATATAAATACACGACTTTATAAATAAAAATTTAAAACAACACCACGATAATCGAAAGTTTCGTTGCATAAAATATTTTAGAAAACATACCAAAAAAGAAAACAAAAGAAAGGATAGTGTTGCATTACCGTAAGCTTTGCAAAAAAATCTGACGTTTGTTTATAGTCCTAAGTTTAGTCAGTTGAAATTTCAAATGTCTAGCTCATCACCAACGCTCGCAAATTTAAATTAAAGAAAATTCCTTTGATCCTAATAGCCCCGGTCTCCCCTACTAACCAATTTTCGATTGATATCGTCTGGAGGCTGTAGAAAACTTCATCTATTTGGGCTCAGATGTAAACAACAACAACATCATCAGTCAGGAGATTAAACGCAGAATCACTTTTGCGAACCGTAGCTATTTTTTTTGTCGGTAAGCAGATGAAAAGTAAAGTTTTGTCCAGAGAAACAAAAATTATACTCTACAAGACGGTGATAAAGCCGGTCCTGATGTATGGCTCAGAAGCATGGGTCATGACAGAATCGGATATGTTGGCGTTGGGCGTTTTTGAGAGGAAGATACTTCGGAGAATCTTTGGTCCAGTTAGAGTGGAAAATGACATCCGTATGCGCACGAACGATGAGCTGTACGAGCTAAATGCTGACATCGACATAGTCAGGAACATCCAGTACAAAAGGCTGTCCTGGGCTGGTCACCTGTGTCGGATGGACACAGAAGCTCCAGCAAGAAAAGTTTGGAAGCAAAACGTGAATTAAATCTGAGGGCGCAGAGAGGACGTCCGCCGCTGCGTTGGGAGGACCAAGTCCTAGATGACATTCGCAGGATCTGTATGCCGAATTGGTATATTGAGACACTGGATTACCACCGCTGGTGCCAAATCTTACGTGCTGCCAAGGCCGACAATCGGCTATAGTGCAACATATATATATACATATGTGTAAAAAGTGTTAAAAATAGTGTAGTGATGCAAAAAGTGTAAAAGTGTAAAAAGTGTATGCAAAAAGTGAATGTAAAAAAGTTGTAAAAAGTTTACAGTTGTTTATTGCCTTTACGAAGCACAAAATAATACTTTTTGTTCAAAAACATACAATAACGAACATTTCTTGGCGACTGTAACGTCACAACAAAACAACTGATTGCAAATAAGAATAAAGGACTTGCGCAATTTGTAATCTTGTTTGCTATCATTCTTGGAAATAACTCATAGAAAACAAATAGAATATTTTAACTTTGCTCAACTCTTACTATAACTGAAACTCTGAAACTCGACCCAATGTAAACGTAGCATAACTACAAAATCAGCTGTTTTATTAGTAAGTAACATTTTGATCGAAAAAATACCAAAACACAAAATACCAAACTCAGCTGATTTTGACATTAGAACATTTGTTTTTGTTATTTATATAAACTAGAAATTTTAAGTACCTTATTATAAATTATTTTTTTTTTAACAATGACTCTCAAAGAACTATTTAAAAAATATTCTGTCACAATTGTTATGGTGCCTACAATAATCGGCATTCACTTTGGATGGCTACAGATGCAAAATAATCGAAAGCTGGTTTCTGAGGAAGAGCAGCAAAAACTAGAGCTTCCGCCGGTGACGGTATGTAACATAAATTTTTGAACTAAACATTGCATTAATTGATTTACAATTACAGTTAGTAAAATATTTACTTAACCAATTTTCTGGCAACGTTAACGAAACTCCGGAGAAAACAACAGCGGCGGCTGTTAAATAAACAAATAGCACCATGCACATCCCATCCTCACCTCATCGACAATAACCGCACTAGCAAACCCACTACTACACAAAACATAGTTGTTAATATAATGTGTATAAATACATAAGTAAATTGTATTATTTAATAACTTATACTAATGTGTATATTGATTTGCACAAAGAAGCTTAATATTACTTTTAAAGTATTCATCGCTCATTTACGTGAAGACTGTCATATCATACAGGAGCGTTTTTTCGAAAACGCGATGATGAAACATTTTATGAACATAATAAAAGGAAATAAGGACATATACTCTCTTTTAACGACGAAAGTATAAAATATAAAAATTTGATTTTTAAATTATTAATAATGAAGAATTATTATGATATCTTCAAGTAATTGAGCTAGGTGTTTGTAATTATAAATAAAAACTGTTTAAAGTTGGGGGTCAAGGCTGCGCGTTGTCTCCACTTTAGTGCGCTAACGTTGAGTTTACGGACAACTGATCCAGTTGCGCATTGAATAGTACATCACTGATGAGTTTCTCTGCAATTATACGTTGAGTATGATTCATAGTACGCAATTTGCTAGCCACATTTACGCCGATAGCATCGTACTCGTCATCCTGACGATGTGTAGTCGGTGCAGTCGTATATGCCGTTGAACTACCGAAAAGTGGCTGCAAATGTTCCCGCGCAATTTGTATTGTCGGCATTTGCTGTATGGTCGTTTGACCAGCGGCGGCGGCATGTTGCTGCAACTGTTGTTGAAGTTGGTGTTGATGTTCGAGCGAACTTACGGCCTGACAGCAAACATTAATAAATAAACAAACAAAATATATATAGTACACATAGTACAATTTATAAATACAAAGAGATTAACTTACCTGTTGTATTTCACGTTGAGAGTTGCTATCCAGTGAGGTGATTTCAAGCACTTTTACCGCTGTATGCTGTGTATGCGGATCTGTCGCCTGTTGCGTGGCATGAGCCTGAAGCAAAAAAAAAAAAAAAAACATTAAAATGGCATAATTTAATACATAATGATCAAAATAAAATCAATTCACGCATGCGGTCACTTACATGTGCCACTAATTGTGGCGTATGTGTATGTACGTGCTGCTGTGACTGCTGTTCTTCGTTTTTAACAAGTGAGACGCAATCGGCCGCCGTAACTGTTATTGTACTTAACGTTTCACCATGACTGGTGGTAACTACCGCTTCCACAGGCGCTTGCTGTTCTATTTGTTGAACCGTTGCAGCAGTTTGTTGTGGTACATGTTGCGGTTCATCTTCGAATTCCATAGAATCGTCGTCTTCGAATGTCAGCGCTAACTCACGCTTGGGTAACTTGGCCTCTGATAGTCGCTTTGTCTTTTGATCCGCTATAAAAAGTAATTTGTCGTAGTACCAAAGACGTGTTTCATAATTGTTTTTATTGCTCGTCTTTCGAAATTCGCGTCGAAATGCAGAACGTAGAGAATTTATTTTTCGTACAACCATCGGCCGATCTGGATTCGGTTCAACTTCTTTAAGTTTTTCCACTAACTTGTCGTAGGACTTGTTTCGTTCGCCATGATTCGAGTAATCTGGATGATGTGGTTTCCACAGACACTCTTCTTTTTGATACAGATCAATGAATTCACCAAGCCAATGCCTCGAATACGACCGTAGGTCATTTAGCTGGCTCGCGTTCATTATTTTAACTTGCATACGAAATAAAATACTTTTTCAATGCACGTTGCGCTAGGTGCAGCTTCCTTTTTTTCGTAAACTTTTAAGGTTGTCCAAATTATTTTAGACTTTATATTAATTATTTGTAAACAAAAACAAATTAATGTTTTAATACTTGCTTCCAACTCACTGCGTTCGCGTCAAACTCATACATATACATACACGACACGTTTGGCTTCAGTTGTGTGTGAAAGAAATATAATGCTATTAGAGCGAAGGGTACAGCATGCACACAGCGTTGCATTTTGTTTATAAAGCTATCGTGACACGACAATGATTATTAAAGAAGATTGTATTCATTTTTGAAAAATAAAAAATAATTCGTAACAGTACATTAATATAGTTATAATGTAATTTGTAAAAGAATAAAATAAAATCAACATTAAAATGTTAAAGGCATCTACTTACACAGATTATATAATATAATTAAAAATGATTGTTCATACTGCACAGTTTCAAAGTAAAACGTAGTTATAAAAAAAAATCCAGTTTCAAAAGACTTTAGAAAAAAATACGCGAAAAACTTAACTGCGTGAAGTTAGCAAGACTGGTATTTTTAGGCACAGGGTTACTCATTTAAATAAAAATAATATTTTTTAATAATTCATTAATAAAAATGAATAAAATATAATAAAATAAACCTAAAAAACGATTAATTTTAATTAAACGCACAATATTGCACTGAAGTTTGCATGTAAATGATTTTCTTGTTGCTACTTAGGAGATGAGCGACACTAAGCACGATCGTAAAATGTTATGACTTTTGTGTGTGTTTGAAAATATTGTCGCTGCGAGATATCCGGTCTATTCTTATCGCGTATTGAATAAGTTTAAACAGATAAAACGATGTTCATGCTTGAACACTATATGAATGCAAAAAGGGTCAAGAATCTCCTTTGCAATTATATTTTTTCCCAACGACACTGTTTTATGTTACATGCATCTATCTCGCTCTAAACAACTCTACTTCGTTCTCGGTCGCACCTTTCTACTTGCGGTTATGGTCATTATTATTTTTTTCAAATTACATTAATTTGGTCATAGTTCTTCACAATTTTTTCTTTTAAAATATAGATAAAGGCACAAGCTTTTCATTATTAATTTAATTTTTCAGATAGCAAGAAGTCTACTGTTTGTCCTGTTCAAGACAATATTTTGCACACCCTGTTGTCATACACTGTGCTAATCACATAATGTATAGAAATAATTTTTTAAAAACTATTTAAAAATAACGTGTATTTTCCATTTTTATGTCTCAAATTAAAGCTTATTTCGAAAATCATTTACATGCAAACTTCAGTGCAATATTGTGCGTTTAATTTAAATATATCGTTTTTTTTTGGTTTATTTTGTTATATTTTATTCATTTTTATCAATGAATTATTAAAAAATATTTTTTATTTAAATGTGTCACCCTGTGCCTAAAAAATACCAGTCTTGCTAGCTCTTGCTAACTTCACGCAGGTGAAAAACTTCGCTTACTTAAGTACTTCAACGTGTAAAGTTAGCGTTAATTTTTCAGCAAGTGGACATTGCAAAACAGCCCCGTTAAAAGTTCGACTGCTGCGAACGAAATCAGTCCGCAATGGGGCTTGCTTGAAGTCGAACACATCATTTGCGTCGGATTATTATTGTTTAGCAACGCATCGCATTGATTGCGAAAGATTATTAATAAAAATAAATTAATTAAAATCGTGTATATAAACGTAAACACTTTTCAAGTGCATATTCTGGTGTGAGTGTCATTGTGATAAAATGTAGCAAAGTCCAAAACTAAAAAGCAACCACCCACCTCCAACCCCATTAAATTGCCTACCACAAATTACAATAACAACAAAAACAACAACGACAACAATTAACAAGTGTAAATAATCTAAATAAACCTTAGCAAATAGCCAGGTACAAATAGATATTATTGATACTACCTATTCTCATTTTTTTGTATGTTAATTATATAATTTACCTTCGACTTGTACAAGAATCGTGTATAATAAAATAAAAGCAAATAATGAGATAAATAGGCTAAATTCTGTTCCGTGCGCCACATGTTTGTGCCAATGTATATTTGCGCGTGTATGTGTCTTATTGAAATCAAAACAGATACGCAATAATAAGAAAACAACAAAAACATTTGTAGTTGTTATTGTTGTATAGCAAAAACAAGTGCAAAAGAACAAACGAAATAAAGTGTAAGAAAGAGAGAGGTGATTTTTTTTTTTTTTTTTTTTTTTAGCAAATTATTAGTTCATAACAAAGAGATGCCCAGAACGCCACACAACTCCCACCCACACAAAAGAACAAAGGCTGCCGGAAAGAAATTAACAAATATTTATTTTGTTATTTTAAACGTTCAAACAAATTAGATAATTTTTTGAGTTCATTGCGCAGTGTGCTTATCGGTTTTGCATAATTCTTTCAAACGTGTTATTTTTTTTTTTTTTTTTTTTTAGCTATATTTTAAATGTGTGGTAGGTCACGTCATCTGTATGTAGGTAAACATAAATATTTTATAAAATTTTCTAGTCCTTCAAAGCAATTTATTACGGGTTCAAAGTCCAAACTTAAATGAAAAACAAATACTTTTAATATACGTATATAAACAAATTCAAAGTACAATATCCACTCACATATACAAGGTGATGCATTTATTGCGTATTTAGTAGGACTACTAATTAAAAATAATATTCCATATTTTTCAAGAATGACATCCGGAAAAATATATCTATTAAAAACATACGAAAAAATTCGTATTGGTTGAATACTTCCGAGTAAGAGGAACTCATTTTCTTTAAAAACAAATTAGCACATTTCTTAATGCAACACCCTTTACTTATTTGAAGAATCCAAAGTCTTTAAGAAACCTTGGAATGCGCGAAAATAAATAAATATTTATAGAAATAAAATTGAACTAAAATTGACAAGAAAAAAATAATAATGGCATATGGGATATGTTGGAATTGAAAACGGGTCGGAAATAACAAAAACAAGGAAAAACATTAACTTCGGTGGAGCCGACACAAGAATCTTTAAATAGTTTATAAGAAATCATCTGTGGCTTAGATAGAATTTCGAGATGGGATGGGTGGGGGGTCAATGGTCTATACAACCCAAGTTTAGACACAATATTAATACCAAATTTTAAACTAAAAATGCAGTAACAATAATTTTCTTGAAAATATGACAAAATGGAAAGTGAGTTTATATAGAGCTATATGTTATAGTTGCCCGATCCTTATTATATCGATGGTGTATGCATCGGATGACATTATATGTCCTTTTACTCATTTTGCAGTGAATACATTTATAAATAACTAGCTCTACCCCTGCCACCCCTCACTGTGGCATATTGTTATTGCATGCATAAATAATGAATACACAAAGCATAAGTTACATATCCATTTAATTTTGTAAAACTTGTTGGTATACAATGTTCTTTGTTTTTCCGTTCCCGGCATAAATGTAGAGGCTATCTGGGTTACCTTCACGGGAACACGCAACATATAATTGTCCGTTTGAGAAGCAATTGATTTGGTTGATTGATGTTCCGTAACAGAATAATTGGCACACCTATCTTCAATTTCAGTATGTGTGGTGGCATCTCCGGCAGATCGAGTAAATTCGAAAATTCCGTTGGGTAATTGATGGCTTCCTCTTTTGTTTGAATAATAAATATAAACTATGTCAAAAATCCGATCGGGAACACGCGATGCGGTTGCCATTGACAAGACTCGCAAGTGTAGAGCTGGCGGCCTGCAGGTGGTGCAGCGTTATGGGCACGGGGAAAGGTGAAAAAACAGAAATATTTGCAAATAATAATAGATAAAAACCGAGCTCGAATTTGGGCTTAAACGGTTCAGAACTCTTCAAGTCTATAAGCCTCGTATATACGAACAGAGCATTTTTATATATGTACATACATATATAGATAAATATTTTCATAGAAAAATTCGTAATTAATCGGTAAGTTTGTATAAAAGGGGGTGGCACCTAGTGTATTTTACTCAATTTGGAGTGAATATATGCAAAAATAATGCCTGTTTTCATACAAAAAAAAAAAAAGAAAATAGGTGGTAAATTTATAGAGGTTTGCAGCCATGATTATAATGCTGTGCAAATAAGAACCAAAATCCAAAAAACCACCTGTTGTATCAGTGTTCTAACTATGTACAGACTTTTAAGTTAATCTATGATAAAAATAATCTTAAAATTTACTAAATGATATTTCAAGCTGTTTATCGGTTTTATTAGCGTAGCTGTAACAAATGTTTTTTTTATTTACTTTAAAGCTCAGATTTTTTTTTTTTTATTTTTGTGTGTGTTTTGTCACGTCGCCACTAATACAAAATTTAAATAATGAACAATAAGATTTGCGTATCCTTTTAAGCTTCGTAATTAATCATTTTTGTCTACTTTTCGCACAAGTCTCTCAGTACATGATATCTTTATTATGAATGTATTTTCAAGTACTACTTTTCAAATTGTACACATACATATATACGAAGTAATTTACTCCATATCGCTTACGTTTTTCGTTAAAAAAAAAGTAAAACAAATCTATTTAGAATGAATTCAAAGTCTCATTGAGACCTTGAAAATGTGCACAAACAAATGATGAAAACCATAAAGATTAGAGATGAACAAATGTTTTTGATTATGACAGAAGTAAAGGGGGAGAAGAAAAAAAACGCTTATGAACAGATATTTAATTTATTTTATTCTAATATAGTACCTAATTTTTTCATTTAAAAGTTATCTCTGCTAGGTTTTGCAATTTTTAAAAGGTTTTATTTAGGAAAATCACAGAACATCTCTTTTGGTTGTTTTCAAATCTCATAAAAAATTTTGTGAAATAATGAATATAATTCACAATTAGTTCAAACATTTTAAAAAAAAATTGTACCTTACTTTTGTTATTTTAAATGTTATTCATTATTTAATTTAATTTTAGAAAACAATTACAACAAACCAAAAGAGATTTTGTATGACACCCCTGATTAAGACTCGTAAACGACTTGTGCTAATATATTTTGAAGAATATTTT
Organism: Leucophenga varia; assembly: GCA_018903435.1. Lineage (NCBI taxonomy): Eukaryota > Metazoa > Arthropoda > Insecta > Diptera > Drosophilidae > Leucophenga > Leucophenga varia. The sequence continues at coordinate 403,959 of JAEIFJ010003030.1, forward strand.
TATATAATAATAATAATATTTAAAAGGACCTCTTGGGTTTTTTAAACGTTGTATCTTCATATAAATTAAATTTTCAATAAAAAAATTTAATTTTCAAAAATAAAATGCAATAAAAAATACTCCCTGTCTCATCACAAAAAAAAAAAAAAGCAAAGTCATAACAACAACAACAATAACAAACAGCTTCAACAATAACAACAACAACTGCTTAACGAACTTGTTTACGTTGATCAGCCGGCAACGTTATATGGCATCGCAGGGGTCAACAACAGCAACCAGAGGAATAGAAACAGAAACTAAAAGAGAGCAAACATTTGATCTCGAGGTGTAAGCTTTTCTATACACCCTCTCTCCATCTCTCTTCGGTGCATTAAGTCGTTATGTGTTATTGCAATTTATTTGACCCCAGGCAATTTGTCGCTATTTATAGTGTGCAAGCGAGGAGCTTATTACGCATTTGTTTGGCATTTATTGCTTTTATTTTACTACAACTAGATGTATACATATTAACATACATATGAATGTATGTATATACAAACATATGCATGAACAATAAATAAATTTGATATCGTAACAACATCGTGTATATGGCTTTGTAACTATGTGTGTGTGTGTGTTGTAAATATTAATTTACAACTATTGAAATGCACAATAATGTTCGTATGCGTTATTCTTTACGTTGCTTTTCTACTACGTTTTGATTAATTACGTCACATTATTGAATTGAAACTGTTTTATATTATTTATATATTTTGACGCAATATTTAAAATCAAATTCCTTTTAAAAGCATATTTAAATATAGGCACATACATATTTGTTTATTTTTCACGAAAAATTTTAAGGTTTCACAGCCTGACAGCGTTTTACCTATGACTTCAACAATCTATGTATAATATATTGGCTTATCTCAAACACATTTACAGATACAGTGGCTCACAGCTAATTTGACCCACCGTCAAATAAAAATTTCATCTGCTCATAACTTTTTAACCAATACAAATTTGTGAAAAATTTAAACATAGAATTGTTATGTCAATATTCAGCTAATGGAAAATGTAACTTTTTTATTCATATTAAAAAAAAAAAACAATAAGAAAACAACAAAAACTTAAACAACTCATAATTTCAAGGCCACAGCTTATTTCACCCATTAGTTATTTTAAACTGAAATTTCAAAATTAAGGCTAGTTTTTGACATTTAATATTTGGTTTGACCCCCTTCATGATCCAATACAGCCTAAAGTCTTGTAGGCATTGAATCCACCAATTTTTTTGGGATTCTAGGCGTTGTTTTGGCCCATTCCTTTAATAATTCATATTTTAGCTAATCCTGGCTAGATATCATGGGTTTACAGATGGTAGTATCTAGAAATGCATATAAATTTGGAATGGTAACAACATCAGGTGATAGTACCGGAGGTTGCACTAGGTAGCGACCGTTCCAGACGGCCCAGGACATCTTTATCCCTGCCTTGCACTTTGGATCAATATGTTGGTTGAATCATAATTGGCCTATTATTCCAAGAGTATCGGCATTAAGGAAAATACTATGCATCAGAATATCAAAGTAATCCCTTCTATTTGTTGATTCTTAAACAAAATCAAGGTTTCCAAAACCGTAGGGTGGTCTTTCAGGCCCTAGATAATGTTAGTGTCACTGAGCTTAAATGTGGTTTTTAACTAAGAGACTAACGTACGCTAAATACCATGTTTCCAAGCCTTCTAATTTCTAACACAAGGTAATTCTCATTTATAAGTCCAAACTCAATATTTTTTTCGCTTCTACAGAGTGACTTCCACCTGGTGAAATTCTCAAATACCAAATTGTGTAAACAAAATATGCAACGCATTTAAGCTCAGTGACACTAACATTATTCTAGGGCCTGAAAGACCACCCTACGGATTAGCTAAAATATGAATTATTAAAGGAATGGGCCAAAACAACGCCTAGAATCCCAAAAAAATTGGTGGATTCAATGCCTACAAGACTTTAGGCTGTATTGGATCATGAAGGGGGTCAAACCAAATATTAAATGTCAAAAACTAGCCTTAATTTTGAAATTTCTGTTTAAAATAACTAATGGGTCAAATAAGTTGTGGCCTTGAAATTATGAGTTGTTTAAGTTTTTGTTGTTTTCTTATTGTTTTTTTTTTTTAATATGAATAAAAAAATTACATTTTCCATTAGCTGAATATTGACATAACAATTCTATGTTTAAATTTTTCACAAATTTGTATTGGTTAAAAAGTTATGAGCAGATGAAATTTTTATTTGACGGTGGGTCAAATAAGCTGTGAGCCACTGTATGTCGAATATTATTTATTGCTTATATGGGGTCGACGGCTCTCGTCATGATTATTGTTAATTTTTGCAAAGCAATATTTATTCTGGATTTACAGCCCATTAAAAGGTTGGGTAGGTAGAAGAATCGGTGGGTCGGGCTCTATTTTTCGTTAGTTGCAGATGCTTGGGTTCACCCGAGTTATATTGGTTAGTTAAACGTGTTCCTCAGCGATAGAAACATCGAGTGTAATACTTTTATTAAAAAATATGAATCTTAAGCAGAGCCGAAAAAGTAGTGGAAAGTAGTTTATTTCGAAACTATTTTTATAGCCGCTACTTTTTTTTCGATTTTTTGTATGAAAATAGTTATTATTTTTAATGTATTTACTACAGATTGAGTTAAAACATTTTTAAAGGCATCCAAAAGGTATGGCCCCCATACAAACCTAGCACCCATTTTTAAGTTTTTGTGTGAAAATAGTTCTTATTTATGAATATATTCACTCCAATCTGGGTAAAATCACTTCTACTGTCATCCTATGAATATGGTACCGATATGACAAAGAACCGTACAAACTCACCTTATAATTTTTTTTCGGTGCTACCGAAGTTAAAGTTCTTTTCTTTTTTTTTTTTTTTCGTCTGGTGGGGACAAAAAACAAAAACTTCTCGACCGATTTGTCTGAAAAATATTAAAATGTCATTCTGTACAGTACTGGCTCGCGTTGGAACTTAAAGAAATAGTTTCCGTAAAATATGTATTATTTTTATTAACACAACATTGAAAAAAAAGGATCGTTTTAAGACTCGTACTTTTAACTGCGTTCACTATACTTATACTAGTTAAAAATCCGTCGTTTTTTATTTTACATCAGAGGGAGAGACAAATCACGACCCACCAGTCAGGTCCATTTTTTTTTTTTGAGAGAAGGACTTCAGCGCCATTTTTATAATTAAAAGGAAAAATTTTGTCTTAATTTTCATTTTTGTGTAGTTGATAAGTAATAAAGAAATAAAAGCATTAGTCATTACCTTTAATACCATTAATTTACAATAGCTTAATTTTTAGGCCGCTAGGGCACTGGGTCCCCTTAACACGAGAGACTAACGCTCATCAACTGATTTTTTATGCTCGTCATATATTTTGAAACGGGTATTATCATTTTGCCGGAAAGTTTCAACGCAATAAAGTATAAATATTCTAGATCAGCTCGACGAGTCAAATCGATTTAGCTACATATGCGCGTCGTTCTGTTGGCCACTTTGCGGTTCATCCGACCCGTTTTGAAGATATTTAACTGAAATTTAAAATTTTGTTCGGCAACGACTATTTTGTATACAAAAAAAGTGCCACATTCTTTTTACGGCATAACCCGTATACAAACTTACCGTCCATTTTTAAGTTTTTTAAAAAAAAAAGAAGTATTAATTTATGAGTGTTTTTTTCTAAATTGTATAAAAACAATTTTATTGTCAACCTATTTATAATATACAGATTTGATAAGGACGGTCGGACGATCTGGTTAGCAAACGAATTCCTGCCGGCAACTAAAATATCTAAAGCAAATATTCCTTTAAATAAGTTATATCCTACAAAGTGTTGATTCTGATAATTTGGTTTTTTTTCAAAGATATTTATTTTGGCGCCAAAAAAATTTAACACCCATATTTATCTTATCAAAAACACAAGAAAAATTTAAAAACTTATCTTTAAAAATCGCAGCAAAAAAAAAAATGTTTTTTTTTAAATTTTCATTCAAGGCCAGTATTTTTTTTTCAAAACGATTTTCTATTTTTAAATTTGAATTTTTAAAAAGTTAATAAATAGAAAATAGAATAAGAGCAAATCTAGAAAAATGCCATTTGTTTTGAATGAACTGTCACATTTCACGTACACGTGTAGCAATCTATTTTGGCGTGTTTATTCGTATTAAAAAATTAATTAAAATTAGTCCGGCATTGCTCGTATCAAACTTTCTATGCACATTTAAATTAGATCTTTAAACAATAAAACAAAAACTTCGTTAAAACTAATCTTAAGAAAATGAAATAATTATTTGCTATTTGGAGTATATAAACTGGGTGAAAAAATCATTTTCTCGTATAATAATTTTGGAGTTTCCATTAATGCCACATCTAACAATCAGTCAGGTCAGTCATGCAAATGTAAAAGAGATAAATCGAAAATATTACTATGCGGAAGCATTTGCTAGTTGTGTGATAGCAATTTTGCAGTAGATTGATTTTACATATTAGAATGAGTTAATTTCAAAATAAACATATATGTATTGTTATAAGTATATAGTTTTCATAGATCTAAGTAAATTTGGAATTAAAACTCTTAAATTTCGTATATCGTATCTGTAATATTAATTTTATCTGCTTGTAAACAGAAAAATGAATATTTCTAATCTGTAAATATAATTTTAAACTGAAATTGATTTGCAAAGACATAATAAAATCTTATCATTCGCGTCTCGGTACTTAATCACAAAATAAATAAACAACAAATTGTTATCAGTGGCACAAAGTACAACACTTTCCACTGGCCGAAAAATGGGGCGTTGTACGAATTTAAAAATATTGCCAAAAGACAAAAAAAAAAAAAAACAAGAAAGAACGCTAAAGTCGAGTATGCTCGACTGCAAGATACCCTGTACCCAATCTTTATGTACCTTAAGTTAAGTCGTATCTTACTACCCACCTTTTTTTCATACAAAACATAAAAAAATGGATTTTATTTGTATGAGGGCTATACCTAAAATTTTGTTGGTCCTACCCATATTGGTATATTTTATTGGGCTATCAAAGACATAATTTATACTAAATTTAGACTTCCTAGAATAAGAAACAACTTCGTTTTTATGCAAAACCCTAACATTTGGAGTAGAATTGTACGTGGGAACTCCTTTAAATGGGTCTAGAGAAAAACCGTTTACAAGTACACACTTGACGGCTCAGGAAGTCTAAGTTTCAAATATGGTCACATCTCTTATAGTCCGAGATGATCTCTCTCATACGACAGACGTTTTGGGAATAAAACAAAACATTTAAAATTCCTGGAGCCCGATCAATTTATAATCCTACTCTAAACCCAAAAATAAGTGATTACGGCAAAATGACTGCGCGTAACAATTAAAGAATAGTTAAAAATATTTCAGATCGTCTTTTTTTTCGAACCATTTTTCTCGAAATTGAGATGTTTTGTGATGTTTAGATATTTTGCAAATTTCAGATTTAACGAAACAATTCTATCAGCATCTTCAACAAAAGAAAGTTCAATTATGTCGAGTACTATTATTATTTATTCTATAAGTTAATTATTAGTTTTAGTTGATATTCGTATCAATTACGTTTTCAAAGATTCAGGGCATTTAAAAATATATTTTTAATGATTAGTATCTATTTGTAACAAACGATATCGGGTTGGAAAGAAAAGAAATAAATAGAATATTATTAAAAAGATATGGCATTGCAATTGATTGACCAAAACATTGGTTAAGCTGGACAAAACTCAGCTAAGGACCATGATAGGGCTCCTAACAGGTCACTGCAGACTTAGGAAACACCTTCATGTAATGGGTACATTCTGTGGTAGTATGGACGAAACATCTATCTATGTTCTTTTAGAATGTGTAGCTACAGCCAGAAATGGAATGTAATCGTTGGAGAATACAAACTCTCCTTAGAACAGGTTAGGAAAACCGAACCTATAAAAATGTAGATCTCAAGATAGGGCTATAATCCGCAATTAAGCCAGTAAGGGTGTACAATATACCTCTCTAGGTAGCAGTTCAAATATCCTCTTAAGCAATAATAATAAATTGATTGACCAGTGATGGGTACTTTCGTACTCCTTATACTACGTGTACCGATGCTATAGAATGAAACATTGTGTTTGTCCACCACTGCATTATACCAATGTTGGATCAAAAGATTCTGTTTTGTATATGAGTCCTAAGGAATACCTTGTTGACATAGTTTTTTTTCAACAATTTTAAATTTAGTTAATTGATAAATCATTGTCATAATTCTTATCATTCATATATATATATATATATATATATATATATATATATATTTTTTTTTTTGCAGATATTGCTTTGATTAGAATGAATCCACACACGTTTGTACTAATTTTTTGCTACTGTTTTGTCGGCACTTTAATTTTTGTTTTTAAAATATTTTTTATTATAAGATAACATTTATTAAAAAAAAAAAATTGTATGCTTATAAAACTTTACTCTTATCAAAGTGACAAACATAAAATTTTAGCTAAGTCCAAATAGACATTACCAACTTGGCAGCAGTGTAAAGTTGACTTCTTCAAGCATAGTTACTGTCCCTTACGTTAGCAAGCATTTTTTTTGTAAATAATTTATTAATTAATTTCTTTATATGATAATATTTATTTAGATATAAATTTAATCAATTGTAATTTTAATTTATGTTACAGTTTGAAATGAGCCGTCTGCTCGAGAAGCCAAACATTGCCATGTCCATAACGTCGACTACAAATAGTCAATTATCGAATTCAGTTAGCACATCCGCCGCGGCAGCATCGTCAACGACACACACGAATATCACACCCAGAGAACAAAACCGAGATGGAACACAACCACAACAATTAACGGAGAGCGCACAAATGGCGACGACGACAGATCCAGTTGGAAAAATGATTGCGTCAGGATCTGTTGCTGCGAAAACACATGAACCCACCAAAGTCATTCATACGAAAGAACCTTCGGAGGGTAAGTTAATGACATTTCACAGAGCAGTAGAGTTTAGTCAGCTATGATACTACATTAATCTTTACCCTCAGTTAGAAATAAAATCGATGAGGTACTTGTCAGTCTGATAGCAGGCGCAGCAGCCGGAGCGCTGGCAAAGACTACAATTGCACCGTTGGATCGCACAAAAATAAATTTTCAAATTAGCAAAGATGTGAAGTATTCCTTTCGCGCTGCTGTTGGTTATTTACAGGATATCTATGCCAAGGAAGGCGTACTAGCGCTGTGGCGTGGAAATTCTGCAACCATGGCGCGTATTGTGCCTTATGCTGCTATACAATTTACATCGCACGAACAATGGCGACGCATATTAAAAGTGGATCAGAATGGTACTAGGTAAAAGCATAATTATAATTCCATTTCATTAATTTACTCATTATAAATAAATTTAAACTTGCAATTTTTAGCACTAAAGGACGACGTTTTATAGCGGGCTCATTGGCTGGTATCACCTCACAATCGCTTACGTATCCCCTGGATCTAGCGAGAGCGCGTATGGCTGTGACAGATAAATACACTGGGTATAGGTATGATTTATTTTGTTTTTTAAGACCAATAATTAGCTTAGTGTGATGCATACCACACACAGCATTCAGTCATTCAGATGTGAATGTGTAATAAGTAAATTGTTACTCATTAACCTTCATATCGGTGTGCAAATTTTTCTTAAAAGAGGATTATTATTGTTTATGTATTTTGTAAAAATAAGTTATTTAAAATTTGAATCTATTTTCAGAACACTACGCCAAGTGTTCGTCAAGATCTGGGTGGAAGAAGGACCTCGCACACTATATCGTGGTTACTGGGCGACTGTGCTGGGTGTGATACCCTATGCTGGCACATCGTTTTTCACCTATGAAACACTTAAACGCGAATATCACGGTTCGAAAGACTTTAATAAAAACAAAGAATGCAAAAATATTAATTTGGTTTTTATATTTTAGAAAGGATCGGAAACTCGAAACCAAATACTCTAGTCTCATTAGCATTTGGTGCTGCTGCCGGTGCTGCTGGTCAGACTGCTAGCTATCCACTCGATATTGTGCGCAGACGTATGCAGACAATGCGCGTTAATTTGTCAACAAACGAGCGTTACCCTACAATTCTAGAAACTCTTGTAAAAATCTATAAGTAAGTAATTGAAATAATATTTTTAATTATTAATTTTTTGACTTGTTAATTTATTTTTTTCATTTTACAGAGATGAGGGTATTAAGAATGGCTTTTATAAAGGTCTCAGCATGAATTGGATCAAAGGACCGATTGCCGTTGGCATTAGTTTCTCCACATATGATATGATTAAGGAATTGCTTAGAGATCTTTTCCATTTAAAACGTGGCAGGTACGATCATTAGTCGACAGCGTTTATTTTTATTTTGTTAGTTTACTATTCTAATGCAAATTGTATAGGAAGCAAAAATGAAATTGAATACGTAGTACAGCGTATTAGTACAGTCAAAATAGAGCTTTCGGAAATAGACGGTCATTTTTAATTTCTTTGACAAACAAAACAAGTTGCAAAATTAATTAAAAATGTGATTGGAGCAACCGAGTCAAAAAAAAAATATTTTTGAAATATGTTTGTATTTAAACGAGAAAGCCGCCAATTGTTTGCTACTAAAATGAATTGTAATTCTAAGATACAAGATACGTTTATGGAGTTTCAATATAAATATCTATTTTGTTTTCTTTCTCTTCAAATAAACTGCCTTAATTTGTAGAGTATAAAACTTTTACAATATATAACATTCTCAAGTACCTAATTTTTAAAAAAAAAAATAGCCAAATTTTATTTCGAATTCCAGAGACTCCCAATAATTGACCAGTTTATTTGTGGAAGAATTAATTTTTAGTGAACTGTATAATATTGTTAGATAGTTTTTAGTTGTTTTTAAAACAAAAGCTTACATTTGTTACTACCGCTAAAACGTAAATAGTTCATTTTTATATAAAAGGTTTATATTATTAAATATGTAAGTCAAAAGTCTTTAAGAGTGCGAAACAAAAAGAAGAATAAAAATTTGTGAAATACAAAAAAAAAAAAAAAAAAAAAAACAAAAAAAAAATACATAAATTTTGTATAATGTTCCATGTAAATTTTTATTTTGTTCCTTGTATCGAATGGCTCTAAAAAATTTTGTATGTATGTATGAGTACTTCAGCAGCACAAAACGACAATAATTTTATTCTATATATACTCACGAGGTTTATTTAAACAGAAGCCTAATGCTAATTCTCGATGATACTTGTATAACAATGCCATGAATTTATTGCTAAATGTGTTAACAAAACCATGTTTTTTTAGTTAATAAATGTACTGAACAAAAACAAAAAAAAAGTTTTTAAGTTTGAATTTTATTTAAAAGGAATTGTTTTTATACCGGTCACATATAGTGTGAAACAGGTATATTCAGTTTGTCGGAAAGTTTGTAACGCATTAAAGGAGGCAAAAATGTTCTTGAGCAGCTTCACGAGATGTTTTTTTTTTTTATGTTAAAATTAATATGCCACGCCCCCCTTTTGGGAGCTAATGACTTCAAATATGGTACAAATCATTCTAATATGAAGCCAAATCTTCAGTTTAAAATTGGTTGAGATCGGATCGCGTATTTCAAAATTTTTTAAGGAACATTTTTAATTCGTTTTATATTTTAAGATAAAATTTAATACAAATGCTGAACACAAAGATCTATCTACATCAAACGATGTGAGACAGGTATATAAACTTCGGTCCAACCGAAGTTAACTTTTACACTTGTTTTATTTTTTTTATCAGTTTAAAAATACAGAAAAAATTAAAAAGGTTCAAAAAGTCCTTCCAATTAGTGAAAAAATGGACAAAAATGTATATCTATATTTATGAACTAGTAGTAGTAGTAAAACTGTTTCTATGTCCGCTATTTATGTTGAAACCGTCCAACCGATGAACCCCAAACCGATTACATTTGAAAGTAAACAACTAAATTGAAATTCCAATAGAACAATGCCTAACGCATATCCGTTTTTTTTTTTTTGGAAGTCGATATTAAAATGTTCCCATACATAAATAAAAATGCCTGTAGTTTTGTATTTGGTTTTAAAAGAATACAATTAAATCATTATGGTACAAATAAAAAACAAGGCAGTATCGGCTACCATGGTTATCTTCCAATATATTTTGGTTAAGATAAAAAAAGGGGAATTTTGTTGTGCGTTTTTGGTTGCGCTGCAAACAAAAAAAAAGCAAATAGTAAATAGAACTGAAAATAACGCCCGTATATATGGTATATATATATATATATATATAATCGGGTACTATTATATGGATATATTTCTTAGTTCTAATTGGTTTTATTCGTACTTCAGTTCATCATGTGAAAGCTCCGAATAAGAACAAATTTGTATATAATTAAACTATGTCAATCAGCCATATTCCGCAATCGCAAATGTTTTGGCATTTGCGTACGATTTCAAATTATTTGTGTTTCTTTCTCAATACGTTTCATATGGGAAAAAAGAAAACGGTTGCAAACATTTGCAATGCGGTTACTTATAAAAAAAAAAACTCTGTTTGATTTGAATGATAATCTCCTTCTGGTCGACTAATATTATTTTAAAATAAACAGTTAAACTATTAACATATTTTTTCGTAATAAATATTAAACACACAAATTGATTTAAACTGCAATTCTTTTATTTGGTTAGCAAATCAGCTGATTGTGTTTCACAAAAATTCCGTGCTCCAGCTATACACTTACCAACACTAACATTGCTTTCACCAAAATGCAAATTGTTTATTTGTTTCTGATCTTAAAAATTAGGCATGAGTAGAAATTATTTATTTAAAATTCGAATTCAGAATCAAATATATTGAAAACTACAATGATATAAACATCGCAGAATAAAATAAAAATATTTCTAAACAACAACAACACTACTTTTTTATATAGTATTATGCATTTACTTTTCAATTCACTTACTCAAACGAAGCCGGTTTTAAAGCGGAAATATTTTGCGATTTGCGATTGCCGGAGCAGCCGATTTTAAAAGTGATGCGCACAATTTTTGAGATTGTGATTACGGGAGAAAGGCTGACATAGTATATATACCGTAAAGATATTTCTCTTAAGAATTCAACATTATTGGGAGAGAACTGAAAACATTAATTGTTCTCTGTAATCATGTTTTTTGAAACGGTTCAAAAATAAAATTGAAAATAGAAATATTTAGAATTATGCATTCGCATTCAAGTCGCGCATTAATTTTGTAACCGTCGCGGTGAGTGGTCGAGCTTTTAAATTATTAAAACATTGCTATAGTCTAAAAAATAGTTTTCAGTGTGTGTCAATTGTAAAAGAAAAGTATGTTTAAATTTAAATAATCTCAAGAATTGATTTAATTGTAATCCATAAGAAGCATACCTATTATTGTGATCAATAAAACAAGACAAATTTTTTTCGTTTTTTTGTTTCTTAGAATGAAACTCATACCTTTAGACTAACTTCTAATGAAATTTCTAAAGAAAGATTTGACTGGTACTGTTTTAGAAAAAAGATTATTTTCAAATTTTAAAGCATTTTCACAAAGCAAAGCAAGTCCTTACGTTCAGTGAGAAAGCAATATTTTAAATTATTTGAAGTCCAATATATTTTTTAGTGGTAAGGTATCTTTTTTTTTTTGCTTCAAAAGACAAATTTAATTCATTTGAAGTGAAGAAAATTCACAACGGTGAGAGGCATGAATAGAATGTTTTTATAAGCCATGTTTATTTTCAATAAGAAAACGACATATGCCGTACAGGATGTCAAATAATCGACAAACCCGAATCAATGTAAAGTCCCCAAAGCAGTATTAGCCCATATGCGTTTTATTTCAATTCATAGTGTAACACCTCAAAAAAAAAAAAATAAATATATATATAAAATAACACTTGATTGTGATTATACAATATATATGTTCTATTGTAGAAATTTCCAAGAAATATAGAATTTTTAGGTTATCAATGATAAGAATTTTTAATCAAAAATCATTAAAAAAAAAAATACAGAAACACCAAAACAAGCTTAAGATGCTATTTAAAACACGAAAAATGACTCATGTAACCACAATGGTGTAAAGTGTTTGTGTTGTGGTGACCCGAATAGGCTTTGGACGGATGCAGATTAACCAAAAAAGAGCCGCCGATTTAAAATATTCTCCTTCGAAACCGCAAATCTTTAGGCAAAAAGTCGAAAAATGTATTCACTGGTTTGAAATTTGGTAGTTTTATAATAGTAACATGCAGAAAAAGGAATGCATGAAGGAATGAGGTCTTCTCCAACATATATGTAAATTCTTGATCACATTTAAAAGCTGAATCGATCTGGCAATGTTAGGCAGTCTAACTGTCCTCGCACAATGGGCGATTGGGCTCCGCCAGCGGAATTTTGCTCCTAAAGTTAAAAAAGATATTTGAGATCGCTATTTTTTTTTAACAATCCGGAAAGTTTGGAAATTTGAATAAAATTTTTTTTTTAAAAAATTATTCGCAAAAAATTAAATTTCTTTTTTAAATTTAAGAACCAAATTTATAGAATTTAATTTTACATAAAAAAAAAGAAACATAAAAATAAATGTATTCATGTTTCGTCAATACAACTTTTAAGATTTTTTACTAAAAGCCATTTTAAAACATCCACGTTCATTAAAATATTTGTTCACAGTGGTTTAGTTTCGGGCTTCAAGCACTTCATAACTTTTATGTTGAATTCCTCGTCCTCAGTTACCATGGAAAAAACTTTTGACTTAGTTTGCTGCGCACTGCGATAATTCCAGCTTTGTCTAAACTAGAGCTTGTTGCTACCAACAATGAACTTTCTTTCGCCACACATAGTATGAAGGGTATTATCAGTTTGTCGGAAAGTTTGTAACACATATAAGGAGGCATCGGAGGCCCCATAAAGTATATATTTTATTGATCAGTTCGATGAGACGAATCGATCTAGCCATGTCCGTCTGTCTGTCCGTCTGTTTGTTGCTATGCGATTCATTCGCTTAGTTTTAAAGATTTTTAACTGAAATTTTAAACTTAAGCTTTTCTCGGCAACGACTAGGTTAAGTTCGAGAATGAGAGTGCCGATTTTTTTCGATTTTTTGTATAAAAATAGTAATTATTTACGAATGTATTCGCTCCCAATTGGGTAAAAACATTTCTTTTGTCATCGAGTTTAAAAACCAAGATGCCACGCCCATTTTTAGGTATAACCCCTACACAAATTTACCGCCCATTTTCAAATTTTTGTATGAAAACATTTATTTTTTCTGAATGAATTCAATTAAAATTTGGTACAATCAATTCTAATGTCAACTCCATCGATACGGTAAAGATCGGGCTAATATTACAAAAAGCCTCCATACAAATTTGATCAAATTCATCGTGAAATTTAATCTAAGCGCCTAGTGAACATATAAACTATTAAAAGTTTTGTGTAACGGGTATTTCAGCTTCGGTTCCACCGAAGTTAACGTTTTTCCTTGTTTTTTTTAATGTCTTTCAGATATTTTGTTTGTTACCGCAACAATTACCTCGCCTAAATATGAGCAATCCAATTGTCGATATGAATACCATTTCCAATGGCTCCTGTAGTATGATGTCCCCAGACTTACAAGAAACATTGATCTTACCTTTTGATAGCAACATAAGCAATTGTGAATTAATTGATTTGCAACAAAGGATACAGCGCTCCATTGACGAATTCATTTTAGTTTATCATGAAACAGAAAAATTTCTGCAGGATAACCAGGCATTTCAGAACTATTTATGGATGAATCAAAATCAGATTGATGAAAATGTTCAACGTAAAAAGATATTGTGGTCAAGCAGAAAAATTGTTTTCTTACATACGAAAGCGTCAACGAATCCGTAATTAACGAAGTTGCCAAATGGCGTCGCCAACAAATGCTCTGCTCAAATAACAAATTTCTAAAAGAAAACCTCAATAAGATACAAAAATGTTTTGAATTGCTTGCATTTTTTATTGGCAAAATACTCAAGAGTGTTTTTGAAATATTTAACGTTGCAAATGATGATATTGAAGTGAAAACATTTTTTGAGCGCGTACAGCTTGCACATTTAAATCTGTTTTTTTCGACCTTCATTATCGAGGGACAGCCACCACAAATAATTAAAGAAGATGAAAAGTAAGTAAAATTAGTGGTCCATTCTACAAAAAAAAAAAAAATCACTTAAACAATTGATTTTTTTTTTAAATTCTACAGATTTGATGTAACCATACGTTGGCTAGTCTGTCCACAGTTGGACATAGACGGAAATCGACCTAATGTGAAATGCTGCGTTTTGTCAGGTGGGTTTTTTTTAAATAAACTTTTTTTTTTACTTTTATATTCGATAAGTGTCTAATTTTATAATAAATAAATAGAGGACCAAGCAAACAATTTTTTTAACCATCGTTCAATTGAGATACCAGCTAAACAGTCGCCGGGTATAATAGAAAACCTTAATGAAACCATGGAATTTCAAATGAATGGTAATGTTACGAGTAGTTTAACAAATATCAAGTAAGTAGTCATTTTTGAATGAATATAAAAAAAATTGACGTCTAAATAAATAAACTTCTTTTTAGAAATTTGCAATTGAAACAGGTCTTTCGTACTGCAAAAAAAAGAGGCCAAAAAAGCGTTACGAATGATAAGTTTTATTTGTTGTTTCATACCGAAACCATTGTCAATGGTTATCGAATTTGTGTAAGTAAATACATAATTCTTAATTAAAACACATACTTCTTTAAAAAGGGAGATAAGATTTAGATCGGACCGAGAATTTCAAAATTTTAAAGAACATTTTTAATTTCTGTGGTGAAAAGGACAAAAGTCGACAAAAATTGAGATAAAGGGAGGTGGGTGAGGGTGGGTTCTGAAAGGTTGTTAAACCACTTTTAAAAAAATCGAATCGTTTCATTGCTTAAAAATTTTAATACAACTTTACAAGAATGTGTTGTTTAAGTTTCAAATCGAAATTCCTTACGAATAACTAATTACTATATTTTTATTTTTTTATTTATTCTATTTTAGGTGTGGGCACTCTCTCTTCCTTTTGTGGGCATTGTAAATAGAAGTCAAGAGTCAGATACCTGGTCTACAATTACATGGCATAATGCCACTGTGGATCTAAGGCATAATCCCTTATTGGTATCTGAGAATGCAACATGGCTCCAATTATCTGAGGCACTAAATACAAGAATCGTCTCGTCTACTGGTCGGAGTCTAACAAATGAAAATATGGCTTTTCTACGTAAGTTGATGTCACTTTTAAATTTTTTTTTTTTTAATCAATATTTAATTTAGATGAAAAATTTAATAAACATGAGAGTATATCACAAGCTGAATTCTGTATATATCCGCTGACTGGTCTTGGTTTTACATTTTCGGATTGGTTCTTTGCTATAATCAGATTGATCGAAAGTCATTTGCTTCCTTTATGGCAAGAAGGATTTGTCAGAGGTTTTATAAACAAGAACATGTTGATGGAGAAGCTTTCACGTTCTGAAATTGGTACATTTTTATTACGCTTCTCCGATACCGTTTTAGGTAAGTAAGTCGAACTTGTTTAATAATCAAGACAGTTCATGTTTTTAATTTTTTATTTTTTAAATTTGAATTTGGTTAAGGTGGTATCTCTATAGCTTTTCTTGATGTGAGGGGAAAAGTTATGATGTTAGAACCAATGACGAAACATGATTTAACTAAGCGAAGTTTGCCAGATCTAATTAAAGATTTGAATATCTTGCACTATTTACAACCAACTGATTTCACAAAACAACCGATGAAACGTGATGTTGCTTTTGGCAAATATTATACGCAACCTAAAGGTAACTAAAGTAACTGAAATTCATTAGATTATCTTACTAACATTAAATGTGTTATAGAATATCACCATATAGTATTTACCTTTTTACATTTTTAGTTCAAACAAAAATTAATTACTTACGTCTCTCTCTGGTGGCAGCTGTGTCGAATGAGCCTACATCACAGGACACTAATCAGTTGCCAAGATAATCATTACATGAGGTGTATTAATCGATTGTTTGGAGCGTGTATCTACACTGTGTAATATCGATACGTTGTATTTTAGTTCTAAAGGTATCAACGTGATTTGATTGATCAAAATAAATATGTGACACAACGACAGTTTTTTTTTTAGTTATGATTTAATTTGTTTGTTTTTTCTAAATATGTAATTTTTAGGAATTTAAGAAATCATGTTTCTGTTATTTGATTAGAAAATTATTAACTTGTATAAAAACAAAAATGTTGTAAAAAACTATTTTCTAAATTTATAAGAATATTTTTAATTTGTTTACAATTTTAAGATAAAATTTAATACAAATGGTTCATACGAAGATCTATCCACGTCAAATGATGTGTAACAGGTATATAAGCTTCGGTCCAACCGAAGTTAACTTTTTTTCTTATTTTAATTGTTTATTTAGCGTATTTCATTTATTAAATATTTGCCCATTTCAAAATGCAAATGATTTTCAAATTTCTCATTAGTAAAATGCATGCTGCAGATTACCGTATGGTTTTCTTTGAACTGGTTATTACGACCACGGAAACTTCTGGAGACTTAAAGAAACTGCACCCAGAGCTACCTGGTCCGTCATTGCTACTTTTACAATCTGTAACGATGTATCGCATGTTTATTTGTTTTTTGACTACATATTGGCTTTTTTAGATAATTATTTTCGTTATTATTACCATTTAATTGCACTTCTAATTTTAAATTTATGTTTACTTTATTCGCTTTTATATTGTTTTAATCTTTTTTACAGTTATTTATTGTCTTTACGAGCACAAACTAATACATTTTATTCAAAACACAAACAATAACGAATATTTCTTGGCGGCTGTGACGTCACAACCAAACAGCTGATTGCAAACAAGAATAACGGACCTGCGCCAGGCGTTATCTTGCTTTCTATCATTCTTGGGTAAGAGTAGATTCGCGACTGATGTTATTTGTATAAAAAATTGTTTGTTCAATTCCATTCAGTTCACGTTCAAAACGGTTAACGAAACAACAGGAATTGCAACGAAAAAAAAATAATTTTTATTAGTTGATCAGCGGAAATTGGTTAGTATCATTGTCGGGCGTTTAGTACGCGCATATAATTTTTCGCCACTGAGCTAAATAGTAGTGTTTTTAAATAAATATACATACATATATATGAATTTGCGTCGAATTAATAATCTAAAACACAAAATAAGTGCACAATAATTATTTTTGTCGAAGAAGAAATAAAAACTTAGCAAAAGCCTGATAAAAAGCTTTTCATTTTTTTTATTTTTTTTTTTGTTTTTTAATTTTTCATTCCAAATTGACGTCTACGGGAGAGGTAAATATTAAGGCAAAATAAACGAATGATGCACATAGGAATGCTCGAATTTAAGTGTAGTACAAATACAAAATTTTGGTGTTCGCATGGTGTTTTGAAAAAATCGATTTTTTTTTTTTAAAAATTGTTTTTAAAAGATTGTCCCATTTCGAAGAATTATAATAAATACTTATCGTACACATACTATCAATCTTTTATATACATAACTCATTTCGTGTTCGCTATGATCATCTTTATATTCATATTGTATATATATGTATACAGATTTATATATGTATGTATGTACATATATGCATGAATGTATTTAAAGATTGCCTAATTGGATTTTGTTGCATTCAAAATGTACTTTTTTTCCCCACTTAGTTTTCATTTCTTAATTAGTTGCAAAAAACTTCAAATTTTTCATTTCTATTAAACGGAGGTGAGACATTGAAAGAACTGTTCTTTGAAAGCGAACGTTTCCGTAACTAGTGAAACGTTCGCTTCAAAAAAATCAAGTTTAGTCGCTTCCCCAAAGAACTCACCTGGAATGCGCTAAATAAAATGCAATTTTTATTTTACTTTTATAAAAATTAATAGTGATTTATATTTTTATAGATCTCAAAATACTTGAACAAATATTGCAGTTTGTTTATATTTACAAAGCAAAAATTTGATAAGATGTGGTGTTTGTCAGCGGCAGTCTTTGACTGTTTTTATTGTCGACGCTTAATAAAAACGCTGCATGAACATTGCGAACTTGTGGTTTGGTTGTTGTAATTTAACTTCGTGAAACCTCGTTAAAACGAATGACGTTTTACGCAGTAACGATTTTTAACATTCTCAAACATTAAAATTGTCACGAAAATAAATCTACATTTTTTGTGCAAAAACATTTTGTAGGGTACAAAGTTAGTGCGACTGAAATGTACTTCTGAGTTAATCCACACTCTAACAAATCCGATTGGGTAATTCATTATTATTTTAAATGTATGAAATTTATTTTTTACACCCGCCACACATTGTGTGAAGGGTATATTCAGTTTGTCTGAAAATTTGTAACGCATTAAAGGAGGCATTGTAGACCCTATAAAGTATATATATTCTTGATCAGCTCGACGAGACGAATCGATCTGGCCATGTCCATCTAGCCATGTCCATCCGCCCGTCTGTCTGTTTGTTTCTTCGCAGTTTATTCGGTCAGTTTAAAAGATATTAAACTGAAATTCAGAACTTAAGCTTTTCTCTGTAACGACTAAAACAAGTATGAAAATGAAATTGACACGCCTAATTTCTTCCAATATCAAAACTAAAGTGCCGCGCCCATTTTTAGGTATGGGCCTCATACGAACTTTACGCCGTTTTCTAATTTTTGTATGATAATAGTTATTGTTTATGACTGTGTTCACTTCTAATTGGGTAAAAAAAAAAATCTAATATCATCCTATCTTAACTCTGCTGATATTATAAGAATCAGTCCACTGTACCATATAACCACGAAACAAAGTCACCACCCATTTTCTAATTTTTTTTCAAAAAAATATTTATTATTCTGTCCTTCGGCTAAAACTTTACTCCATTATTGTGTCTAAACTTTTGTTGTATCGGTCTATTGACTTCAAGCCATCCCTTCTCCAAATTTTACCTAAGCCACTGATGATCATAAATAAACTAAACCAAGATGTGTCGTGTATTTGAGCTTCGGTTCTACCGAAGTTAACTTTTTCCTTGTTTTATTTTAAGAATTCAATATATTTTCAAAATATTTGCTTATCTACGTATCATACTTGAATCCAGAGCCGAGTTTTATAAAAGCAATTCGTTATTTGTCGTTAACTAGTTAATTACAATAAAACAGCGACAAACAACCTCTGCAAATAGAAGGAACACACCGATGCATCGGAATACTGATTCCAAACCAGCTTTGAATTTCCGTGAATCAATGCTTTGATTTAAGCACACTCAATTCTATTTTTCAGTAATACGCTCTATATAATTACATTCTTTACATATGTAGTATATAACAGTAGAAACTCGATTCTTGCTCGCATTAAAAACCGGGCTCTGTGCAAGTTTTCAGGTGGAGGCTTGAACCGAACCTTCGATATAGTGAAACTAAAAAAGTATTATATATGTATACATATTTTTAGATAATGTTTAATGGAGCATCCCACACTTCTTTGCTTCAAAATGTCATATTTTTCTTTAATTGCTAGTAAGGAAAAATATTTTATTTGAGCGAATCACATAGATGTCAACACCGCACTGACTTAACTCGATTAATATTTTTACTTTACCGGGACTTCCCCTAACTTTATTTTCGAAATGCACGCAGTAAACGCATTAAACGATAAGATTAAACAAATTTGGTCATAAAGATTTCATTTCGACAAAACAACTAAAAGAATAAACGAATAATAGAAAGAAAAACACCAATGGAGAAGATTTGTCTTGGTTCTAAAAATACAATGGATTAGATTTCCAAAAAAATACTCCATATAAGATGTTCTATAAAATTTTCCTTGGATGACAAATTCCGAATTACAAAGTATTAGACCTCTCATCTATAAAGAGGAAGACCTAGATTATACGAAAATATTGATTTGCTTTCATTATACATAACCATTAGACCAATAACAGATGAAAAACGTAAAGATATGATGGATTTACATTACCCTTTATCCCACCCCTTTTTCCCAAACACTTTATTTCCCTAAATACTAACAAATAATTTACTTAGTTGCAATGAAATGAATTTGAATAAAATGTTAATTACTAATAAAATTGTTTCCTTGATGGTATAAGTCATTTATAAATTAATGCAGTTAATTTTGAAAGTGGTATAAGACATTTCAACCTTTCAAAACTACATTTCCTTTTAAAAATGCTTATAAATTTCACAATCATAATAAATACTTGTTTGTTGGCACTACTTTACTGTCGAGAAGTCATATTCTATAATATAAAAATATTTTAGTACCACCAGAAATTACATCAAGTTAAATTTCTTAATTTTTGTTAGAAAAACAAAAGTATGCGTATCCAGGGCTTACTATAAGTTTGCAGCCTCACAATTTTAGAATCTCAAGAGCCAACGTGATATACTTTTAATCAAATTGCATTTTAAAGAGAACCTTCGATTTTAAGGAAATTTGTTAAATTTGATTGATCGCTTACATAATTTGAATTTGTTAAACTTAATTGATCCATTTATTGATCCATTGATTTATTGATTCAAAAAAAGTTTTAAACAAGAATTATAAAAATATTGTGTTAATATTTTAAAGTCTTTTACTTAATATTGCAGAACAAGAAGTCAAAAATTAAACAGTAATTTTTTCTGTCTTTACCAGAACTGTGCAATCAATCAACGTAACCAAAACAAATAGTTCAAACTTCAGATTACAATAATTTAGACTCCAAAATATGAGCAATCCAGTCAACGATATGAATGCCATTTCAAGTGACTTCTTCAATATGACTCCACCAATTATGGGTGGCGGAATGGATGAATTGTCTAATTTACATTATAAAATACAACGATCTTTGGATGAATTCATACAGGTACATCAAGAGATACAACAATTTGTGCAGGATAGCCTGACATTTCACAGTTATATTAATGCTAATAGTACGAATTCAATCGATAGTAATGTTCAAGAACAAATAAATTTGTGGTTACAACGTAAACCAGATATAGTAACAAAACAGAGATATTATTTTTTGACATTCGGAAGCCTAAAAGATTCTCTGATCAACGAAGTTACGAAATGGCGTCGGCAACAAATGCTTGCCGGAAACAGCACAAATATTGAACCGTTAATGAAAAATCTTAACATAATACAAAAATGTTTTGAAATGCTTGAGCATTTCGTGGATAAAATATTGCAAAGTATTTTAGAAATGTTGAATCTTCCTTATGAAGATATCGAACTGAAAGAGCTATTCGGGCATGTACAGTATGCACAGATGAATCTTGTTTTCTCGGCCTTCATTATCGAGAAACAACCACCGCAAGTAATGAAAATCGATGGAAAGTGAGTTTAATTCATTTATTAAAATAAAAAAAAATAAAAAGTAATTATTTTTTAATGTTTCTACAGATTTAACGTTACCATACGATGGCTAGTCGGTTCAGAGTTGGGCATACATTTAAATCCGCCAAAAGTGAAATGTTTTATTATGTCTGGTTGGTACTTTTTGTTTATATACAATATGTGTGTATGTAATAATTGTCTTTTTAAATAAAAAAAAAATAGAGGCTCAAGTTCAAACTTTTATTACGCAACACACAATTGAAAAACCAGCAATAGAATCGTCTGGCACAATAGAAAATAATGTTCAAGATATGATATACCACAAAGATAAAAATGTTATTTTTGCAAATTTTACGTAAGTCGTTTTTTTTTTTTTAAACAATCTTGTGTACAAATTGAAAATCGCCGTTTATATATCTCATCGATTTAAAGACTTGGAAATCTAACATTTAAAAAAAAAATGAGGTTTTTAATTTGTACACAATTATAATATATCCTCCATAAACAAAAATTTATATAATATATTACATGTACTTATCTTAACTTATTTTTAGAGATATGCAGTTGAAGACGATACAGCGCAATGTAAGAAGGGGTTCAGATTTTGTTACTGACGAGAAGTTTGTTTTGTTGTTCTATGCTGAAACTACAGTCAATAATTATCAAATTTGCGTAAGTAATATTTATTTGTTGGACAAATTGTTATACACTGAGAAAAATAAAATATTATAAATATGACCAAGCGAAAATATTGGGAGACCCTATAAAGTTGAATCGATATACCAGTGTGTCTTTCGCATGACTAAAAACTTGGAGTTTCAAAATCTTCTAAAACCAGGGCTGCAAACCAGTTTCGAACCGAACCACAGTTTTGTTCAGTATTTACTCCGAACTATAATGCTCTTCTAAAAGAAAATGATTTTTAACCGAAAACCGAACCGAATCGTATACCTTCAAAGGTGGTTCGGTGCGAAGAGGTTCGTGAAAACTTTATAATACACATTCAGGGGTGTCAGGAAAATATCTACCGACCCAGTTCCAAAGAGATTTCAAGTTTTAGCAAAATACACCCACCTTTAAGAAAATATGTTTTAATTATATAAGTTATATTAGTTGAAACGTTATTGTTACATTGGTAAATTGTTTTTAAGTATCTTTTTCCCAAATCTCTATTAAATCACATAATTGGCAAAACCAATCGAACATAAAGAATGCCAACTTGCGCGAAATGGATTGGGAAACTGTTAACAAATTTAACAATCGATAGTCGAAAATTTTTTATGATATCGTTAAACTATAATGAGTCTAATCACCATGGTAAAATAACACTTTTTGGTCGTGGCCACCTTTGGGTTGATATTGAATGATATTAAAAGTGTTTTTACCCAATTTGGAGTCAATACATTACTAACAAATCGCCATTTTTATACAAAATTCAAAAATGGACGGTAAGTTTGTATGGGGACTTTACCTAAAAATAGGCGTGGCACCTTGCTTTTGATATTGGATGATATTTGAATTATTCTTAAATAATAACCATTTTTATATAAAAATTTGAAAATGGGTGGTAAGTTTGTATGGGGGTTACACCTAAAAATGAGCGTGGCACATTTGATTTGATATTGGATGACATTAGAAGTGTTTTTACCCAATTTGGAGTGAATATGTGCATAAATTATAACTATTTTCATGTAAAAAAATCAAAGAAAACGGTAAATTTGTATGGGGGCTATACTTAAAAATGGGCGTGGCACTTTCATTTTCATACTTGATTTAGTCGTTGGTGAGAAAACCTTAAGTTCTGAATTTCAGCTTAATATCTCTTAAACTGGCCGAGTGAACTGCAAAGAAACAAACAGGAGGACAGACGGACATGGGATCGGCTCGTCTCGTCGAGCTGATCAAGAATATATATACTTTATGGGGTCTACGACGTCTCCTTCAATACGTTACGAACTTTCAGACAAACTGAATATACCCTTCTTACTATGTGTGGCGGGTATAAAAATTCGAAATTCGTCGGATCAGTAAGGGTCACAAAGAGTAAATTCGAGTGTGTGTGGTCATCAAAGTTAAAGTTATTCCTTGTTTCACATTATTTTCTACATTTAGGCTTGGGCACTCTCATTACCTGTTGTAGTCATTGTTCATGTAAATCAAGAGCCACAATCCTGGTCTACAATTACATGGTACAATGCCAGTGTGGATCTATCGTTGAATCCCCTATTGGTGTCTGAGTATGCGACTTGGCTCCAATTATCAGAGGCACTAAATGCAAGATTCGTCTCGTCTACTGGTCGTTGTCTAACAAATGAAAATATTGATTTTCTACGTAAGTTAATGCCACTTTTAAAATTTTTTTTTTCTAATCAATATTTTTTTAGATGAAAAATTTTATAAACAAGAAAAAATATCGCGATTGCAATTCTGCAAACTACCGCTGGCCGGTCTTGACTTTACATTTTCGGATTGGTTCTCTGCCATAATTAAATTAACCGAAACTCATTTACTTCCGATTTGGAAAGCTGGACTCATTACAGGATTCATAAATAAAAATATGGCAAAGAAGGCCCTGTCAAACTGTACAACTGGTACATTCTTGTTGCGTTTTTCCGACAGTTTTTTAGGTAAATACATTCATATGTGCTATACATACAAGCCCAAACCACTATTAAAAAGACAATAAAATAACCTTTCAGTAAAGTACATGTTTGTTTGACTTATCTTCATAAATAACAGAATAGAAACTATTCAAAGTTGCACTTTGATGAAAATGTTTAGAGGTACGAGCTAATAGTGGTTTGGGCTTGTACAATATGTTAAAAGCTTTGCTAATAATTTAATTTATTTAAGGTGGTATCACTTTAGCTTTTCTCGACGCGAATGGCCAAGTTATAATGTTACAACCATGGGATGCGCCCGATCTAATGAAACGTAGCTTAGCTGATCGCATTCATGATTTGGACATATTGAACGTTTTATACCCAACTGATGCCACAATGCAACCGATTAAAAAGGACGAAGCTTTTGGTGAATTTTATACGCGAATTCTAGGTGAGTTTGAAAATAATTAACATAATTTAAACATTTGGTTTAAGTATATAAGACAAGCTGCATTTTAAAATAAACAGAGCGATATTAGTCACTGCACATCTCGTTTATACGTGTACACTAAGTTGAATTCATATTACGAAAAGGTATAGGAAACCAGTGCAATGCGGAATAATTTGAGTTTCGGACACACAGAAGGTCAGATGTAGATGGAGGCATGGCAGACCCATTAATGCATACCTATATACTCCTAATTAAAATGAAAATCTGAGTCGATAAAGTCGATCCGTCCATTCGTCTGTATGACAATCGGACGTATGAAACCAATCGAAGCGCTTTTATCAAAAAAAATCGCGGACAATATCAAAACTACCAAAAATAATCCATGATGATTCTGAAACGCTTGTAAAGAATCAACTGAGCATAACCCATATTTTGTATGAAAAACCCCTAACAAGAGAATTACACGAACTGTTCGCTCTTCCAGATTTTATTCTGATAAATAAACTTACTTGTGTAAAAAAATGCACTTAAAAACAAGGAAAATCGTTTACTTCGGTGAACGGAAACTTAAATATTCGTCACACATATGGGCTAGATGGGAGTCAAGTGCCTGATACAATTCAAGCTTATACACAATATTGGTATCAAATTTTAAGAGTGAATAAGAGTTAAGTTTGTATAGGGCTATGTGTTTTAATAGCCCAATTGGGTTTCATGGATGATATTAGATGGGTTTTTACACAATTTGGAGTGAATATATTTATAAATAATACCTATTTTCATACAAAAATTCGAAAATGAGCGATAGATTTGTATGTGAACTATGCCTAAAAATGGGCGTTGCACCTTGATTCTGCCATATGAACTGCCTAGAACCAAAAAAAACTTAAATTTGGTCAATATCTTAAAAACATTTTGATTGAAACGAATCGCAAAAAGACAGATAGACGGACGTGGCTATCTCGACTCGTCTCATCTATCTTATCTAGAATACATATACTTGATGGGGTCTACGATGCCTCATTTGATGCGTTACAAACTTATGAACAAACTGATAATACCCTTCACACTATGTGTAACGTGTGTTAAAAATTTGAAAATGACTCGTTATCTCTAATGTTTGTTTATGGTCCCAATGCCCTCTTCAGTTTAAGTGTTTAGCCCATCATCAACCCAAGTAAATACAAAATGGAGCAAACAGCTATGTTCCGAATAGATCGGGTCTGCCCTACCCAATAAATAAGAATATCATGAATTCATTTTGCGTATTGTGGGAAACTTTGACGCTTTTAAACGAATTTCATATAAAAATATATAATTAAAAAAATATATAATTAAAAAAACATATAATTAAAAAATATACAATTAAAAAAATATATAATTAAAAATATATATATATATATAAAATGTTGTCTTTTCCAATGCTGTCAAATTGGCGTACTTTTCAAATACTTGAAATGAATTCAATGAGAATTGCAAGAAAAAGTGTTTATAAGATCCATTTTCCCTAAATGATTTCAACCTATGTACACATGTAAATGAGGTGATGTATTTACTTATTCTAGTTTTAACTTATTTAATTTCTTTTTTTATACCTGTTACACTAGTGTAAACAGGTATATTCAGTTGTCGGAAAGTTTGTAACGCATTAAAGGAGGCATCGTAGACCCTATAAAGTATATATATTCTTGATCACCTCGACGAGACGAATCGATTTAGCCATGTCCGTCTGTCTGTCCGTCCGCCCGTCTGTCCGTCTGTCTGTGTGTTGCTGCGCGATTTATTCGCTCGTTTTAAAGATATTGGGCTGAAATTTTAAACTTAAGCTTTTCTGGGTCCTGTGTAGTTTCTATGTTAAAATCAATGTGCCCGCCCACTTTAAGGTATAGCTCCCATACAAGGTACAACATTTTGTCAAGTTCTTATAAAAAAATGTTTTTGTAAATCGAATGGCTTCAAATATGGTACAAATGCTTCGTATACCATGCCAAATCTTCAGTTTAAAATTGGTCCAAATCGGACGCGAATTCCTAAATTTTTAGAGTATATTTAATTTGTTTAGTATTTTGAAATAAAATTTAATACAAATGCTGCACAGAAGGTCTATCAACGTCAAATGATGTGTAACAGGTATATAGTATAAACTTCGGTCCAACCAGTTACTTTTTTCTTGTTTTTAGTTTAATTCTTTAATTTTAATTTTTATTTCATTTTATTTGTTTGTTATGTATTTTCCAGCTGAAGTGAACGATCCCTACGTTCGAAACGCTCTTAGAGTAGCCTTGCTGAATCTTTAAGCCGCTGGCATCAACTTCGGCATCGTCTACCAAAAATAACATATGAAAATATTTTGAAAGAAATTTCAATTTTTACAAATCTCAACAAAAATTCATAGAAAATCCAACGAAAATTGAAATATTTGCATACCTTAAGGGCTTGATGTTAAAAATTTAATATTGTACCTACTTATATTAGGTACATATATATTGTATAAATATATTTTTGTAAAATAAGAATTTCTAAAATAAAATAATAAATTGTATTTTTTTACATAAATGCACTGCATTTTCCTTGCATAGGAAATCCAAGATGTTAGACTCATGTTTATCACCATTATGAACTGATAAATTATAGTCAATTTCACTACAGTAACTATTGGTAAAGGGTGGTTATATTTCAAGGGCCGATGTTGATTTTGAATAAAACACGAATTATAATATAAATATATATATATATATATATATAATTATTTAGGAAATTATTGACATTTCTTTTTATTATGATACATTGACTCAATTATGTATGGAACAAAATATCGGCCAAATGGCCGCCACGGCTTCGGCGGCACACGTCCATCCAATGGTCTAAATTTTCGATGACGCTGAGGCATAATTGAGGTTCAATGTCGTTAATGTGCCGAATTATCTCATCCTATAGCTCTTGAATTGTTGTTGGCTTATTGGCGTATACCCTTTCTTTCAAATAACCCCAAAGAAAGAAGTCCAACGGTGTCAAATCAGATGATCTTGGCGGCCAGTTGACATCGCCGCGACGTGAGATTATTCGGCCATCCATTGTTTTCTTAGCTGTGATATGCATTTTGATTTGAACGCCCATTTTCATAATAGGCCTGAATAACTTTAACGCGTTGCTCGATTGTGTATCTTTCCATGGTTCAAATTGAGTTAGTCTGAAGTTGAGAAATGTCAAAAAAAATGCAGGAAAAAAACTTGATGTTTAGGTGTGGTTCACATTCAACATCGGCCCTTGAAATTTAACCACCCTTTATAAATTGTCCAAAGAAGGTAGAGAACGTGTTGAAGACGAAGAGCTCCCTGGTCGACCATCGACCTCAACGGACGATGCTCACATTCAAAAAGTAATAAAAGGGAGGATTACTTTGAAGAGGTTGAAATTGATTTACAAGAATAAATAAAGATTCTTCATTTTACTTACAAATTCACCTTACTTTTTGCCCACAGCAACATGAATCAGTTGTGGCCTTTCAACACAAGTTAGACACAGGCTATACAGATCACGCTGAAACTCCTATAAAAGTATGCTTAAACTGTTTGAGAATTTTAAGATAAAAATAATTTGTATGAAAAGTCACTAATTTCGAAATTGAACCTGACTATTTGATTTCAAAGCAAGAAAAAAGTTAACTTCGGTTGGACCGAAGCTTATATACATGTCGCATATCATTTGACGTGGATAGATAATTGTGTGCAGCATTTGTATATAAAAATTTTATAATGCAAGGGCATTACTGCTTTTATAAACTTTCTGGCAATGTATTTGTTTTTGCAAAGTTCTACAAATTCTAAAATACGGTATTTTACAGGCAAGCGTGAACAACTACAATAATTTTTTGTAACTGCAACATAGAATTTTTTTTTTATCTTATCGTAAAAACAAACATATGTGGGAATATAACAACAAAAAATAATAATAATAAAAATTTAAAAGTGCTTTACAGTTGCAATGCAATGCTTATAAAAACTTTAAAATTTCTGATTTTGAATATCTGCGAAATCTACTACAAGTTCCTAAACGATTTGAAAAAGTTGTTGTTATGCATTGCGGAACACATGTGTCTCTCTCTATTTATCGCATTTGCCAAAGTATGGCAGCCCTTAAAAATTGCTCATGTAAAGCCCTATTGGGTTATGTTATTACGCCGCGGAACATTTTGTTGTTTACGTTTTGTTGTTGTGTTGTGTTTGTATTAGTCAGCATAGTCAAAAGTAGTGTAAACAAAATACTTTTCATTTTTTTTTTTTCATAAAGTTCAGTGCAATTAATAATAATACTACAAAGAAGAAAACCAAAGAGAATATCTCCAACTCAAGCAAAAAAAAAAAAAGAAGTATCCAAGTTAAAGCAGCGGCATAGATAGACCGGCAGACAGCGCAAGCAGGTACATATGTTGCATTTAATAGCACAATTATACGAGTGACAAATTACAACTAATTTTGCTTATATTATACTTTGTTTTTTAAATCAATTAAATAAAATGAAAATTAAAAAAAAAAAAAATAAATTAATAATTCAACACCTACCCGCCCCCACAAATACCGCTCTACCAACAGGTGGTGTCATCGACTCGCTGTTTAAAGCGCCATCTACTCGCTTGCTTAACATTCTAATCGGTTACAACCGCACAGTCTAATCGGCTCACCCGATAAAGTCAGCACCCTATCAAATAAAGGAACAAAGATTGGCGCACTGTCTTATTCGCACTCATTTATTTTTCACATACTATACACATATATATGTACATAAGTGTCATGTTAGATATGGACAAGTATTTTTTTTTTTCAATGCGAAAATTTTAATTTGAAATTTAGTCCGTTAAAAAAATATTATCCATATCTAACAGGACATTACAAATGAGATATTTTATAGACGCGATAAACTAAAATGAAAATTAAAAGTTACATATTTTTAATGTAGATAAACTGATTATCCCTATTTTTACTAAATTGTTAGGTGTTAAGATATTTTTTTTTAGTAATTTTAAATTTTTTTAATAAAATAATAACCTCTCAACTCTAAGCAGGAGGTACTACTAAATTTATCCTTTTTTTAAAGGGTTGTGTTGTACTCTACCATTGAAATTGTACATACTAAAACCTTACCTTACCTTACAATATTAATATCTTAAAAAACTTAACCTATCTTAATATCCTTATTCTATATTCTACAAACAAAAATCTATATACACAGTTGACCTACATAGTTTCATCCCTTGCATGGTATGAATTTCTGTTCTGACAAAATGAAAAAAAAATGAAAAAAATTTCCCCCGAAACGTTTGTCAATGTATTGTGGCTCACAGCTTAAAAGATGCACTCTTTTTTTTTAAAGTTCCAACTGCGCTATCTTATTTAAATAATCGTGAATCGCCAATTTTTAAATATTTTTTTTCTAGTTAACCAAGGAGTCTCTATTTGTTTTATTAAAATTATATTTGACCAAGTTATCCTTGGAAAACCAAAACAAAATGGAAAAAAAAACTTTAACTTTAATGTATTAAATTGTTTCTATGATTTAGTATGATAGCCTATATAATTTAGAACTGGTTTCATCCCATTTGGCATTAATTTCACCAATTTTTGAGCGTTGTTTTGGATCATTCCTTTAACAATTCATATTTTAGCTAGTCCTGGCTAGAAATCATGTGTTTACAGATAGTATTGTCTAGCAATGCATAGTAAGTTTGAATGATAACAACATCAGATGATAGTACCGGATGTTGCACTAGATAGCGACCGTTCTAGACGAACCAGGACATCAAAATACTTGCCTTGCACTTGTGATCAATCTGTTGGTTGAATCCGAATTGGCCCCATATTCCAAAACAATCGACACTTAGGATCATGTTATGCATCAGAATATCAAAGTAGTCCAGTCTATAAAACTGTCTTCGAACAATTTTAATTTCGAAGTTCTGTGATACCGAGATATTATTTTGGAGATTTACAACAACCACAAAAAAAAAAAAAAAAAAAATTCCCCAAAAAACCAAAAATTAAAAAAACAAAAAAAATGTTTAAAAATGTGAAAAAGCGATAAGGAAAAAGCTAAGAAAATTTTGTTTGTTTTTGTTTGGTTATTTTTTTTTTTTTTAATAGTATTCAACCAAAATTATTTTTAAACAAAAAAAATGTTTCTGCCCCACTGTGATGTTATTCCAATTGTTCCTACCGATAATTTTTATCTCATTTGTTTTTGGAACATAACGGCATGGAACGCGCAGTTTTGGACTAGTCCAAAAAGAGCATACAACTCTCGCGCTCGTAAACAGTCTCAAGTTGGACGTCGTCGCGTTAAGAACCTGGGCAAAAATTTTAGGTGCAGAGAAGAAAAGAAACAAAAGATATAAAACCAACTTATATTTGTTGTACATTAATAAACACAGTAGTAGTGCGTAGCATTTAATTAATAGCAAGTTATATTGCGCATAGTTTAATTGGCATTTAATTGCAATATAAAAATAACGTTTTTAGTGTTAAATAAAAAACAAATAATTTTTTTTTAAATTTTAAATTCAACCTTCGTCATCATCTTTGCAACGGTTGACGTTCGTATTCGATACAAATTGAATGTGTATGTGTGTGTTTAAAAATAAATCAGCAAATACATAACAAAAACAAAAAGGCTAAACCAAAGGAAAAAAAGAACTACAGACTTCGCTGCAAAAGCAGAAGAAGTATTGAAGAGAGTGGGCAGAACAAAAAAAAAAAAAAAACAGCAACAAGAATAAAAAGCAACAATCGACGTCGGCGCGCACATACACACTTACACATACCGATGCATATGTACATATACAGCTAAACCCTTAGGTTGAGGTTGTCAGTGTGTTGAATAAAGGTAAATAACAGCGCAATAAAGCGTTTTAAAATTAATTTGAACAAAAAATTTAAAAATTAAATATTAACAAAAAACGAAACGAAAGTTAAAACATCAAAAAAGAAAAAATGAGCATAGCACTACTTTTCCTTTTTCTCGGTTGGGCATCCCGGCGCTGAAAAAAAGAACATGAAATGCGTGGGCGTTTTTCCTTTTCCTTTATTATTTTTTTTTCGTTTGCATGAGAGTGTGTGCGTAAGAGAGAAAGAGAGAGATAGAGAGAGATTGGTGTTTCTATAGTTGTATATATATTTTTTTTCCTCTCATCGTAACTCCACAAACCCAAACTGTTGCATGCAGAAATCAAAGAAAAAGAAGAAAATGGAAAGGATTTGTTATGGCGCTTATTTTGCTCGTCGTGTTGTATCCTTGATTTTCTAGAACCAACTACTTCGGAGTAAAATGCATTTCTATAGTTTGTAAGAGTGTGATTGAGTTTTTTTTGTTGTTATAAACTTAAATGTTAAACAAATTTGCATTTTAAATGTTTCGATATTTCTAAGAATTGAGAACATTATTTTACATTATTTATATGTCTGCATATATATGAATGAATAAATTTAAAAATATATCTATTCTTTTATAATGTATAAAATAAAATTTTGACTTTATATTGCGCATTCGAAGTCTACACAAATTATACAAAACAAAGAAATTTATTTGTCGATTGTATGGAAAGCATTTAAAATACATAGCTGCATGTATGTACATAACATATATATGTATGCCCTAGGGACGTTGTGTTAATTTTAATTTTTTTCCTTATTAATTTTTACGCAGTTGATTCTAATTATTCAAAGGCTTAAATTAGCCCTACATGCTAGCGCTTTGCGATTATTTAAATCGATTTTCGACTTCTTTTGAGTAGTTTCAAAGTAAAGAGCAAAAATAAAATAATAAGTTTCAAAGTGATGAGCAAAACAAATAAAAATTTACTATTCGACGTTCGATCGAATCGAGGTATCAAAATATCATACGATTAATCAATTGAACTTTTTAAAAATAATTCATCAAATCGAATTTTCTGCAACTAAGTCTAATCCTATTGGCCACCTCCTCTTGTGTCTCGTCTGCACTAACTTCCCAAAATCTGCGTTCGGGAGGTGTATTCAGGTGTATCAGTCTACTGGGGCCTGTTAGCAGCCATGAGTTCTGTACGGCTTTAACAATGTTTTGGTTATCTAAGAGTTAAACCCCTCTCTATTATTAATTTTATTATACATATTGAGATTATTTAAACTGGCAGTTCAGTTGGTTTTTTCTGACTATTTGTCATTGGTATAAATACGTATTCTACTTAGTATTCAAGAAAATGTATTAAACATTTTTTTTTACAACTTTCCTTTTTAAAGTACTCATACCACCAATACAATATATACAAGTTAAGAATCGACGCTTTTCAAATTTTAGTGGAAATATCGATGTCTTTAGTTGTCAACGCATCTCTACTTATACAGTATAAAAACCTTGATCATTCAAATTGCAATTCTAGTACAATTTTATATGGTACGGAATTCAGTTGGTTCTGTTTTAAAAACTTAGATTTTTAATTTGTGAGATATAATTGAACTTTATATAGTAGTTGACTTTTTTCGACACTAATCTTAAGATGCTTATAATTGCTATGAGGTCTAATTTTTTTTTTTTTATATATATAAATAACAATTTGTTGTTTTTGTAGGAAAATCAAGAAATTTTAAATGTTTATTTTTTCCTTTTGTATATTACCTTCAAAAGTTGTGCATATAAAGCTGTTGAGAGAGAGTAAAATGTATCTTTATTTGTTGTTGTTATCGATTCTTGGAACGAATTGTTGAAAATAAAAGAATTTCAAACAGTCTAAGTAACATCAACAAGAACAACAACAACAAAAACAAAATCAAGAATAATAGCACAGCAAGAAAAACAACAACAACAACATTAGTCAACAGCATAGCCAGCTTCAATGTATATTAGCAGCAGCGCCAAGAAAGAAAAACCGGCAGTAGCAACAGCAACAAAAACACATAACATTGTGCTCACGTTCACGTTTGACTCGGCTCTCATTCCTCTTACTTTTAAAGAAAAGAAAAAAAAAAAAAACAACAACTACAAAAAAACATTTTCAAATATGTAGAATTTTCTGCCTTCAGCAACAGCGACTGCGCATCATACTGCATTGCACTGAGCTGCATGCATCGTCATCGCAACATCCATTTTCGGACAAATTACACTTGTCAATGACGTCGCAAACACACACTGACTTTTTCAAGGACTGACTAAAAAGTGTATACACATAAGAAATATATTAAAACATAGAATGATACAGATACGTATCTATAAATATTAAACACCTAAATTTTTAAATATTAACTCACAAGTTGACGTTCAAAAAAAATCTTTATGTTAAAGTAAGTCTTAAAAATCGCTGTAGCTGAAAAACTCCGACTGAATTAAGAAAAGAATTAAATTTTGCCTTTTTTTCTCTTACAATTACTGAATGCGCGGGACGGACATGTCACTTTCTTTGGCTGGCTTTCAATGCACGTCGAGAATATGTTTATTTTTATTGAAATTACCACGCTTTTTACATCGAAACATATCAGTTCCAAGTCTGAGTTCAACCACAAGCTTTTTTGCACAAAGTATTTATATATGTGAGAGGAAAGCGATAAGAAAAGTACTTAAAGTTCATTTCAATCGCAATATACAAATATTTTGCGATTATGCGTTAATATAGTTGTTGGGTTTTAAAAGAAAGGAAGTTGCAAATAATTCATACAATACATACAAAAAATTTTTAAGTAGGTATTTGTTAAATTCAGGGCTGCAAAACAGTGTTGAACTGAACCACAGCATTTTTTGAGCGTTTGCTACAGCTCTTCTGAAAGAAAATTGGTGGTTTTGAATCAAAAACTGAACCATATAAGCGGAAAATGTGGATCGTTTCGTAACTTTTCGAAACAAATTTATTTTAAACTTTGTGACTCTAAAGTTTTGTTGAGTGAAAATTATGCTTCTGTTTATGCCAAAGTTTATGCGGTACTGTTAATAAAAGATCCCATAGACTTGGTATCAATAACAAAAGAATAAGTGTGGCCAATAACTTTAAAGTGATTAAAAATATATATGTTTTTTACTATAATAAATTCTCGCATCCACAAGGCAAAATTTTACTTTATTTTTAATATACATTTTAATTAAACCACATAAACTGAACCAGCGGGTTAAAGGCTTCACGAGCCACTGAACCAAACTACTGACAAATTTTTTGTGGTTTGCAGCCCTGGTTTAATTGTATGTATAAATTTACTTCCAAGCGAATATTGCTAACTCTTAAAATTTCGTTGATTATAAACTTGTTATATAAAATAGAAAATTAAATAATATGCAAAAAATACAAATGATTGCGTATATTTTATTTGAAAGAAATAAAAGCAACCCAAACATATGTACATATTTATAATTATAGCGAATCCAATGATAAAAAAACCCCAATGGACCAAAAGAAAAAAAAATACAATCATCAGTAAGGAGCAAAATAACATAAATATAAGTAAGAACTTTTATTTTATTGTCTGCAAGAGCAGAATAAACGTTGAGTAAAGTAGTAACCAAGTGTAGGGAACAGTAAGCTGTAAACCATGGCGCTTGATACAAATCACCATGTAAAAGCTATTTGAATGATAGGTCGAGGTAGGGAAGCGACTTAAAATGGTGACGTTTATGCCAAATAAACATCATTTGCGAAAAGTGATGCTCCTCTTTGTCCTCAAATCAAGTAAATCTGAGACTTTCTGCAAGGTGCGCTAGAAAAAGATTCCTGTCAGACGCAATATGAACTTGCAAATGCAGTTCTGGAGACCCAACAAGCTATTTCCCATCGTTTGAAAATTTTGAGAAAGTCAAGCTATTTGTTTATAGTGCTCTAATCATTTTTCAAATTACGTCGTAAATTTTATTCTAAATTTTTGGGATTTTTAATTTTTTTTTTGCATTTGTACTCATACATTTCTGTTTCATCAAAAGTTAAAACTACAAGAACACATTTTCTTTGACGTTGTTTTTTTTTTTTTTTTTTTTTTTGTATCCTGAAAATTTCGAAACTTTAAACGAAATGCAACAGTGAAATTTTAACAATCTTATAAAACGTAGACCAAGTTTTAAAATTACAACAAAATTGATTAACTAATTCACACTGATAAGCTGGTCAATGTAAAACCAATTTTTTCAAAAGAAATTTTAAATAATCAATACAAAATAAAAAGCAAAATTAGTTCAAATGTCAATTTGATTGGGTTTTACAAAAACGTTTAGACTTTTGCAAAAATGTTCTAGTTGATTTGTGTTTCATTTTAAGCCGAACTTAAAATCTAAGTTTTTTTTTTTACTATGTTTTTGTCATGGTTGCTAATACCGGCTGACAGACAAAATCCTTAGAAGGTAAATAACATGCTACTTGCTTGGTACTTGTTGCCTCTTGTGGCCTGTCACTCTAAATGGCCACTGTCAGCCGTCCAACCGTCCATTATTACTCGCTAGCAATGCCAATTAACCTTTTCAAGCACCTACGTGCAAATATTTTTATATACTTTTGCATTGTATGTGTATGTGGTACAGTGCTAGACAAAATTATTGTTTAATTTTTATTATAAATAAAAATAAGTTTTAATGTATTGACAAACAAGAAAATTTGAGTAATGTTTCCACTTAGAAGACAGCGGCATAGACTAACAGATTTATCGATATATCGCCTTATGGGAACTGTCACATCTTATTCTGCATTTCGGATGCTTTAATCTGCTATGATCAAACCATAAAAATTAAAAATCTTAAACAGACACCGAAATCTCAGTATTTTGGTGAAAGTGTTTTAGTGAAAATATCCGAAAATTTATACCTTTCTACCGATTCTTCGAAAGTTGTTATTTATTCCATAAGTTGGTCAACTTTTAATATTTTTAATTTCTATATAAAAATTTCAAACTTACGACTCCCAAAGTGGAAAGAAATTCTTAAATACAACTCTATTTAAAATGTAATACTCAAAACTCTAATTGATGTTTTTTCGGGGCAACCATGAGTGACTTTCTTTTCAAATAGTAATTTTATAATTCCCAAACAGTTTAAGCATACAACTATAAGAGTTTCTGCGTGATCAGTAGTCTTTGTCTGACTTGTGTTGAGAGAGCCTCATGTTCCTTGCTGACGTCTCACATCCGATTCCGCAGAAACTATATTATGTTTAAACTGTTTGAGAATAATAAGATTGTAAGAATTTATTTGAAATGTAAATTACAAAGTTTTAGCGATTTCGCAAATAAAAAATTTTGAAATTCGCAGTCCGATCTCAACCAATTCTAGACTGAAGATTTGGCTTGACATAAAAAGCATTAGTACCATA
Organism: Leucophenga varia; assembly: GCA_018903435.1. Classification (NCBI taxonomy): domain Eukaryota; kingdom Metazoa; phylum Arthropoda; class Insecta; order Diptera; family Drosophilidae; genus Leucophenga; species Leucophenga varia. Next base: position 440,775 of record JAEIFJ010003030.1, read on the forward strand.
TTTGAAGCCATAAACTCTATAAATAATTTTTTTGTATAAGAACTTGATAAAATGTTGTATTTTTGTATGGGAGCTATAAGTAAAAGTGGGCGTGGCACTTTGTTTTTAACAAAGCACACAGAACCTTGAAATGCTTAAGTTTACAATTTTAGCACATCATCTTTAAAACAGAGCGAATAAATCGAGCAGCTACAAACAGACGGAAAGAGCTAGATCGACTAATCTTGTCAAGCTGATCAAGCATGTATAAACATTATGGGGTCTACATCGTCTCCTGTAATGCGTTACAAATTTTTCTACAAACTTAATGTACCTGTTTTACACTATGTTCGACAGGTATAAAAATTATTGTATCAAAGCAATACTTTTGTCTGTGACTGTACTTCTCAATCCATTCCTTCTTTGTATATTCTCTTCACAATGTTTTGCTTCTTGTTTTTTCTGTTTACCATACTCATACGTTTTATTTATGCTAATTTCTTAAGTATTTATTTATTTATTTATGAATACATTTTTATCTTTACATCAGAGCAGCACATTAGAGTAGCACGGAGGAGAAATGCAACAGTGAAGATATAAAAAAAAGAATACTAACATGCATTTGTAAATGTTTTAGTTGCTTACGTCAATTTGCACAACAGCGTCTTTATATAACTACGTAACTATTTTTTTTGCGTTTTTTTTTCTTATTGTTACTATAGTATATAGTGGCCGCTTCCGGCCACCGGCGGCGCGCCGTTCAGTGCGGTGAAGCACGCGGCAAATGCACTGCTGCAGTGCAATGTCAAGTGCGTTTTAGCGGCATTGCATGTTTTTTTTGCTATTTTAATCATCAAATTAATACATTTTTTTCGCTTTCTCATTTTCTGTTTATTTGCTATTTACAATGTTAATGCTCTCTTTAGCTATAAGTACTCTCTTCTATATACTGTAAATGAGTGTAAAAATCTTTGTTTAGAAATGAATTTGTTTCTTTTTTTTCTTTTTTTTTTTTTTTTGTTGTAGTTTTAGTCATCTTGTCTTTGTTTATTTGCTGATGTAATTGTTGTTATTGTTGTTGCAGTTCAAATGTTAAATATTTGCATTATTTGTGTACTTACACTTTATATACATAAATACAGAATACAGGTACATATAGACATAAACATTTTTGTGTGGGGTTTTTTTTTTGTTTGTAATTTATATCGGAATTTAATCATAACTTTCGATTTATGTAAACAATATTGGATATTTGTATTAGGATCATAGAAATGCATCTGAAATAAGGTGCAGCAATCTTTATAAAGTTAGTCGATACAAATAATGGTCATAATTGTGTTTTCTTGAATATTTTTGTACCCTGTACACAAAGAGTAAAAGTGTATATTAAGATTGTGCAAATTTATGTAACAGATAGACCCTAATCAGCATTGCCGGTCCGTCTGTCATGCTGTCCGCCGTATGAAAACGATTATCGTGGACCCACCATATTTGAAAGTTATACTCTCCTAAGCCGTCAAGTGTTCACTTGCAAATTATTTTTCTGTAGCACCATTTTAAGGGATAACAAAAGCAAAATATTTGTTTTCAAACCGATAAAATTTATTGGAAAACTTGATTGAACCGCAACCTCTGAGGTATTTGAGTTGAGTGTTTTTTTTTTCGTCGCAAATAACATTTTGTAAACGAAAAAAAAACTCTCAAATTAAATACTCTTCCAAATACTTCAACCCAGGACACTCCCATTGTCATAATTCACCTGTGTTCCGGTCCATAGCGACTTCTCGTGAAATGGAAATTTAGAGATTAACTAGACAGGAATAAGTTCTATTAATAAATTAATTTAAACAAACAATCAAATTTTTCCAATCGACTACGTTCCTTCTTCAACTGTACATGTTTTGCAGTGTTGCCGTTTGTCCTTTTTTTTCTCTTTCGCTCTTTCTCATGATGAACTGTACAGAAGATTATTACAGTTCATAATGCGTGCGTCCGAAAGAGAAAAAAAAGGACAATTTTGTTTAATGTTTTGTTTAATTCCTTGTTTAATTCCTTATAAATAACCGGGGAAAGAAAAACGTTATTTGTTGAAGTAAAGCAATTTCCCTTAGCTATTATTATCATCGAAACCATAAATCTTTGATAATATTTAAAAGTTGTTTTTTTTTTTTCAAATTGTTTTCCATAAAATTTCTTAGAAATATTCTATTTCATATGAAATAGCTAACGTTTTGATCAAATAGTTTTGACACATTAACGCCACATTGCAATGTACAATTGGGACTAATAGATTTTACTTGTTTATGAATTAATTTTGCGTTGGAAATTCCAAATCGATTTTTTTTCCTCGCTATAAGTTATGGAAAATCGTTTGTAACTGCATTATATTGTATGCATATACAATACCTATTTAATATAGTATAAAACACGTTTATTATTTTTATACTTACATATATCATTTTAAATATTATAATTTTATTCACTCAATTGATATTGTTGTTGTTATTTTGTTTGCCTTTTTACTGGTTATATAAATCAACTTGTTTGTTAGGTTAAACTTTTGCCTTTAATAAACCTTTTCTTAGAATCGATGTCGCGTGCTACACAACTGAGCAACCTTGAACTGTAAGACGGAAATAATATTAAATAAATATTAATATTAGAAATACTTTATTCTATTTTATTAATTATTCTTTTTTTTTTTCAAAATATATTTTAATTATTTTACACATTTTACTTAAGAAATTTAAAACATGTATCATTAGGGTGAAACCTTTTAAGATGCCTACTGCTTGTATTGATAGAGAGTACCGAGGACAAGGGATTAATATGTTCTTATATTATGCCGCAATGATTAACCACTTTTGTCTTGAACTTATTATTATTGTTTTAACACTATTTAAAATTATACTTTTCTATAGTTGTGAATATGTATTTGGCTGTTTTATCGGGACTACGAATACTTTAGAATTTAGATTGTGATTTGCGGTTTGATTCTACGTTCCATGCTTGAAATAACTTTCTACTCATTAAATTTTGAAACTTGTAAAGAGAGAAACTTAAAATTTGTATTAATATCAAACTTTATATGAGAAGTATAAACAAATATGTAATTCTATCCTAAAATGATTCCGAACGGATTTTCCAGTTCATATTTTTATAGAAATATCGAATTAAAATTTTAGCCGTGCTACTGAACGGTTAAAAAAAATTTTTGTCTTGAAATTATCAAAAAATATTCTTGATTTTTTTTTTATCAAATTTTTTTTTACCATTTCCGTTTTAATGAGTTGCTTTCCTCAGTTTGAAAAATGATGCGGCAAAATTTTTATATTATATTTATTACCATGGGTTTTTTTAGTTTTAGCATTAGCATTTATGAATTTTATTTTTGCTTCCATAAAGGCGATCTTCAGCAACAAGTTGAGTAGTAGTATCCGATAATCATAATAATTATTAATCATTTATATATTTGGGTCAGCGCATAAAACTTTTGCAAAAATTATCAACAAATGCACACAACAACTATTTAACGTTTTGATTGAAACGACGTCATAAAACGAGTTACTACTACTATGTTAGCTAGTACATATAAAGAAGATTAGCTTGAAACTTATCATTGTATATTTATAAGGCGCTTCGTTGAAAAAGCTTAAGTCTATTATGATAGCACCGTCATCATCAACTCTTTTATCTGACGTTATTTAATATTAAAACAAAAAATAAAAAATAAACAAGAAAAAGCGTTAGCTTCGGTAGAACCGAAGCTCAAATACCCACCACACAAAATTTTAATGAGTTCTTGTATGATCATCAGTGACGTAGATTATTTTTCGCAAAGAGGTTGAGTGGGGACATCTCAAGTTGGGGCTCATATTAGAAGTATATATGTACAATTTTACCTAACATAACGACCCGATCCTTGTCATATCGGTAGTACATTCATAGGATGAGAGTAGGAGTGATTTTACCCAGATTATAGTGAATATCTTCATTAATAAGAACTATTTTCTTACAAAAACACAAAAAAGGGCGGTATATTTGGATGGGGACTATACCTAGAAATGGGCGTGGCATCTTGGTATTGATAATTCGTAGCAAAAACATTCATAAATAATAATTATTTTCATAAAAAAATCGAAAAAAAAGTGGTAAGTTCGTATGAGGGCTATACACGGAAATGGGCGTGGCACCTTGAATTCGACATTAAATGACTTTAAAAGTGTTTTAACCTTATTTGAAGTGAATTCGATCATAATAACTATTAACAATAACTATTTTCATATAAAAACTTTAAAAAAAAGCTGTAAGTTTGTATGGGGGCTATACCTAAAATGGGCGTGGCACCTTGGTTTTAACATACAAAGTAGTAGTTCCCGAGAAAACCTTAAGTTTCAAATTTCAGCTCAATATCTTAATTTTTCCAAAAAAAAATGCTTAGAAATAAACAGACAGACGGACATGGCTAGATCGATTCGTCTCGTCGAGCTGATCAATAATATATATATATACTTTATGGGGTCTCCGATGCCTCCTTTAATGCGTTACAAACTTTCCGACAAACTGATAATACCCTTCATATAAAAAGTAGCTCACATGTCATCCGTTAAATTTTTGGGTTTCCAACTGTGCTTCACAAAAACATCGCTGCTAGTTACTAGGCTTTTTTTTTTTTTTTCTTCTTTTTTTTTTTTTGACAGTTTTTATACCCTGTACCCAAAGTGTAAAAGGGTATATTAAGTTTGTGAAAATGTATGTAACATACAGAAGGTGGCTAGATACCCTATAAAGAATATACATTCTTGATCAGCAGAAAGGGGAGTCAAACTAGCTATGTCTGTCTGTCCGTCATGCTGTCTGCCATATGTTTATGATTATCTAGGAGAGATAGAGCTACCCCTAATTTGAAATTTTCCCTCTCCTAAGCCGTTTTTCTTTAGCCTCATTTTAAAAGGTACCCCCCCTAAACAAATCCACCCAATAATTTGGTGTTTTTGCAGAAAAACATCTTTGATTTTATTGTAGAAAGTCTAAATTTGTGATAGAGAGCTTAGTTTGCTTGCGTAAAATTTTTTTTTGCATTTCTAAAGAAACTTTGTAAAACAGATTTGGTTTTAATTTAATTGTTGCACTAATCTTTTTTTATATTTTTAATAATTTTTTTTATAATTTAATAATATAATATTATTGGACCTAGGTTGGTAGTTATTGTTAACAATTAAATACGAACAATTTTTATTTTTATCATCAAAAATGTTTGTCGATAACTGTTATCAACCAAGCAAATAATTTACTTACTATACACATTAGAATTATAAATGTGATGAGATATACGACAATTTAAGACCCTTCACTGCGTACAGCAAACAATTTTGGAGATGAAATGATTCAAGAATTCATTAAACAAAAATAATACATACTATACAATACATTGTCTTTTCCGATAAGATTAATAAAGATGTTCCCTAGGTTTAAAGTCTTTATTATTTTCCACTTTATCAATATTCTAGATACATATATAGCGTATAAATAAATAAATAATTATATTACACATAGTTAAATACTATCAAATGAAAGTGTATAGTATCTCATGATAAGATTCACTTAAGCAGTTAACCTATCAAATGATTGTCAGAATGGTTGTAATGATTAGAGTTCTTCAAACTTTTCAGAATTCAATTCATTGGAAAACTGGTTACTCAGAAAGAAAAACTAAGACGCAAATGAAATTTATAAAAAAAAAAAAAATAAAAAAAAAAATTTAGTTACAATTATTATGAATGTTTAATTGTTTTTTATTTTTATAAAACCATTAACGTGATCGTTTATGAAACTTTTTGCAATAATATAATAATATTCACAATGATAAAATATAGTATACTAGCGCGTTTGCAAATCAATTAAATTTGTTAAACGTATCATCGAGTGTATAAAATTTAAATAAATTAAATTCCATATACGTCACATTTTGTTTTTCGGAGTAAATAAAATTTTAAGTTTAAATAAAATGCAAAAAGTGCAAAATATATCGTAATATATATGATTTGAAATTCGCAGAAAACATCATTAATTATAAAAAAAAAAAAAAAATTTAATATATATTTCTATATTTAAAAATCAATACTGGATGCTATTTTCTTATTAAGTTTTAGTTTATTTTATTTTATGAATGTAAAATCGAAATATTGACCATCAAGATGAGTCGAATTAACAATAGCGGTTTTTGAATTAAAATTAAATTAAAACAAAATAATCAAAGAAGTCTAGAGGCTAACAACGTTTTGGATCTTACAAGTAAAGCTACCCAAGTGTAAAACTGGATTCGATTCAACGGGTTATATGATCTGATCAAGGAAAAGCTTAAACTTAAAATGTCAGCTCAATATCCTCACGTCAAGTATATCAAAATCAAGTCACGCTTTTAAATACATTACTTTCTCAGCGTATTTGTTACACAAAAATCTAGAAGACAGCCATTACAACTCTATAAACAACTCTATAAGGCATAATAATAATAATCAATAGTTTGTTGCGAAAGTCACATTCTGAATAGTTTTTTCATTTACAAAACGCAACAGATTTAGGCGGCCCACACATTGTTTTCAGTTTTTGAATGTTGCTATACAAATAATCAGTTATAGGTTCTCGATTACAACATTATAAATAAATAAATTATTAAAAATGGTTATGCTTTTTACTAAAGTTAAAACTTTTTTTTTGTAGTTATTGTTTTTTTATAGACTAAATTAAATACTACATTACCACGTGTAATAAATGTATATACGTATATACAAATTCGTAGATACATTTTGCTAAAATTGTACTTAAAAACAGTACTCGGTTGCTTTTCTCGTTATAGCGTTTTACATTTAGAAAAGAAAAAAATTATACATATTAGGGTGGTCCAAATAACTTCTTGCCCTTTTTAGCGCTTTATATTTAATTTTCGTAGATTGGCTTAATATCGTTAAAATAAATATTTTTTAGTGCTCTTAATAAATAACGCTTCAGAAATACTCAAACTATTAAATTCAATAGGAAAATAGTAATTTATTATATTTTGCAAAACTTTTAAAGTATCTATAAGATTGTTATTTTAGCAATGAGTTGTGAGTTTTTGAAACATGTAAGAATTGTATTATTTAATTTTCCAATAAGCCAGTAATACCAGACTGGTTATTTGGTTTTCAACCCAATTAAATTTTGAAGCTTAAAACTCAGATTACTAAAATATATACTATATATATATATATATTTCTTTATATTTTGTAGCGCTTTCTTTACTTATAGCTTGTCTGTAGTATTGAATACAATTTATTCTTGGAGACAGTGACAGAAAATCATGTTCTAATGCAACTGCTGTTTCTTCTATCTAAATTTAGGTGATATAATGTATACAAAATAAAAGTGTATATTAAATATATAGAAAAGTTTAAGATTCTAATTTCCCGATTTACGAATATTTTTATACCCAGTCACACTTAGTGTGATATTGTAAGAATTAGCCCACCATAACATATTAGTCCCCATACAAAGTCACCGCCCATTTTCAAATTTTTTTTTTTTAAGAAAATGGAAAAGGACAGAATAACCGTAGGTTAAAATTTGAACCGCTTATTTTATTTAAACTTTTGTTATATCGGATTCTTAACTCCAAGCCATCCCTTCTCCAAATTTTACAAAAGCCACTGATGATCATAAATATTTTAAAATAATTAAAAAAAATATAAAATTTTTTTTTTGGGTCGCCCTAATATAACAAACATCTATGTATAAGGAACATATTTTTATCTTTATAACAAACGAAACGTTTTATATTTTTTTTGCGTATATTTTTTGTTATTGTATTTTGCTGTTTCTGGTTTGTTTTTGGCGGTTTTTGTTTGTTTTTATTATTTACTTGTTGTTGAGTGTCGATATTACGTATATATAGTATATACCTGAGAGAAAAAATAACGATAGAGAAAGAAAATAAAAAAAGAGCGGCGTGGTTATTGAGATGCTCGTTTTAAAAGATACACAGATTCTACATATACTATATATAAGTATATCGTACATGTATATCGTATTATACATATAGTATATGCGACTTTTTTATTTTATTTTTTCTGCGCTTTCATTTATTGAATTTTTGTTTGTTAATTTTATTGAATTTGTTGTTTTTGTTGTCAAATATATATCTTATTGTTTGTATGGTATATTTGTTGTGTTTTGGTTAAATTTATTTATTTCTTTTTATTTTTTTTTTTTTTTTTTTTTGTGCCAATAGCATACGATTTTTTTTATTTTATTGTGTGTAGATACATTTTTATGGCGTGCATATATTTTTAATTCATTATTCATTTTATTTTATTGTATATAAGAGTCTTTTTCCTGCGCTTCGTTGGTCTAAAATATAAAATGATCAAGGTTGTTTTTCTCTTTTATTGTTATTAATATTTGCATCTGTTATTTGCTTGCTTTCGAGAAATATGTATGTTTTCACATGTTAATTATATACCTACTATATATGTACATGTATACACGACTATTAATTATTTTATACAAAACTAAGGACGCCTGCCACCCGCAACCAATAATTTAGCTTACTTCAAACGTTTCGTCAACAGCAGGTTCAGGCTAATTAAACGTTATATTCTCTCGACTTTGTATATTGATGTAAATAATTTACATATTTTGCACATTAACACAATTAAGTTTTTTTTTTTCTTCGTTTTTTACTCTTTGAATTTCACAGAATTTTTAATTCATTTAATAGAAAAAAATAAATTAAAATAAGAATATCTAAACTAGTTGCCGTCTAGAGCAAACACGTTCCAAGTATACGCTTGACACATATTGAAACAAAATAATAATTATCTCTTAGTCGGGGAACCTGTTTTTTGTTTTCTTGCAAATCCAGGAAATATATTATGCCTAGGGCGGTATGGAAAAATATTTGTAGCAAAATTTTTATGCTCTCACCCCTTTGGATTGTTCTATATTGAAAATAAGAAGACCCGTATGTTTTTTTTTTTTTAATCAGATAATATTTATTGGTGCCGCCAAGCCCCTGAAGATTCCCATATATTTTACATGGGGAAAAAAATCAATTTTTCGTAGATTTAATGTAGAAACCTGGAAAATAAACATTTTTTAACCGGATAACAATGTTTCTCTTCATAAATGACCATAGAAGAACACATATATTAAACCGCATAGCCGGAGCTGTCACACAAATTCTTTTTAGTTGGTTTCAAATCTCTTCAAAAATTTTATAAAATAAAAAAATATAATTAAAAATTAGTTTAAAGTATATTTATACAAAATAACAAAATAAGATGTATTTTTAACAAGTCATGAATTATATTCATTTTTCCATTTTATTTAAGAAAAGATTTTGTCTGACACCGCTGAATGTAAACAATACTAGCAAAGAAAAATGTAGTAAATATTAACTTTTCAAGCTTTTGTTGATCAAATAGAATTGAACAAAAGAAAAAAAAAAGAATTATAGACTTATCAATGTCTTGTGCTTTGACAATTTTGTTAAAAAAAATTTTTTTTGATAAGATAACTAAGTTTGTAATCTTGAAGTGCTCTTCGTTGTACTTATTCGATTTAAGATATTTGATAAATATTATATTGTATTTTTTATACATAGTGAATAATAGTATCTACCGCATACTACTGTGACCAAAAACTAGTCGGAACTAGTTTTATAAATCAAAAAATCTTTATTTATTCTTCCTCATCAATTTCGTCTCCTTCAAAATAGTCCCTTCCCGATATTCTTTGAAGCATGCTAAAAATAGTTCTTCTGGAAAAGCCCTCAGAGCGCGCGCCGATTCTCGTGGAATGTCTTCAATCGACTCAAAACGGTTTCCTTAGAGTGTTCTTTTGTGATTTGGAAATAGACCAGAAGTCACACGGAGTCAAATCAGGTGAATAAGGTAGTTGCGAAACAATATTGGTTGTATTTTTGGTCAAAAAGTCACGAGGAATCTGTACTGTTTTTCAAGAAAATTCAGCATTTTTGGTACCAATCGAGACTTGACACATTTGAAGACCCAAAACGTCTTTAAAAATGGTATTAATTGATCCTTTTCATACGCCAATTTCATCAGCAATGTCTCTTATCGTTAATCGACGGTGTGCAAGCACTAATTCTTTTACTTTTTGAATGTGAGCATCGTCCATTGAGGTTCGATGGACGACCAGGGCGCTCTTCGTCTTCAACACGTTCTCTAGCTTTTTGAACAATTTTTACCAATCATATGTTGTTAATTTTGGTAGAGCTCGGTCCCCGTAAGCCTTCTACAACATTTAAAACGTTACTGCAGCATTTATTCCATTCAGAAAACAAAAATTGATCGCACTTCTTTGTTGAATAATCGAAAAAATAATTGAAAAATCGCCAAATTCACGCTTTTTATCGCATAAAAACAATAGTAACTCAAATACTAATGGAAGTCAGTAACAGTTGGTCCAACTTAAAAATATCGAAAAGCGACTACTTTTTGGGCACAGTACTATATATTGTATATTCGAATGCGAAATAAAGTTTGTGGCGTAAAACTTTGAATAGGATGTCAGTAAAATAGATGTTTACATATATATTGTTCAGCTTAAGTAGACATATCGTTTCGTTGGGACATGTTTAAACCGGTATTACTTTGATTTATATTGCATATGAATTTGTATTTAAATGCGGCTGCAACATTGTTTATTCAAAGCGCTTTCATTATAAGTTTGTCTAGTAACTCAATTTACATACGAGTATATTCTTTATAATTTATAACTGCGAAGTTCTAGTTGCCAGCTAATATTAATTGCATCTTAATGCTGCGTCTACAGTTATATCAGATGTCAGCTGCAGCTACCTTTGTTAGATTAAACTTCATCGATATGTATTGCCTTTCTCGAATGAATAAAAAAAAAAAAAGAAAAAAAAAAAAAACAAGCACTCTTGACGTCATATTGCCTTAATTCCACGTAAACCATTTTTATTTAACTGTTTTATTCATTAAAATTTTTTTTAAACCAACCAGTTTTAAATATCTTTAAAATACCTTTTTAATTATGGTACGTAGAGATACCATTACCGAGAAAATCAAATTTCATGCAAACGAACGAAACAAGTGCGTCGCCGGAGCCTGTAAAAATACACTTTTAATAACTTTGTCGTATGGCGGCGCCGCCTTATGGTTTTATATAGAATTCCTATAGTAAATTTTATTATTTGTTTATACTTTTGCTTTGCTGATTTCTTGGTTTTATATATGTATATAATATATTGTTTATAAAATAAATATTTGCTTAAATTGTACAGATACATCTGTGTTTGCAAACAGAAACCCCCTTTATAATATCAAAGTAAATAAAATATCAAAACTGTTCGTTGTTCTGCTGCCATCTAATTATCTAGTATCAGTTTCTTGTTATTCTCTTATTAAAATATTTATGTATGTAAAATTAGTAATAGTTTCGAACTGTAAACGAATTAAAGCGAAATAAAATATTTTTGAACAACAAAAATAGAGCTACTTGTCCGTTGGTCCATCTATCAGTTAGTATTAATTTTGGTCGTTTGGTGGTTTAATATTAAAATATTTCGATTCGGCTTAAATTTAACTTGAAAATACAGCTTAAACTTTTACAACTAAGCATTTTCGTAGGATGCAAAAGATTTGCTTAAGCTTAATACGAACTAAACTTCGATCGTATTTTATAAGAATATATCTTCGATAGTATTTTATAAATATTTTAAGAGATTATATCTTCGCAGTCTCAAAATGCAACTATTTTTATTTGATCATTGCAATTTAGCATCAGCTGTATAAAAATACACGAAATTCTGCATTCATGCATTATTTATGTTGTGCACAAATATGCACATTAGTGCTGCCATTTTGGCTTTTCTTTTTTTGTTTTCTTTTTCGCCCACATGCATGGTAAACTGTACAGATATGTAAAACAGTATACCATGTGTGAATGTGAAAGAGAAAAACGAAAGCTAAAATGGCATCACTAATGCACAAATGATGTACGAGTATGTATATTCGCATCCGTTTTCATTTTATAAATCTTCATTCACCTTTTAGTTGTTTTTTTTTGCTTTCAATTTATTCATATAAACAAATATTTGAATAAACAAAAACCCCAAAACTATTGCAGTTATGCAAATATATATATTTTTTTGTAATTGTTAAAATAAAACAAGGTCCAAAATATATTAAGCCAACGAGTTGAAGTGAATCTAAATTAAAACCGAAACATCAACTAAAAAAACAAGAAAAAAAGTTAACTTCGGTTGGACCGAAGCTTAAATACCCGCCACACGAATCTTTGAATAGTTTGTGCGATCATCAGTGGCCTATACAATTTATAAATTCTTTTTTAAATGGATTTATGGGGGCTATACATAAAATGGGCATGGCATACTGGTTTTGGAACTGGATGATATAGGAGGTGTTTTATTCAATTTTGAGTGAATACATTCATAAAAATTACCTATTTTTATACAAAAATTCGAAATGGGCGGTAAATTTGTATAGGGGCTAAACCTAAAAATGGGCGTGGCACGTTAGTTTTGACATTAGAAGACATTAGAAGTATTTTTCCCAATTTGGGGTGATACATTCATGAATAAAGCTTTTTCATACAAATAACCTAAAAAAAGGTAATTTTGTATGGGGGCTATACCTAAAATGGGCGTGGCACTTCATTTCCATACTTGTTATAGTCGTTCGGGAAAGCTTAAGTTCTAAATTTCAGCTTATATCATTTAAACTGACCAAATAAACTGCGAAGAAACAAACAGACGGACAGACGGACATGGCTAGATCGATTCGTCTCGTCGAGCGATCAGAATATATATACTTTTGCCTCCTTTAATGCGTTCAACTTTCGCAAATTGATATACCCTTCACTTGTGGGGGTATAAAAATAAATTATCAAAAAAATATATATCTTTAACTAAAATATATATCTTTTAATTTAAATTGCCTTAAAGTAGTCTTTCATTAACTAAATTAAATTTAATTATTTAAATAATGAAATACTATAACAAAGGAGACGTCGGGCATCACTTGCTTCTTGACGGTCCGTCCGTCTGTTAGAAAAATACAATTGTCGCCCCAGGATTGCTTCAGGGTTAGAATATTTTCTAGTTTACACGCAATAATAATTTTATTTATTTAAAATCGAATAGCTTTAACACATTTCTAAGCGTTCTACGTTCCATAAAATAAATAAATTAAAGTTACTAAAATCACCAGATAGATTGACGTGTTCAAACTAACGCTGGAATCGCACCTTATGGGTTAAGCATTGTGTAAAAAATAAAAAATCTCGAAAAAGTAGGCGTTGCCACTATGCCATATATTCGTAAACACTTTTTCGTCATATCTCACAATTTTTGTAATTTTACTTTAATTGTAGAGAAGTTTAAAGTCCAAACATTATTTTCCAAAAATATAAGCACAAAACTGTTGTGCAAGTAATTGACTAGTTTTTATTTATCAGTTTGCAGTGTGATTTAGTAATATTTTTTTAAACTCTGTACCCAAAGGGTATATTAAGTTTGTGAGAATCTATGTAACAGAAAGAAAGAGGCTAGATAGACCCTATATATAGTATTTATATATATTCTTGACCAGCATTAGAAGGGGAGTCGCACCAGCTATGTCCGTCCGTCTGTCATGCTATCTGCCGTTTAAAAACGCCTTTTTTGGAGAATCTTCTAAGCCAAGTGTGCACTTGCGTACGGTTTTTCTCTAGTCCCATTTAAAATGGTACCCCAAACAAATCTACGCCAAAACTTTGGGTTTTTTTTTTTTTTGCATAAAAACATCTTTGTTTCTTATACTAGAAAGTCTGAATTTAGTATAAATAATGCTTTGGATAGTCCCAATATGGGTAGGACCAAAACAAGTTTTAGGTATAGCCCCAATTATCCACATTTTAAAGTTTTGTAACAAACCGGGCAATAAGATAGGACTTAACTTAAAATAACTTATTTGAATAATTAGAGCTAGCCTAAATGTTATGTCCACATCGGAGTATTATTTGATATTGTCTAATAGAGTAGAGTATATTTATTTATAGCTTAAATTAAACAAAGCTCTTCTAGCACGTCTCAATATTTTTTTTTTTATAGAAATAGAATTCAACAATACGTAAAAATTAGCAGTAAAATAATGTTTTTGTTTATATGCATAACCACACTACGTGCCTTTTGTAAATGTTTGTATTTATACAAATCAAATCCATAGTTTTTCTATAACATCGTGTGCGGTTGCTTTTATTTATTTATGTAACTTTTTTTTTTTTTGTTATTGAGCCATAGTTGGGGCAAAAAGCGCCTAATTAAATTTGCATAACATTTGCCTTAAAATGCTAACTGTGCAAAATTAATTCTAATTTTGTATTTATGATTTTCATAACAAAATAGCTGACTATGCGTTTTTTTTTTTTTAGATTTTGCTAAAAAGCCAAATGACGACAATTATATTCAAAATTAAAAACTTAGCTGTTTTGTTCACAGAATAAATGAAAATTATAAGCCTTGGACTACTTTGTTAGTTTAGTTTTAGATATTTTATATTTTAAACTAAGAAAGTCACAGAGCGGAAGAGCACAGAAAAAAATATATAAATGCAACATAAACCATTTTAAAAAAAAAAAAAAAAAAAGAAAACAACGCTTAACCTATCTGTGTATCTGTCTGTAGGTCAGTCTTGAGCATCCATTAAGACTATTATTCGTTGTATTTGTATCTGTATCTGCGCTTAGGTATATCACTGCTACATCCTTTCCATTTCGATGCAACATTGCGCAGGTATATTTTGAAAAGCAACCAGTTTTTAAGGTTTGTGATTACTTCCACTTTAAAATACAACGTCTAAGAGTGTTTTTTTTTTTTTTTTGTTTTGAGGTAGACATCATGACCTGTTTCCACTTTTTTTTTTTTTGTTATTTATGTTTTTGTTCGTTGCTCTTTTTTGATTTTTTTTGTCCCTCGAAATTTTACGCTTCTACTATTTGGTTTTAAGTTGACCATATTTTATTTTTTCTCAAACAAAATTTATTCTCTTTGAAATAAATTTATTAAATTAAGAATATATCAATTATATACAAGAAAGCAATACTACAAAAATATAAATAGAAAACTACAGAACAAATTTTGATTCGTAGGAATTTTGCATACGATAATTATTTGTAAAAGGGATTTTGTCATACTTGAAATTCGTTCTGGGTTTGCATAATCTATAACCAAGAGTTTATTAAAATGTAAGAAATTCTTCGCATGCGATGGTCACTTTATTGGTTTGATTTTTTATTTAATATATATTTTTTTCACTCATTAGATCCTTATCTAATTTCGTTGTGTTTATTCACTTTATCTTATTTTATTTTATTTTCGATTTATATTCACTTCATTTTCAATGCCATTCATGTTTTCCACACAAAGGGATCACTTCATGCTGCTCTCACTGCGGTTCATTTGTTGCTGTAATTTAGGCCCTTTTTTTTGTTGTCAAAGGGGAAATACCAATATGAAAATTAGCGTATGGCGTATAAAAATTCAAATATGTATTTCGTTCTAATCGTTTTACCATGCACTACTGTTGCCTTTTTTTTTTTTTTTGTTTTTGTTAGATATTTTTTTTTTAGTCACGTTTTATGATTTTTGTCGATTATTTTTGTATTCACAAAAAACAACATCAAGCATAGCAAACGCGTACTCGTCGCTATATACTTTGAGGCCATATTTTATTTTGACAAATTCCACACGTTACTTTTTTTGTTTTTTTGTTGTTTTTTTTTTTTTCAAGATGCACGTCTTTTGAATCTTTAAGATTTTTTTTTTTTTTTTCAACTTTGAGATACTTTATGCTGGTAGAGTATGGTTCTTTTTTGTAAATATGTAGTACAACTCTAATTCTTTGTATGCACATATGTGTCTATTTTGAATTTTATATCCACATTGTTTACTTTTGTTTATTTCTATTTGTTTATCGTATATATTGAAGACATATTCTGGTAAACATATGTAACTTAGCGTGGGTTTTCGCTCGCTCTCCTTCTCCGTTTAGCTAAATGTAAACGAAAACGTAAAATAAATATTTTGCAAATGCAAAGAACACAAAATAACTTGTGAGCATAACCGAAGCGTTAATTATACTTGAAGCAATTTTTGTGCTAAATCTGTAAAATTTAGAGAAAAAAAAATGGAAAAACGTTAACTTCCGTTGGACCGATGCTTATAATCGTATACCTGCTACACAACATTTGACGTGGACAGATCTCCGTGTTTATCATTTGTATTCAATTTTATTTTAAAATATTAAACGAATTAAAAATGTTCTTAAACATTTCGAAATTCGTCTTCTCGAGCTGATTAAGATTATATGTATATGTACTTTATATGGTCTAGGGATGTTTCCTTTAATACGTAACAAACTTTCTGACAAACTGTTCATACCCGTTCACGTTCTGGTGGATTTATATAAAACTTAAAAATAGTCTGTAATCATAGACCAAACTGTTGTTGTTTTTAACCAGTTGAAAATATTTTTGAAGGGTATAATCAAAAAAAATAATTTTATTTTCGTCTTTTTTTAAAAAGAACCAAACGTTTTTAATATTCACACCTGTCTTCGTCGTCGTCATTGTTATGTGTTAATTATTTTTATGGCTTGCGCTACTTTAAAGGCTTTTTTTTTTTTTTTTTATTTATTTTCAAGTCTTCCTTGTTTTCTATACGAACTGCGTAAATTAGTAACTAATTTCGTTATGGTAATTTTTGTTTTGCAAATTACAACTTGTTATTATATAAATAAATTTATTAAATAAATGTTAAAACTTGCGATTATGAAGTTCTTTTTAAAAAAATTAAGAAAATTTTGCATTGTCATTTGTTAAATGTTTTTATTTTTAAATGTAGGTGTATAATATATATTATTAATATATTAATCAGGTGATATATGTATAGAGATTTGGCTATGTGCCAGTTTCTTTGCAGGGGACCTTTTCTAAGAAAAAAGCAACGCGCGTACGCGATTATATCAATTTAAAGCAAATAATTTTATTCATATAAAATGTCATCGTTCTATAAAAGATTTAATAGTTAATTTTTTTAAATTTGTATACCCTATACCCAAAGGGTAAAAGGGTATTTTAAGTTTGTGCGAATGTGTGTAACAGACAGAAGGAGGCTAGACAGACCCTATAAAGTATATATATTCTTGATCAGCATTGGAAGAGGAGTCGAACTAGCTATATCTGTCTGTTCGTCCGTCTGTCCCTGCTGTCTGCCGTATGAGAGAGATTATCTCGGAGACTATAAGAAATAGTGCTCCCATATTTGATACTTAAACTCTCCTAAGCCGTCAAGTGTGCACTTGCAAACGGTTTTTCTCTAGTCCTATATTAAAAACTATTAGGTATAAACTATGCATATGATAGTCCACCACTATGGATAGGTTCAATAAAATTTTAGGTATAGCCCCCAATACAAATATAACCCATTTATTAAGTTTTTCTAAGAAAATCCAATTCAATGTGGTATGATAGTAAGATAGGACTTAACTTAAGGTACACAAAGATTGGTTATAGAGTATCTTGCACTCGAACATACTCGACTTCAGCGTTCTTTCATGTTAAAACAATATAATTAAGTAGAATTATGGTTAATTGTATTGATTCAATAAATAATCAATTAATATAAAAGAGTTTTACTTTTTCGTCGTTAGTTATGCGCCTTCGTTTGTCGTGTTGAATTATGTATGCTCTAAGCATTTCCAACAACAACAAAATATTAATTATTATTAATATATGCAAAACCGTAAAAAAAAGTATTTAATTCAAAATAAAGTATCTATAAGATTGTTATTTATTTTTTTTTTTTTTAAATAAACTTAGAACGTTTTGAGTTTTGAGCAAAGAAATTGTTCAATTGTTCGAATGAGACTTCTGTAAGTGAAAGAACGTTTCGGATATGGTTTCAAGACTACAACGTGGGAAATTTTAACGTTAAAGATTGCGAATGCATTGGGATTGACCCAATATGTTAGTTCCAATCGTTTTGGGAAATTCAAGTTTTATATCACATATCTTTAAAAAACATTTTTTTTCCATAAGCAATACCAAGAAAAATACGGGTTTTTTTTCTTTTTATTTAAGTTTTTAGGGCCACCCCTAATATATACAGATATTATTTGGATGACTATGTGCGCTTGATCGTCGATCCGATCAACCCACACAAATTATAATTATATCATATATAAACATGAATTTTAAAATGCATTCGAGTCAATAAGAAAAACGCAAAAGATACACAAAGAGTCTTTCTACAAATATGCAATTCAAAAATCGCAAATTTATGAAAACATTTTTTATTGTATTTTGTTAAATTCTCTCAATTTGAAGCTAAGAGCTGTTCTGCGACATTGAACTTTAAAATCGAATTCCTGTTAAATGTAAACTGAGCTGAGTAGTACAATGAAATGCAATAAATGCAACTTATTCATTTGGTTTTTTATTTGAGACAATTTGGTGTGAATGTCTACATAAACATTTTATACAATATAATAATAATTCGTACAATCATTCATTTAATAAAAAAAAAAAAAAAAAAATGCAAATTAGATGATATATTTTATTAATTAATTAAATAATTAAAATTAACATTAATCCATTGGTATTCTGTATATATTTTTATAGTTTTCCAAATTAAAATTTCAAAAAAAAATATCAGAAAAATCAAAAATAAAATCAAGCAAATAATAAAATCCATAACTCATACAATTAATTGGATAATATACCCTGGATCGCACAGGAATAACATCATCAAAAAAAAAAAAAAAAACATTATGCGCTTTTTATATTAGAAAATATCTTGCTCCATATAAGAAGCAACGACAGCGTAAAAAACATCGCAACATTTCCGATTTATATACCCAATACATCAATTCACTCTGCATACAAAACGGACTATTTGTTTACATAAAAAATTTGAATAAAAACTAACTAACAACAATTAAAAAAAAAAGCATTAAACTAAACCAAAATCATCTGAGTCATCGCCTGAATCGTTTAAGTCTTTTGAAAGAAAGTTTGTGGATTATATATATACTACAATATTATATGAGAAAATGAGTCTGTGGAAGCGTATTTTGTGCAATCTTGAATGTGAACAGCGCATGGTGCAGTACTATGATGAAAAGGGGCTGCTGGACTTACGCGTCTTTCTAGCGCCTTGGATCGAAGATAGAATAATGTGAGTAATAAGACTTCATCTGTGTCATCTCTATGTGTGTCTTAGTGTGTTTCTATGTGTGTGTGTGTGTGTGTTCTAGAGTCTAGTAGTACTAGACTAGTACAAAAATTCCTGTTAAATTTAGAATATGAAATTATCACTGCAAATATTTATCAATTTGCACAGACTTACAAAAATAAAATAAAAAAGCTAACGTGTATCTTAGTAGTATAATAATAACAATAATAATAAAAAATCCAGTGAAGCCATATCACTGCCGCAATTCAGTCGCAAAATGCAAATACAAATTTTTTTCCTTATATAATTTATGCAAAATTATTGTCTACGTAGACATTCGATAGTTACATTTATTCGTTTTTTTTTTTTGTTCGTTCGTTCGTTCGTTTTGTTTTGTATGAGACAAACAAAAAAAAAAAATGTTAACTTCGGTTAAACCGAAGCTCAAATACCCACCACACGATTTAGTTCGTGTTTGATCAACAGTGACGTAAATTATATTCCGCTAAGAGGTTGAGGTGGAAGATCTTAAATTGGGGCGCAAAAAATGCAGCTATAGCAACATTTTTCTTGGAAAAAAAATGGAAGGTAAGTTTGTATGGGTTCTGTATGTTATAGCGGCCCGATCCATATCATATCGGTAGTGTGTTCATAGAATGACAGTAGGAGTGGTTTAACCAAGATTAGAGAGAATATATTCATAAAACGAGAACTATTTTCATACAAAAAATCAAAAATGGGTGCTAGGTTTGTATGGGGGCTATAGCTAAAAATGTTTTTTTTTTGGATAACATTGAAATGCTTTTAGCCAATATGTAGTAAATTTTCTTAAATAAAAACTATTTTCATACAAAAAATTGAATAAGGGGTAAGTTTGTATGGGTGCTATATCTAAAAATGGGTGTGGTACCTTGGTTCTGACATACAAACTGCCTAGGATAAAAAAAAATGCTAAGTTTAAAATTTCAGGGCAATATCTTTAAAACTTTTCAGAGTAAAACGTATTGCAACAGACAGACGGACAGGTAGGTGGACATGGCTAAACCGACTCCTTTCTTCGAGCTGATCAATAATATATGTATTTTATGAGGTCTCCGATGCCTCCTTTAATGCGTTACAAACTTTCCGACAAACTGATAATTCTCTAAACACTATGTGTGGCGAGTATAAAAAAAATGAAAAAAATCAGATGGAACAAGCTTCCTAAACATTTTTGTGTGTGTTTGTTTGTTTGTTTGAATCTTATTTTCACTTTGTATATTGCAGGTCTGAACAGATTACACCCACATCAACGGAACAATTCGAACGTGTTGCGCATAAGTTTTACGAAGATTTGCAAAAAAAATTGATCTCAACGCGCAGCGATAGTCTGCTAAAGTATAAAGTAGCAGAATTGTGCACACAAGCTGCTCAAGTACCTGCTTTGGAATTATATACAATTTTGCGCAGTGGTTTACAAAAAGAAATACAACTAGTGACTGAGATTTCTACTACGCCTACTCCTACCAACAGCAACGCTACGAACTCCACTACACAGATGCCCCACAGTCCCTATAATATGGCCAATCCAGCCGTTGCCGCGGGCATGTTGAGCACCGGCATGGGCGGCATTGGCATGAATGCATTGACCAATGGTGGCAGCAATATGATGCCACCTGGTATGCTGCCCAGCAACAGCAGCCTAACTAACAGTGATTTGTACAAGGCACATCATCATATACAACGCATAATTGCTGAATTCGATCAGGTATATCAGGATATACAGATATTTTTGCAGGAATTTCAAGCATTCCAGAATTACTTTGCGACCAATAATCCAAGTCAGATTGATAGTACCGTTGAAGAACAGGCAAAATTACTGTTCCAACGCAAACCGGTTATTGTGGCCAATCAGAGACGCTACTTTGCTGCATATGAAAGTGTACAAGATACTGGTGATTAACGAACTTAAGAACTGGCGTCGTCAACAAGCGCTTGCCGGAAACGGTGCACCGTTCCATGATAATCTCGATGAGATACAACGTTGCTTTGAAATGTTGGAACTTTTTGTCGGTAAACTATTGCAGAGCGTTAGAGATATGATAATGTTCCGCATTGGTGGTGATGATATTGAACTTACACAACTTATGGAACATGTACAACGTGCACAAAAGAATCTAGTGCTCTCGGCTTTCATTGTCGAAAAACAGCCACCACAAGTGATGAAAACCAATACCAGGTGAGTGCAACAAATAATAAAATCTTAAAAAAAAATAAAGTTTTTAATTGTTTTTTTTTTTATTTTTACAGATTTGCTGCTGCTGTGCGATGGCTAGTCGGTTCCCAACTGGGCATACATTTAAATCCACCAACAGTTGAGTGCATCATATTGTCAGAGGCCCAGGCGCTTCGTTTTGTTTCACAACGTACAATTGGCGATGCTTCGGGTAGCATTCCGGCTGCACAATCTTCGGGCGAGATACTAAACAATGTTAGCAATATGGAATATCAACAGAACACACATGTCTTTGCGGCACACTTCAGAAATATGCAATTGAAGAAGATCAAACGTGCAGAGAAGAAGGGTACAGAAAGCGTTATGGATGAGAAGTTTGCTTTGTTGTTTTATGCTGTAACCACAGTTAATGATTATCAGATTCGCGTAAGTTTTGCGCATTTAACTGAAAAAATCCTGTACTTAGGCAAAAATACAATAATTTTTTGTTTTATTTGTATTTAGGTTTGGACACTTTCCCTGCCTGTTGTAGTCATTGTGCATGGCAACCAAGAGCCACAATCGTGGGCTACAATTACATGGGACAATGCGTTTGCTGATATTATGCGTGATCCTTTTTGGGTTACTGATCGCGTTACATGGTGCCAGCTATCGGCAGCACTTAATACAAAATTCGGCTCGTCCACTGGACGTATTTTGACAAACGATAATATAGAATTTCTATGTACGTAACTATTTTTTGCTTTTTTTTTTTTTTACAAATATATTTATAATAAAAATGATTTATTTTCAGATGAAAAACTCGTGCGAAGTGACAATATCAGCGATCATAGTGAGCTGATATCATGGGCACAATTTTGTAAAGAGCCACTGCCCGATCGTACTTTTACATTTTGGGATTGGTTCTTTGCCATTATGAAATTAACCAAAGACCATTTGCTTGGCTTGTGGAAGGCTGGACGTGTCACAGGTTTTATAAACAAGCGTAAGGCGCAGGAGGATTTGTCACATTCAAACATGGGTGTTGGCACATTTCTGTTGCGTTTCTCTGACAGTGAATTGGGTAAATTAGCTTTAAATTGAATTTGTCGAAACATTGTAAATAATTTTGCACGTTTATGTTTAGGTGGTATAACTGTGGCATTCGTTAATGAAGATGGTCAAGTGTTGATGTTGCAGCCATGGACTGCACGCGATTTAAATATACGTAATCTGGCTGATCGTATTAATGATTTAGAAATTTTGCGTTATTTACATCCTACTGATGCCACAATGCAGCCGATGAGACGTGACGTTGCCTTTGGCGAATTTTATACACAACGTCAAGGTGAGTTGGCATAGAAATAAATATGTCAGTAAATAATGTTATTCGAAACCTAAACGACCCTACTATCTTCAGATAAATGATTGTGTTTAATGAGAAAAGTCGTCTCCGTTATGAAGACTGTAAAATTACAAATATTAGACCTAGAGATATGTGCCTATGAGGAATGCTAATTATAGTTTGAGAATAATAATGGAAGACAAATAAATTTATGTTGCCCTGACTCATTAATTCGATAGTTGGTTGGTGGCACAATTTGCGACAGCTTCCATTATCATTCTGAAAAGTCGTGCAAACTATTTTTTTTATGCCAAGACTTGTCAAACTTTAATGTCTGATTTTTCGTGCATGACCAGTGGGGTGCTGCCCCTCGGGGAGCATCGTGGTGGCTGTGGTTTAACACCAATATGCGGGTAGAATTTATTCGTAAACTTGATGTTGGATTGGATTCCTATAATTGCCAATTCTGAAATATATAATAAATCTTTTGTTTAGTTAAACATTTTTTGTAAATGAGATATGCATTTGTGAAGGTTTTTTTTTTTGAAATAGCTCAAACTTTATAAGAATCCATTAACATGGAAACCAACTTTATAGCGATCGGTCATCAGACAGACAATAAATATTCATGTTTATAAACGTTTATAGATTATATTCTATAAATATTGTTATTATTATTATTATTTAATTGTATTTTATTTTATTTATTTTAATTTAATTGTATTTTTTGTTTTGTCAAAAACAGAAACAACAGCACGCTGCGATGGCTATGTTCCCAGCGAAATAAAAGTGCGCGTGCCGGCCAGTGAAACTGGTTCGTTGAACGCTACACCACACCATATTATGCAGTCACCACATCATCCGCAACAGGATATGCCCATGGGAAAGTAAGTGTTCACGGTCCATAATTTAATATATATGCTCTTGTAATGTTAGTTGTCCAGTCACTTTTTTTCATTTGCCTTTTAATTTGTGCTCGGTTGAATCTAAAAATAGATGCAATATTTTATATTATTTATTTTCTTAGTTTTGTTATGTTTTTAAATAATATTTTTGATTTTTTTTAAATATTTTTTGTTAATTACCAAAAAAAAAAAAATATTAAAATAACTAATCAAACGATTAAATATTCATTTTTCTTTTAATATTTTTCCTTATGCCAGTTTTTTTTTTTTTTGTTAACAATTTTATGTTATGTTTATTTACTAAAAAAAAAAAATAAAAATAATAAAAAAAGTTTAATTAGGTTTGCAATACTTTGAATTTGATACAAAGAAGAATTTTATTGTTGAGTTACACAAATTACTAATAATACAAAACTAACAGCAAAAAAAGAAAAAAATATGTTTATAAGACAAACGAAAAAAATGTCGATACTGAATAGCTTTAATATTTGAAATGCCGCGTGTTTTTTGCTCTACAATTTTGTTTAAACGAATTGTTTAAAATTTAAATTTTAACTGATGACTATATTGTTATAGCTTCAGCTACTCCCCTACGACACCAGCATCGATCGCGTCGACTACTTGCTATCCATCGAGCGTCACTAATAGTCTATTTGATGAATCATCTGATTCTGATGAATGTGTTGATACACTGCAAGATATTCTTAATTCGAATCCATCCCAAGAAATTCTTGGTCAATTAAGTCACATTATCTGTAATAATTTAAATGATAAACATCTAAGTGATCTTGGGAATATAAGTGATGTCGAATTTACATATTAAAAGTGGCACAAAAGGAGAAGACTTGTTGGGTTGTTTATATTGTGCTGATCTGTGAGAGAAAATAAAACAAAAACAAAAAAAATTAAATGAAACCAGGTATTATTTAAAAACAAAATCTTTTTGGTTACTTTTTCTTTTTGTTTTGTTTAATTTACGCCTTAAATGTATATTTAAACAGTCACCTTCTTCACCCAACCAACCAACCACCCACAATCAATCAATCAAATAATACAAAATATAATTCACAATGTGCATTTAAAAATCTTAATGATTTTTTTAAAACAATTATTTTGTATAGTCATCATTTGTTAAATCGTTTCGTGTCACCACATAATGCTAAAAAAAAGTTAAAAGATCGAAAACAGCCCCAATATATGCATTTCATTATTGCACATCATTTCATAAATTTCTACAACTAACAAGCTTTAGAGCAAACTAATTGGGATTATTGCTTGGCGTGTTTAATATCATCTACAATATGGATTTATATGTATACCTATAAAACAAAAAAAAAAAAACCAAAATAAATGGCAATGATTGTTGTATCAAATTGGTTTTGTATTTTCTATAATTTCAACGAGAAGTATAGGTTGTCAAAATTTTCAAAGTATTGCCAATCTGATTATACTTTTTTTTTCATATAAATTTACGTTTATACATATCTGTAAATCAGAGGTGGGCACGACGTCGTATGCACATTATGCACATTTATTTTTTTTTTTTTTTAAACACATAACTACAGCTTACATTTTTATACATATACGCAGCAACACTAACTAGTGCGAATAACACACACACACACACAACTTTGGCTTTCTTCGTACTTTTTTCTTTGCCTACAAAGCAACAACACATTTTTATTTTTTTTTTTTTTTTTTGTTAGACAACAGTGATCTACAACGTAGATTTTGTTGCGTATGTGTGTACGAATTTTCCAAGTGCTAAATTTATATGTATATGTTTTGGTGTTTTTATTTTCTGTGTTTTTGGAGTTTGGACTTCCATAAGAAACTTTTACCCATGGTGAAATTATATGAGGGTGTAGAAACTAAGGTTGAGAAACACTTTTGGTTAAAAAAAAAAAAAGAACAAGGTCAGAATACCATTTCTCAATATAACTTCACCATGCTTTTGCTGCCCACCTCTGCTGTAAAATATTATAAATTATTGAAAAAAACGAAAAACATTTCTTTAATAACCAAAACATTTATTTCTTAATGCAGCTTACAGAATAGCACCCTTATGCACCTTTAAACAAAAAAAAAACATAATAATATTGGATTTTTTTTAAACTGCATAAAAATAATAATTTATATGCGAAATTAAATGCCAATGCAGCAAAAAGAAAGACATTTTTAATATTTAAAAAATAAAAAGAACAAAAAAATTGTTTTAAATATAAAATAATAAATAAATATTTATGTTATTTGTTGTAAATGAATGTTAAAATGTTTACTCATTGTAAGAGTAAATGCGTTACTTGTAAAGAAAAAAAAAAACAACAAACAAAAGAAAATATGTAAACAGACTTAAAAAAATTAAAGAAATTTAATTATTTGAATTAGAGATTTTGATGTGGAACGGAAATTACGCTGAGTTCCGAAGCGTCAAGAAAATTTAAATATTTATATGTTTTTATAAATACTTGGATTTTTGGAACCGAAAGTTTTGAACTCACAGCATTTCCGTTCAGGCAGTCATTTTATGATCGCAGGCAAAGCAGATTTTCAGTCAAGTCATTCGTCTTTAATATTAGAATAGGAATAGCTTCATTTGTTAATTTAAGAAGTATAAAAATTTTAATATATTTTTTTTTTTTTATCATGCATGCTAATACATAAATTTTAACTGCTCCTTTCATTGCTTTTTTTAGTGTATTGTTGGCTTGTATCTTGTCAATTAGTTATATATAATATTATGCACTTTCTTATTATTAATATAAAAATAATTATTATTTTATTTTATTAATTTTTTTTTTTTTATTCTCTGTTTTGTTTTTGTTT
Organism: Leucophenga varia; assembly: GCA_018903435.1. Lineage (NCBI taxonomy): Eukaryota > Metazoa > Arthropoda > Insecta > Diptera > Drosophilidae > Leucophenga > Leucophenga varia. Next base: position 467,285 of record JAEIFJ010003030.1, read on the forward strand.
TTTTTTTTCTATTTTTGTTGTTTTAGTGTTAATAGTTATCATCAATTATCCGAAATTGAATCGATGTTGTATAGCGATACTATGTAAATCTAAAACGAAAAGCTTCGATTTGATGCAATAAGAAGAAATAAACGCACCACAATTTATATTACAACAACAATTATTTACAATGAAGGAGGCAGGAGGGAACAACGGTTGAAGAAGCTATTTATACATTTTTTGACGTTCAACAATTTTATGATTTTTACATTACTTGATGTATATGTTTCGATCATACTCTAAGCGATACTACGAGTAAATAAGCTACGGTGTAAAATTCTTCTTCTATTATTAACGTTTTTATTTTTAATTTGTCAATTAAAATTGCACGGATCTATAGTCAATGCATGTTCGGTATGTATTATTTTATCATACAATATATACTATACATCTAGTACATATATGGTAGTTATTTAAATTAAAAAAAAAAAAAAAAAAAACCATGATGGAAAATAATCTTGGTTGTGATTTACAAAATGAAATATAAATTTATTAACTTCGGTATAACCGACATTTTTTATATACGCGCTAATCCAAAGAAAAAGTACAACAATGAAACAACAAATTTTAAGATACTCTTATTCTTTTTTTTTAATTAAAATTGGAATACTTAAATGCATAGGTTACTTTAAAAATATAACCAAAAAAGATTTTTCAAACTCAATGAAAATTATCAAAACGTATATCGAACTCGAAAACGACTTCTGTTTTTTTTTTTTTTGTACAATGAAGGATTAGCCCATATAGATACGCGTATTTTTAAAATTGCAGAAAAAAATTTACAAAAAAAAATAATAATTGAAATTAATTAAAATTAATATTGCAAAAAAAAATATAATAATAATTACAGAATAAAACTAATAATAGAAAAAACTTCAACTTCGAACAAACTGAAGCTTAAATACCCATTACATCAATTGCGTAGATAACTTTTCACAAAGAGTTTGAGATCAATGGCCCAATCTAAACTAAATGATTATGTTGGCGTTCACTTATATACGAATTTAGTTAAAACTTTAAATACTAAAAATTTATTTCGAAGCTAATAGCTTTATTACTAAACGTAGAAAAATGTATTGTCGGTTTATATTTTGATTATCTCTAAAAGTAAGACCGGCATTATATTCAATAGAACTTAAAATTTCAGCCCAATATCTTAAAAGCTAAGCGAATAAAACGCGCAGCACCAAGACGACAGATTTATCTCGTCAAGATTATCAATAATATATATGCTTTATAAGGCCTTCGGTATTTCCTTTAATGTTTGATGGGTATTTACAAGAGGCATTATCTAATTTAACATTAAACATAAAAAATAAAATAATATGACAAAGAAAACATCCTTTTAAAAGTTTACTTTTAAAAACATATGTAAAAAGGTATTGTGAATGTTTTATTTTTTTGGTACAGTTGGTACTGTTGGCAAAAAGTTTGTATGCACTTCATACTTATTAATAAGTATTAGGTTTATTTTGCTGAGTAATTTAATCGTTAAATACAATTCTAAATAAAAATAATGTTGAAAAGTAAAATTAAGATTTGGGCTCAATACACTAGTTTACAGCCAAAAAAGTTCTGTGTTCTCATAGATCTATTTTTCTTAAGGATCGTTCTCGAAATATCCTCAAAAAACATGTTTTTTGAACTTTTATATTTTTAATATATATCTAGAGAATGGATAGTTTCAAACAGCTGAACCGTACATAATTTGAAATGTTATTACTTCTACACGACGATGTACTACTTGTAAATATCAAATGAATCTTTTTCATGGTCATTTTTGGAATCTACGGCCCAAAAAAAGAAAAAAAATATTTTTATACCATGTAGCCAAAGGGTAAAAGGGTATATTAAGTTTGTGCAAATGTATGCAACAGACAGAAGGAGGCTGGATAGACCCTATAAAGTATATAGGGGTCGAACTAGCTGTGTCTGTCTATCCGTCCGTCCGTCATGCTGTCTGCCTTAATGATTGAGTACCTTTATATTAGATTAAAATTTTATAAATATTTCATTAAACGTTACCAAAAGTATCGATAGTTTGGAGCTCTACCATTAAAATGTACTTGTATGCTACTTTGTTTTTATTGGGGGAAATGTTTTTTAAAATAATGACTTATTTCATTGATTTCCAGGCTTTACACTTGGGTACTTTTTGCCAATAAATATTTGTCAGAACATAGAATTAACAAATTGATATACTTACTGTTCGTTCCTATTAAATGTTACTTTATAAGGAGTTCAGAAAAGAAGAACAAACATTTCAAATATAGGTTTGAGTAAAAAAACATATTTTTACAGAATACGATTTGTTTTTTTTTTTTTTTGCCAATATTTTCTTTTATCGGAACACAGAATTAACGGTTCCTTATACTTACTGTTCCTATTAACTGTAATTTTAAAAAAAAACTTTTTGAATACATGTTTTTGAACTCTTAATTAGTCAATTTAAAAGTGTTTGAAAAGAGTTTACAAAATTATGCGAATTTTTGATTAACAAAATTTTAAACATGTCCAAAAATACAAAATTGACCAAAGTCTCGCTAGAAAGAGATACTTTTAAGATCACAAATATTGAACAATTTTAATACAAAAAAAAAAAAAAAAAATTATTTGGTCTTTAAAATAGAACAACATATAAATTTTTTGATAGTCAAAAATAATAATAAACGTTTGCAGTTACAATTTTTGTAAATGTAGTTTCCGAAAAATGTCATAAATGCCAGAAGTTTCTGTGACTCAAAGTTTTTACAAAATCTATATATCTATATATCTTTATTATTATACATATTAAACTAGTTATTCAAATATACAAAAAATGGTGTTTTAAATGTTATTAGGAAAATTTTTATCTATTGATGTTTAATAAATGTGGTGGTTAAGCATTAAATGTGTTAAACGAATTTTAAATGTTTTTTTTTTTTTTATTTGTATTTTTTAAAAATTTTATTGCATGTTAATTACTATTTAGGATCTTAGATAATTGTTGTATTTTTAAGTACAAAGGAATGTAACGAATTTATATGAAGAAAAATAAAACAAAAGTCAATGAGGGTTTCAATGCAGGTACTGCTAGGATTTTATTGTTGTATACGTAATTTAAAAATGTTTTAAATGTAACAAAATAATCTGAAATAAAAATGATAATATTACGAATTTATTGACAAACAAAATTACAGGAATACTTTCCTTCTATATTATATTGTAATAAAAACAAAAATAATAAAAAACGACATTCTAGTGAAATAAGAATTCCCAATATGCAGGATTTAAGTACAACGACAAGAAATAAAGAAATAAAGATATATATATTTTTTTTTTTTTTTTTGTTTTTAAAAAATCATATTAATTTTTCTATTAATTTTTTATTTACAGTGCGCGCAGCTTTAAAGATGGCGCATCATATGAAATTGAATTTTATTGCATGCAAAACTGTTTGTGATTATGGCATCCATACTGTAGTACAGTGTACACACGCATACTCAGACAGACAACATTTTCTAAACACACACATACACAACACTTTCTTTTGCATATGTGTTGAATTTTTTTTTTTATATATATATAAATAAAATTATTTTTAATATTTGAGAAGACAAAACAAAACAAAAATTGTTAATGAATTCAAATTCAAATTTGTTGTCTCTCATTTTCATTATTTTTTTTAAATTAATGTCGATATTTATGAAAATTTATTTTTGAATTAAGAAATTATTTTTTGATACAATAATTTATCTAACGTTCTGTATAAAAATTTTGTAAATTTTCATTATTATTTTTGTTTTGCATGTTTCTGTTTAGCTGTGCTTGTAATTAAGACGTTCTGACCTCTTTTTTTAAACAAATTTTTTTTTAATGTATAAAAAAATAATGAATGAAATTGTGCAAAATCTAATGTTAAAAAACAAAAGATAAAAAAAAACAAAAAAGAAAAGAGAAAAAAATATTTTTAAAAAATGTTTTAGGCTAAACTTAAATATAAAATTTAATATTAAAAAAAAAAAAAAAACAAAAAAATTTTGAATTAATAAAAAAAGTGTTAATTTAATTACTATTTTGTTGAATCTATGTTAATGCTTATTATTAATTATATTATATAATTATTAAGTTTATTTTTGATTTAATATGTATAAAGAAAACAAAAAAAATAAATTCTCGCTGCATAGCGTGCTTTTTTTTTTTTTTTAATATAAAAATAAAATTTAAAAATAATTTGTATTATATGATTTGATTAGAGCAAGAAAAAAACAAAAAATTTGAAAGAAGTTTGAAAATATTAAATCATTATGAGTCTTTTAATTTAAGTTTGTATATTTTGATCTTTGAAATTGGCTTCCATTATTAATTTGTCTTATTTTTAAATATATATAACTTTATGTTTTTAGTATGTATTCGCATTTTATATACTAAACTATATTCATGTTAATCGAAATGAAATTTAATTAAAGAAAAAAGTCACTTAATGATTGAAAAGTTTGCACTTAATATAACTAAATGTTTTAATGTTGATGAAAAAAAATATATATAATTATAAAATAATTGATCTGCGTATAAATGAAAATAAAAAAAAAAAGAAACAAAAATATTTTATTACAAATATATATATATATTTATATGTATACACAAAAAGTGCAGTAAAAAAAAATTAAACTCTAATTTGTAAAACTAAGTTGTATCTACGTCTGAAAGAAAGTAAATAAATTATATTTAAATCTAATTATTGATTAATTCACAAATAAATATGCCGCACTGCAAAACTATTTTTGATGTGTTTTTATGTGCGCTTTAAAAAATATGTAAAAAAAATACTTTTATGTAAAAAAAAGTGGACATTTTGCCAAGAATATATTAAATTTTCAATACAAAATTTATATTGATTAAAATACACACTCAAGTATACACTACAAAAAAAGGAGAATATTTTTGCAGAAATGAACTCAGTTACAATAAAAACTCACCATACACAAAATATATAACAAACAATGTTAAAAGTAAATTTAAATGTAATTTTAATTTTATTGAACAATTCTTGTCAAATGCCAATAAAAATTTAAACTTACAAAAATTAAAAAGTTTCTTTTTTTACGCTAAATCAGAAATATTTCATTTCTTTTATAGTAAATACGCTGGGTGCATATCGATTGGTGAAATGAAGGTTTAAAGATTACGCCACAATCGAGAGGTGGTATGATGGCTTTTGAGACAATTATGATAATAAACAGTTTTAGTACGATTTGACTGGGAAAAGTTTCGACTTTCTGTCAAAATTAGGTGATTATGGGTAAAAATGCTGTTTAAAATGGGTAAATAAAGGGTAAAAGGGTATATTAAGTTTGTGCGAATGTATGTAACAAACAGAAGGAAGCTAGATATACCCTATAAAGTAAATATATATTCTTGATCAGGATCTTGATTGGAAGGGGAGTTGAACTAGCTATGTCTGCCGTATGAAAACGATTATTTCGGATACTATAAGAGACAGAGCTTCCATATTTGAATCTTAGCTAAGCTGCCAGGTGTGCACTTGCAAACTGTTTTTCTCAAGTCATATTTTAAGTTGCACACCCCATACAAATCTACCCCAAAAGTTTTGGGTTTTTCAATATGTTCAATGTTTCTTATTCTAGAAAGTCTAAATTTCTTACAAATTATGTCTATGACAGTACCAATGAAATTTAATAGGGAAAATTAATAAAATATATGAGCATATATTGACAAATATTATTTCTGATAAAAATAGTTATAATAAATTTGGTGCTTGGTAGCGACAAACAAAAAATAGATGGTAAAAGTCGGCCAGTTTGGATTTATGACATCTATATAAAATAGTGGTATAGACTTTTTGTACCCATTTTTTAACTATGTAAGTGAGACCAAATGCTGAGTGGAATATTTATTAGTTCAGTTGAGTTTGTTTTCGAAAATGTTGGAATTAGACAATTAATCTGCCCGCCTCCCCAGTTTTTAAAATTTTTTCCAACCCCCTCAGTTTTCACGTGTCTACATTGAATATACTAGTAAAAACAAGAAAAAAGTTAACTTCGGTTGGACCGAAGTTTATATACCTGTTACACATCATTTGACGTTGATAGACCTTCGTGTGCAGCATTTGTATTAAATTTTATTTCAAAATACTAAACAAATTAAATATACTCTTAAAAATTTAGGAACTCGCGGTCCGATTTGGACCAATTTTAAACTGAAGATTTTGGCATGGTATAAGAAACATTTTAACCATATTTGAAGCCATTCGCTTTATAAATACATTTTTTTCATATAAGAACTTGAAAAAATGTACTTTTTGTATGGGAGCTATACCTAAAAGTGGGCGTGGCACATTGATTTTAACATAGAAACTACACAGGACCTAGAAAAGCTTAAGTTTAAAATTTCAGCCCAATATCTTTAAAACTGAGCGAATAAATCGCGCAGCAACACACAGACAGACGGACGGACGGACAGACAGACGGACATGGCTAAATCGATTCGTCTCGTCGAGGTGATCAAGAATATATATACTTTATATGGTCTACGATGCCTCCTTTAATGCGTTACAAACTTTCCGACAAACTGAATATACCTGTTTACACTAGTGTAACAGGTATAAAAATGATTAAACTGATTCAGGAAATATCCGATAACAATTCATGATTAATTATGCCATCCTTAGTGTTTTTCATGATCTGTTCTTATTTGAACTTGTTTCGATAGATTCGTTTTCGGTTAAAATGGGTTTTTGTTTTTTCTTACATATCCAACAGGTCGATTGGTGAATATCGTATAAACTCATAGTGTTGGCATAATATTCTTTATCACTTTAACAAGAGAAATGCGTAGATATGCTTTTAAGTGAGTTACGGTCAATGAACTAGCCTCAGCACTCACATCACATCATGAAAATGAAATGAAAAATGTACTTTATACTGATACGTCAAGACTAAAGTTAACTACTTATCTCGAAGAAAGAATGAAAATATACGTATAGTAGATAATTATATAATATTTATTCACTTCATTCATTTAATCACGATTCGCACTCCGACAACATTGATTTAGAATACACATTTTCAACTATTTGCACACGACATTGAATTGTTTAGCCACGATAACGCATCTTAACTGAACGAAGCTGAGCTGCAGATACAAGTGAGCATTGTATTTAAGTAACTAATTGTAAGTAAAAAAAAAAAAAAATAAAAAAGTTTAGCTTCTCTTAATATTTTAAGTGTTGACAAAATTGATATGCAAAGCGCTACTGTAGCTGGCCCTAACCACTGATCTGCAGTTTTTACGAGGTTTGTAAATAAAAAATTATACAATAAATTCAATGTACACGTATACATATGAATGTATTATTTTTTGTGTTTTTAAAATAAGTATCTAGAAACAATGGAGTACAATGCATGTACACATATGTACACATATGATCATCAGTGGCTTAGATAAAATTTCGAAAAGCGTTCAGATGTACGAAAAATTTTCTTCAAAAATTTAGAAGATGCGAGTTGTGTTAGTATGATGCGATATATAGTATATATTATAGTGGCCCGATCCTTATCATATCTATAGTGTTTACAAAGAATAACATAAGAAGTGTTTTTACGTAAATTGGAGTGAATAAAAAAAACCTTTTTTCATACAAAAAGTTGAAAATGAGCAGTAAGTTTTCATGGGTTCTATGTCTAAAAATGGGCGTTTAACCTTGGTTTTGACACAAAAAGTAGTCGTTAACGATATTAGCATAGGTTCAAAATTTCGGGGAAGTAGCTTTAAAACTGACAGAATGAATCGTGTAGAAATAAACAGACGGACAGACAGATTGACTGACATATCTAAACCGACTCATCTCGTCGATCTGATCAGAAATATAAATGTATATAGGGTCTCGTCGTTGTCTTCTTCAATGCGCTACAAACATGAGAAAAAAAAATTCCGTATGTCAAAAAAAAAAAAAAAGAGAACTCTCAAAAAAGCCCGAATTCCCGAATGTCCCGAATTCTCTCACGGCTGATGAGTACGGGCAAGATATGGAGAATAGGATGGGCATTTGTGGCCCACTAAATTTTCCGTGTTCGTGCGTGTTCGTAGCCCTTAAAATCCCGTAAAACACGAAAGACAGCGGTTTTTTAAACTATATATTCTTTATAAAAGAATATCTATCTATATATATAAAAATGTATATATGTTTCTATGTATTGAGTATACGTTGGAACCGTCCAATCGATGAGCCCCAAACCAGTTTCATTTGAAAGAAAACAATGCAAGTAGAGGGTTAGACCATTAAAACAATGCATTAGGCACATTCGCTTTATTTAAAAAGTCGATTTTCTAATTTTCCCATACAAAAATTTTTTGCTTTTTTATAATTAACAAAAAATAATAAACATCTGACAGCTTTCCCCAGTATATTTTGAGTAGAATAAAAAAAAAAAAAACAAGGAAAAACGTTAACTTCGGTGGAACCGAAGCATAAATACCCGCCACACGAATCTTTCAATAGTTTATGTGTGATCATCAGTGGCTTATATAAATTTAAAAATATATAGACGAAAATAATTAATTTTTCATAAAAAAGTTCAAAAATAATCGGTGAGTTTGTATGGGGGCTATATATAAAAATGGGCGTGGCCTCTTGGTTTTGGAATTGGATGATATAAGAAGTGTTTTTACCCAATTTGGGGTAAATAAATTCATAAGTAATACCAATTTTTATTCAAAAATTGGAAAATGGGCGGTATATTTGTATGGGGGCTATACCTAAGAATGGGCGTGGCACCTTGGTTTCGACTTTGGATGACAAAAGAAGAGTTTTTACCCAATTTGGAGTGAATACATGCTTAAATAATACATATTTTTATAAAAAAATTAAGAAATTTTCGGTAAGTTTGTATGGGGGCTACACCTAAAAATGGGCGTGGCACCTTGATTTTAACATACAAAGTAGTCGTTGCCGAGAAAAGCTTAAGTTCCAAATTTCGGCGTAATATCTATATATCTTCATCGAAAAAAATGCGTAGAAGTAAACAGACAGACAGACAGACGGACGGACAGACGGACAGACAGACGGACATGGCTAGATCGATTCGTCTCATCGAGCTGATCAAGAATATATATACTTTATGGAGTCTACGACGTCTCCTTCAATGCGTTACAAACTTTCCGACAAACTGAATATACCCTTCACACTATGTGTGGCGGGTATAAAAATTGTAAAAAATGCCATCAAAAGGAACTGAAACTGCACAAAACACAGCAGATGCGATACGGAAAGAGCTGAAAGAGCAGCCGAAACGCCCGCGCAACCTAGTAGCACACGCCAGGTATCTGCTAGTTTTATAATAAAAGAACTATTTTGTTATTTGAGCAATGAGCCCGGGATTTGAACCTAGAACATTCAATAAGATTGAAAACGCATTAACCTACTAGGGTAATGTAAAAATTAATAAATGCTTAAAAAGTATTCATTAAAAAATAACTTTTCATACAGTTAATAAAAAATTTCGTGTCGGGTCGAGCTGTTTTTTTTTTTTTTTAATTTTTCGGGCTAACACGTCCCATCCCCATCTCTAGTACGGACATCTGGCTAAAATAATGTTTTTTTTTTAAATCTGTCATATCATCAATGTTGTGTAACTGTTAAAGTTTTAGTACTCCGGCACCTAATAATTTTTATTTTCAATTTATTGACTCTACTTTATATACTATATATAATTATTAATGAACTGCAGTCTTATAGTAACATTGAGCAGCATCGAGATAATCTATGGAGTAGCTTGATAATATGTAGTCCAGGGCCAAATAAAATTTAATGATTCGACTTCTGAAATATTTAACAGTAAATCTCTTCTTACTTACTGGCAGGTTCATTAACTCTTCCCCATCTTAGGACTATGTTATTGAGGTTCATAAAAAAAGGAACATTTTTCAAAGTAAAATAACAATGATAAAATAATATTGAATATTTCATATTTCATTTCTGTCCAATTTTAAGCTAAACTATGGAGTTTGGTTTGAAGTATACTACTAATTTGAAAAGTTCGGGTCTATAAATCAAGTTATCGGAATAAAAAAAAACAACGAAGGAAAACTAATTTAAATTTGGTTTTAATTTTAACGAGCGAATAAATTTAATTTAAAACAAGGAAAAACGTTAACTTCGGTGGAACCGAAGCTGAAATACCCGTTACATGGGCGTGTCGTCTTGGTTTTGACCCTGGATGACCAAAAAAATGTTTTTACCCAATTGGGAGCGAGTACATTCATAAATAATTACTATTTAAAAAAAAAAAAATCGAAAAAAAATCGATAAGTTTGTATGGGGGCTATACCTAAAAATGGGCGTGGCACTCTCATTTTCGAACTTAACCTAGTCGTTGCCGAGAAAAGCTTAAGTTTAAAATTTCAGCCCAATATCTTTATATCTTCATCGAAAAGATCGCATAGCAACAAACAGACGGACAGACAGACAGACGGACATGGCTAGATCGATTCGTCTCATCGAGCTGATCAAGAATATATATACTTTATGGGGTCTCCGATGCCTCCTTCAATGCGTTACAAACTTTTTGACAAACTGAATGTACCCGTTTACACTATGTGTAACGGGTATAATAAGGAAAAATAAGGTAGAACCTTAGGTGATACCCGTCACACGAAATTTCGAAAATTTGTTGTAACTTTGTATAGGGACTATATGATAAAGTGATCTAATCATTATTCATTATACACATATATTTACCTGGTCGATATCAAATCTATACTGTACACATGGTTACCATATTTGAAGCAACTAGCTTTATAAATAACCATTTTTTATATAAAAACTCGGGTTTGTATGGAAGCTATATTCTATAGTGACCCGACCCTTACCAAATCTCTTGTGTCGACATGTGTTGTCATTAGAAGTGTATTTGTTCAGTTTGGGGTGAATATATTCATAAATAAAAACTATTCAAAAAAAATCGACAATGGCCGGTAAGTTTGTATGGGGGCCAAAGCTAAAAATGGGCATGGCATCTTGGTTTTGACATTGGATGACATTAAATTGGTTTTTACTCAATTTGGATTGAATACATTTATAAATAATAATTAATTTGTACAAAAAAAAAATCAAAAAAGGTAGTAAGTTTGTATGGGGACTTTACCTAAAAATGGGAGTGGCAACTTACTTCTGAACAATATCATTAGCAAAAAATAGAAATTAAAACAAAAGCTATTTCTTGACCTGAAATTTTAAAGTGCAAAAAAAGTGATCACGTGATTTATGAACACCCCCTTGTATATTCGTTGTATTCCGCCTCTGACGTATCAGAGTTATTCGATGATACTAGGTGCGAAATTCACACTTTTACTCAGAAAATAAATAAATTTGGAAAAAAACATTAACCGATACAGTGTGCATTTGTAAATAAACAACTAAAAAGAAACCATAAGCATTCAATAAATAGAAATAGTAGTACCCTTCAAAAGTACTACATAAATATTATATTTCGGAGTCGTAGTAGATGGTAATGAAAGCAATTTTCGATGTCGCGAGATATTAAAGTAAATACTGAAATATTTCTAAAATAAGAATTGTAAAATTATTCTAAATGGCTCAGAGTTAGTTTTAACGTTCAGGGAAATCGGAACAAAATAAAGAATCATGTTTAATTAAAAAAAAAAATTTGATTGGGGAACACTAATTAGCTCTCTCCTCTTGATGAACCTCAACAAGTTAATGCATGCACTTTGTGGATTTTAATTTAAAAATGGTGTACACAAAAAAAAAAATTATATATATAAAGGGTATACCATATGCATTGTGCGGGTACATTGCGCAAAATGGCAAATCGCATAATTTTATACGTCAATGGAAAGGGGTCTAAAGCTAAAATTCGCTAATGGCATAGTGCAGTTATCGGTTTTATATACGTCAGCGCGTCAGTTTTGATACTAGTGCTGCTGCACATAGAAGGTTGTGGTGGAGCGCAAAAAACGGTTATTCTGTGTTAGTGTTGGCAGCCACAAAAAAAAAAAAAAAAAAAAAAAAAAAAAACAACAACAACAACAACAAATCGACGTTATATTAGTTTAGTCTGACATTTCACTCTTTCGGCTTTGATTTTGTCTCGCCAATAAGCGGACAGACAGACGGATAGACGGACAGATAGACAAACAAATAAACAAACAACAGTTGCGCTCGCTCCCAGACTTCACATGCCGCGTTTCGATTTGGACTCGGACGCATTTGTCGTCGTCGTCGTTGTCGGCTGTCAGTTGTGTTTAGAGCCCAGAAGCTGACAATTGCGTTTTCGCTTGTTATCGTTGCTGTTGCTGCTGCTGCTACTGCCTCCTGCCTAACACCAAATTAAAGAACAATTTTTGCCTAATAACGAGTTTTGAAATATTAATTGCATTTAAAGACTTTAAAGTGCCTTTCTGTCAGTCCTTTCTGCATATTTGTTGTGAAATTGTGTATTACAAAAGTGAGTGAATTTAAAAAAAAAAAAAAAAAAAAAACAAATAAAAATATTGTGTTATATTTAATTTTATTTATTTTTTATGTGATATGTTTAATCTTTATTTAAACTAAATATTTATTATTTTTACCGTTTTATTCTTTCTTTTTGTTTTGCTCCTTCGTTCATTCGTTTGTTCGTTCATTGTCTTTCGTTACCCGGCAAAATCGCTAAATTCTTTTAGTGATAAAATCGATACTCTCATATCTGGCCGAATATTTCGATGCATTTAGTTTCGAGTAAGTAAATACTATATTTTTATTTGTTTAAATATATATTTCAAATTTGTTTCTAAATGAACTATGGAAATATTTTTTAAATAGAAATTTTTGACTTACATTTAATGAACATTGTAATATGAATAAAAAGAAAGTTGGGTGGGGTGACTTGGGTTGGGTTGGTTGCACTCAGAGTTATTGTTTAGATTTAACGAAATTTCATGTTACAATATTTATGTGCGTATCAAATTTGATATTTATATTTATGTACATGGAGGGAAAGAAATATTATAAACAAAATGTTCCTTTTATAAAATACCAGGAAAAACGTTAACTTCGGTGGAGCTCAAATACCCGCACATCTTGGTTTAGTTTATTTATGATCATCAGTGGTTTAAGTAAAGTTTGGAGTCAACAGTCCTATACAACTAAAGTTTAGACAGAATAATGGGGCCAAAATTTAACCTATTGACAGAATAATAACGATTTTCTTAAAAAAAATAGAAAATGGGGGCTGACTTTGTATTGGGACTATAAGTTATAGTCGGCTGATCCTTATAAAATCAGTAGAGTATACATATATAGGATGACTTTAGAAGAGTTTTTATTTTTACTGCATTTGGAGTGTATATATTCATAAATAATTACTATTTTCACATAAAAATTAGAAAATGGGCGCATAGGGCCTATACCTAAAATGAGAGTGATACCTTGGTTTGGACATTGGATGACATAAGTATTTTTACCCAACTTGGATTAAAAAAAAATAATAGCTATTTTCATACTAAAATTCGAAAAAAAGGATGGTTTGTATGGAGGCTATATCTTAAAATGGGCGTGGCACTTTGATTTTGACACTTGCACTGCTTAGGACTGAGAAAAGCTTAAGTTTTGAATATCAATATCTTTTAAACTAAGAAAGACAGACGGACATGGCCAGATCGACTCGACTCGTCGTGCTAATGAAGAATGTATATACTTTATAGGGTCTACAATGTGTCCTTTAATGCGTTACAAACTTTTTTACCCGCCACTATTTGTGACGATTATAAACCACAACTCAGGACTGACAAGCAACCCTACTGAGGATTTCAGTGAACTAAGGTTCATCTTTTAAAAAATGTGGAAAAATATTGGCACAAATTTAATGGTAGAAACCACCCATTAAGTAGTCAACTTTGATGATGTATATAGGCACTCAACTATGTACAGAGAATTGAAATAAGAGTAGTCTAAGAACAATTAATGAATTTTAGCAAAGCTGTTAATAGATTTTAGGACTTTTTAAATATCTCAAAAAAAGTTTTTTGGAAAAAAAATATTTTGGACCACCCTAGCCTACATACCTACTTCAAAGTTTCGATGTAAGGGGTGATTTTTTTAAATTTGAGCCTTTGCACATAACAAAAATATGTATTTCATATTATTACTTTCGAATTAATTACAAATTTATATTATACCATAAGCTATTTACAAGAAATTTTGCAGACTGTCTGTTTTGAAACCACATTGTAATATTTTCAATAGATTTTGGATTTTTTTTTTTATATTTATATTAGTGACCTTCTGAAGATTTTACAGAAATTTATTTTTTAAGTTTGGGGATTTTATATCTTATAGTCTCCGGTACAATTTTTTGCATACCATAGACGAGCAGACGTTTGCTACCAATGCTAAACCAGATTATGTATTCTTTACACGGTTTATTATGCTTCTTTCAGTGGCATACATTTACACAAACTTTAATATCCGGTTAGCCTTCAATTCGAGACGCATGGGATTCCGGGACGTTAAATAAAATTAATCAGTATCAAATATTTAGTACCGCATTCATGTGTAATGTGAACCAAATGCGTACAAACTATTTCTCTCAACATAAAAAACAAACTCAAAGAAAAATGTTTGGTATACAAATTCCAAAAATTGAGATAGGCTTGTATGTGGGCCATATTTAATAATTGTCTGATCTAAACTTTCATTATATTTTATTGGTATTGTCATAGGTGCAATACATATGTACATTTCAATGAATGTCATAGACCGATGAACAATGTCCTACGAATTTGATGCAACCGGCTTTGCATCACCAAGGGACAGTTAAAGTTGTCGTTACTACGGTGCATTGCTAATAGGTAATAATACTTACCAATTATTAAAATAGGTAAATTTACTTTCTGAGTGCTGCAAATTTCCAAATATAGTTATTCTTTTATTATTTTCCGAATTTTTTTATTTTTTATCCAAACCAATTCAGAACTTCATTTTGTATATTTTATCTCGGAATACTTTTATTACTGTGCTCCATATTCAAAAATTGATCGTTATTAGCTAAAAAAACATAGAGACCAACCAGCTGATGATATGAACCAATATAAGCAATGTTAACAAATAGAATATTATTATAATAATCTTTTCACGTTTAGATCTGTGAGACCAAGGTATGTGGTACGCTGGAAATATCTTTAAATTTATAGTTTAGAAAAATACATTTCCTGTAAACTAAAAAAAATATATATACTATATATACCGGCATTTTTTCTTCCAATTCTTTTAATAGTATTTTTCTTTATTTTTAATATTTTGACAAAAATTTTATTTTCGATTTTTTCTTGACATACTTATTGAATTATTTTCTTTGCACGCAATGCTTCGATTTCATCAAAACTGTAGCCGAGCAACTCTTGCAGCACAACATCCGTATGCTCGCCTAGCGTGGGCGGCGCAGTTCTTGCGTCATTCTTTGCTTCGCTATATACTACTGGTGGTCCAACGACTTTAACGCTGCCATCCTTTGAATGCGGCAAAGTCTTAACCAGTTCAATGGCTTTAATGTGTTCATCGTTAAACACTTCGCTTATGCTATTAACCGGCCCTACTGGGAACGGTGCATCTGCAAAAATACGCATCCAATTTTTGTTTGTATCGGTGGAAAGTTTTTTATCAAGAATATCGATCAATTCGATACGATTTTTAACTCGATCTTTATTCGTTTTAAATTTTTCATCACTAGCGAAATTTTCAATATTCAAAAAACGACAAAGTGCTTTGAATTGTTCATCACTGCCGGCTCCTACTGTCAAATAGCCATCGGCTGTCTTAAAGGCCTGATATGGTACAATGCTCGAGTGTGCAGTGCCCCAGCGTTTTGCTTCAATGCCAGCGTTTAAATAATTCGTTGCAACATTGATCAGAAGAGAGACCTGTGTAGATAGTAGATCCACTTCGATCTTCTGACCACGTCCAGTACGTGTACGTTGATATAGTGCAGCCAATATAGCGCCATGAGCATAAAGTCCGGCAGCGATATCTGTAACTGCAATACCAACTTTACTTGGTGGACGATCGGGCTCGCCGGTTATATGTACAAGCCCGCCCATTGACGAAGCAATTACATCATAACCGGGACGTTTTGCATATGGTCCAACAGAACCATAACCAGTCATTGCACAATAGATCAAAGATGGTGATACCTTGCGCACCTGCTCGTACTCTAAACCAAATTCTGTCAATTTACCAGGCACATAATTCTGCACTAGAACATCTGATTTTTTTATAAGTTCATAGATGAGATCTTTGCCACGTTTGATATCAATGCAAACACTTTTCTTGTTGCGATTCGTTGCAAGAAAATATGTTGAATCTTGGCTGTTTGGCAAAAAGGGTGGTCCCCATTTACGTGATTCATCACCGAAATGCGGACGTTCAACTTTGATAACCTCTGCGCCAAGATCGCCTAATACCATAGTACAATATGGCCCGCTAATAATACGCGTTATATCCAAAATGCGCACACCATGCAATGGATGACGTTGACATTCATCGCTGGAATAATTTCTATGAGAATTACGCACTAATGCACCCGCAAGTAAACGTTTTGCAAACGCTGAGCTTGTCGAGAGACGAGTTATAGTCGCAGCGGTGGGATGCATTGTTGTTGACTATGCTAAATAAGCATAAATATTATCTTATGTTTTTTTTTTCTGTTTTGCGTTTGATATGTGTTCGTAGGCAGCGTGTTTATACCATAAATATGTAGTATATTATGAGAATGTTCTTTCGTTCCCGTTGAATATAACGCAATGCGAACCAATTCAAACGCGAAGACGTCTTTCCAATGAAAAGTTTTCGACACAACTGAGGCTTTTGCCGCTGAAGTAGTTTCTTATCACATGCGTATGTTCTCTTTAATTTAATTTATTTTCTCTTAGTTTATTTTATTGGTTCTCTTTCCATTTGTTTTGACAAAGTTTATCTAATAATAATATATATTATTTTGATACACTTCATCCACATTACTTAATATTCAGTATACTCTTTATTTTAAAACAAATTGCTCTATCCAAAAATTAAACTTTTTATCTTAAAGAAATGTTTACAAGTAATAACAAGAAGAACGCTGAAGTCAAGTATGCTCGATTCTAAGAAACCCTATACTCAATTTTTATATACCTTATTTTATTGTATTGGATAAAAAAATTGTTTAGGCGCAATGTTACAATATTTCATTTCAACTATTTTAGTCGTATTTTAAATTGAGAGTTTGAATATTACATAACATAGAAAATAGGTTTGTTAAGAGGTTACTCCTTAACATGAGGCTAGAGACAAACCGTTTCTAATCACTTGACGGCTTAAGAGAGAATAAATTTCGAATATGGTGGTCCTATCTCGTATAGGGCAGACTGACAGACATAGCTATGTATATAGACTCGAATATATATACTTTATAGTGTGTATAAAACTTAATATTCCCTTCGAGTACAGGGTATAAAAGTGACGATAACTTGAAATTTCCAAAGAGTCAGTATCAGGACTCTCGGCATCTGTCTTAGGTTGGCTTTAACCATTCCCCGATTACTGTGCTCAATATCTTTAAAACTGATCAAAACTAACTTATGGAACGGACAGACCGACTAACATAGCTACTTCCAACCGTCTCTCTGATAGGGTCTACGATGCTCCTTTAAAGCATCACAAACTTTCTTGGTTTATATAAATACGGATATACAAAATCTATTAATTTGACATGATGAAGAGTGCAAAGATTTCTTGAATGTTGAAATTTAAACTTAATCTAGTTTTCAGTATTTATTTAATTTAAAGAAATAAAATAACATTGTGACTTTTGTTCGACGAGATAAAACTGTATCCATTAAAGTTTGTTGCAGTTAAATTTATATTTTAGCTTTGCTCTTTAATTTGGAAAATACCACAAGGACAAGGCTAAGACTGGGGAAATTCCCACAGCAATTGAGAACATTTTGAGCACATCCTTTACGCTTACAAATGAGTCAACGACTACAGCAAAATTTTTTACAACCTGTTTAAACAAAAAAAAAATTTATAACCTTTTGTGTTTCCCCTAAGTTTAGTAAACGATACAAAGTAATGAATTCATGTAGTGTAAAGTACGCGTAATGACTTCTTATATTTTGCAATTACATATTGCATTTGTTTTTATTTTGTAAAGTATTTCAATTAAAAGTTAATTTTTTTCATTCATACCTGTCGCGTAATTAACCCGTAAGATTTATGCATATTTGTTTTTCTGTTCTGTTTAATTACGCGAAAAAAAAATTAAAAAATATTTTTTATAATTATAACAATTTTTTCCGCGCTGTTGATATTCAAACGCGTACTAAAAGTTAAAGTAATTAAAAAAAAAAGACAATCTATATACTTTTTTTTTATACCAGTCACACATGGTGTGAAGCGGTATATTTAGTTTGTCTATGAGTTTGTAACGTATGAATGGAGATACCGTAGACCCCACAAAGTATATATTCTGGATCACTTCGAGCAGACGAGTCGAATAGCCATGACCGTCTATATGTCTGTAGTTAAACGTTTCATTCGATCGGTTTTAAAGATGTTGACATAAAATCTCAGCCCTAAGCAGTTAAAGCGTTAAAACGAAAGTGCCAAATTTTTGAGTTTTTATACGAAAAATGGATTATTATGGAGCTATTTTTGTCCAATATTGATAGAACACTTCTTGAGCAACCCATGTTCTCAGTTGGATACATGATTGAATTCGGATATAGCCCGCATACAAACCGAACTTACATATTCATTTAAGAAAACTTAATCTCATCATCATGGGTATTAAAGCTTCGGTTTGTCCGAAAGTTTGTAACGCATTAAAGGAGGCATCGGAGACTCCATAAAGTATATATATTCTTGATCAGCTCGAGGAGACGAATCGAATGCGCCATGTCCGTCTGTCTGTCTATTTCCATCAGTTGCGATTACTTTTTGCTTAGAATGTTTTTAGATATTGACATGAAATTTTTAACTTAACATTTTCTTGGTCCTAGGCAGTTTGTATCTCAGAATAAAGGTGCCACGCCCATTTACATATAGCCTTCATACAAATCTACCGTCCATTTTCGAATTTTTGTATGAAAATAGGTATTATTTATACCTATATATATTCACTCTAAATTGGATAAAAACACTTTTTATGTCATCCAATGTCAAATCCAAGTTGCCACGCCCATTTTAGGTATAGCGCCCCCACAAACTTAACGCCCATTTTCGAGTTTTTGTATGAAAACATTTATTTTTACTGAATAAATCCAATTTAAATTTGGTAAAACCAATTCCAAAGGTCGCCTAAGTTAACACTATCGATATGGTAAAGCCTGCTGAAGTTATAAACTATTAAAAGTGCTGTGTAACGGGTATTTCAGCTTCGGTTCCACCAAAGTTAACGTTTTTCTTGTTTTACTTTGTTTTAGATTTCTTTGTTACGTCCAAATTCGCCAAAATAGAACATAATAGCCAGCCAGACAGTAATTAACCAAACACAAATATCAAAGTTCATAAATCTAAATGCTACAAAAAAATTACTTAAAAATGCTCAAATCTTAAAATTCTGCAAAATTAAAGTCTTTGGAAAATGTACGCGAATTTGTGTATTTGTTTTGTTTATAACAATTGTTTAATAACATAATCCAATATTCTGAACCCTTCATTAAATTTTTATAACGGATTTTCTGATTTTTAACATAATCATGGGAAAACGTTTATTCACATCTTTGTCATAAACAATCTGTTGATTTTATCTCAAAGAATAGTGTAGGCCGGGGCTATTTGGAACAGTTTCTCTTTCGGACAACAACTTCTCTTTTGCGTTCGACGAATTCCATCCAATTGTATCATCATTTAGACCATCCATTTATATCATCATTTGATGTCTTTGAACAATTTTGCCACATCCGTCGGTCTGTAAAAAAATATTTCACTCTGATCTGGATGTCAGACCATGTATAAGATATGCTCTTGGGGTTAGTAAAATAATAATGTTGCTGCGACATATTGAATGACAGCTAAATCAGACACAATTCTAATATGATGTAATGATATTGACTTTGGATTCAACTTTAAAGCAATCTCTAAAATATAATTATATTTATATTATTGAGGATAGACGGACACAATTGGTGCCTAGCATCTTGACACAAATCATAAAAACTAATATCCAAATACCCAAAAAGAAAGCAAGATGACACTGAAATATGTAAAAATCCTGTTCAAAATAGACTCACACCTTTATAAAAATTGAAACTATATCTCGAAAATCTAAACTTTTTGAGCAACAAATATTTTCAATTCCGTGAATGACGCGTAGCCTCCGACATACATTTTCAGAAAGTTATTTTATAATTATAACTGGTAACTTTTCAACTGTGTTCTGGAAGTAAAGGTATGTTATCTTAACCTTGTTTTTGACGATCAGGATTAAAATACATTATAAAAACGTAAAATGTAAAATATTGATTTGATTCCCTTAAAAAGCTTTTAAATGTGACTTCTGAGGCTGCCGACAAAACAAATGCTTTTAAATTTAAATATTGAACTAACTATCTCAGCTTCAGTTGTAAGTAATTGCTTACATGTTAACACAATTTCAATAACGGAAATACATTATTATTGTATACGCTTATGAGTGTGTAACTTTACAACTAATTTTGACTTAGTTCAACAGACTAATGAACAAATCTTACTATTGCGTTTCTAGATTAGTCATTCAAAGTGTACGAAACATTCTAATTTTATCTGTTAGATGTCACCGATGATGATAATACATAGAACATTATAATCACTTAACCAAATTGCTTTTTTTTTTTTTGGAATGCACCAAGTTAAGATTAATAAAGACATCAATGTTCTTAACAAATTATCTAGAAAGTACACCCTTTTCAACTTAAACTCATTTAATTGCTGAACAATAACCAACAGACGGACAGTCAGTTAGACAGACAGACAGACTGACATAAAGTCATTCATTAGCACATATGTATACATGTACAGACAGATATTATATTGTAAATAAATATATCCATTTAGTGTCATTTACCACTAAACAATCTTGACGTAAAAATTATAATATTTTTTGTGTGATTTTACAAAAAATGTCTAGGATGACATCGCAACAATTCAATTTCCATAGCTAACTAGTCAGCCGATGTTGATTTATTGATCAATTGCATGGAGATCAGTTATTAGGTAGTGTAGCTATATTTGCAAATAATTGAGGTGGGGATTATACATACTATACTATATGTATATCACTCAATATTGAAGGCACTGAGTCGGCGGTCAGTAGTAACTAATAAGTACTACTGACCGCCGACAAGTGGTTTCATTGCAATGAGCCAAAGGTCGTTGATTAAAATTTCATTGTATTTGTATCTTATGAATCTATGTAGTTTACATATATGAATCTATAAATGTGATCATTTTGAGACTTTATATAAGGTAGGTACTATATATATGCCATCGTATGAGTGGGTATCATAAAAAAAAAAAAAAAATATTGATTCGTATTTAATGAGCTGTAATTAATTTTTAATTTCAACTATTTGATATTTATTGTGGTCTTATTAGTTGTAAACCGGAATAATTGATTTTTAATTGAAAAAAAAATATCATATTTAAATAAAAATTTGCATTGACTTACATCCGCGAAATTGCAAATGCCATTTTATACTATGGTATTGATTCATAAACAGAATAGATTTTGCATCTTAAATTTATTTAATAGGAGTGATATTTTTTATATGATCTATACTATTCTTTCGAAATAATTAATCAAACAATGTTAAAGATTATTGGGCCAGTAATTATTTAAAATTATATCAATTATCAATTTATTAATTGTAAATAAACACTATGTATGTAATTTAACAGAAAAGTGTATTCGAAGGGCTATACATACTACTAGAAGATGGTGTATTGAAGTCTAGTTACATCTAGGTATTGATAGATTCTCACTATTCTCAGAAAATATATATTATGTTAATACCTATTTCTTGGCATCTAAACGTGTATTTACACAATTTTTTTTAGGAAGATTCGTTACAGACAAACAGATAGACGAAAGTTATTAGATTTATTCATGTACGTGAGCCGTTACAAAATTTAAATTCTTAAGTCTCTGTTTAAAAACAAGGAAAAATGTTAACTTCGGTAGAACCAAAGCTGAAATACCCGTTATACAACACTTTTAATAGTTTATATGTTCACCAGGTGCTTGGATTAAATTTCGCTATGAATTTAGTCAAATTTGAATGGAGGCTTTATGTTATTTTAGCCCGATCCTTACTATATCGATAGTGTTCAATTAGGCAGACAATAGAATTGATTTTACCAAATTTTAATTGGATTCATTAAAAAAAAAATAATGTTTTCATCTAAAAATTTTAAAATGGGCGGTAACTTTGTATGGCGGCTATACTTAAAAATGGGCGCGGCATCATGGATTTGACATTGGATGACATAAGAAGTGTTTTTACCCAATTTAAAGCGAATATATTCATAAATAATACCTATTTTCATACAAACATTCTAAAATGAGCGGTAAACTTGAAAGGGGGCTACGATTCTGACATACAAACTGCCTAGGACCAAAAAAAGCTTAATATTATATCAATATCTTAAAAACATTCTGAGTAAAACGCATCGCAACACACGGACAGATGGACATAGCTAAACCGATTCGTCTCATCGAGCTGATTAAGAATATATCTACTTTATGGGGTTTCCGACGCCTCCTCTAATACGTTACAAACTTTCGGACAAACTAAAAATTGTTCTTTAAGACTGTCCTGTTGTGCCACTTTCTCGGTTTTGGTTACAATTCCGAAAAATATTTTTAAGGAGTCATTAAAGACTATCCATAATGAATATACATTAGGGTGGTTCAAAAATAAAAGGTTAAAAATTTTAACAAAATTTTTATGTTCCATCCCCTAGGATTGATTTATATCGAAACTAAGAAGATCCGATTTTTTTATTTTTTTGAATCGGATAATATCTAAAGGTGCTGCCAAGCCCCTGAAGTTTGCATTGTATTATTCATGGGAAAATAACACTTTTTCCTATTTATTGAGTATAAACCTAAAAAATACATATTTATTAACCGGATAACGATGTTTTTCTTTATAAACGGTCATAGAATAACATCCAATCATTTATTATTTAATTTTAAATATTTATTTTTTCACATTTACAATTTTAAAAGTAATAAAAAGTATAATTTTTCGTTTTATTATTACCTGTTACACTAGTGTAAACAGGTATATTTAGTTTGTCGGAAAGTTTGTAACGCATTAAAGGAGGCATCGTAGACCCTATTCTTGATCACCTCGACGAGACGAATCGATTTAGCCATGTCCGTCTGTCTGTCCGTCTGTCCGTCTGTCTGTGTGTTGCTGTGCGATTTATTCGCTCAGTTTTAAAGATATTGGGCAGAAATTTTAAACTTAAGCTTTTCTAGGTCCTGTGTAGTTTCTATGTTAAAATCAATGTGCCACGCCCACTTTTAGGTATAGCTCCCATACAAAAGTACAACATTTTTTCAAGTTCTTATATGAAAAAATGTATTTATAAAGCGAATGGCTTCAAATATGGTTAAAATGTTTCTTATACCATGCCAAATCTTCAGTTTAAAATTGGTCCAAATCGGACCGCGAATTCCAAAATTTTTAAGAGTATATTTAATTTGTTTAGTATTTTGAAATAAAATTTAATACAAATGCTGCACACGAAGGTCTATCAACGTCAAATGATGTGTAACAGGTATATAAGCTTCGGTCCAACCGAAGTTAACTTTTTTTCTTGTTAATTTTTTTAAGCCTGTATACACGACCAGACCTACAACATCTACTTTAAAATTTGGAATTGTATTTTTTTTTGTCGCACAGTGTTATATACTTTACAGGGTAACTCGTATTGTAGCCTACTCGACTATAGCGTTCGTTATTGTTTCTGATAAATCTTAAAAATTTGACTTATTTTGCTCAAGAGTTTAGGGTTCAACCAACTTTTTTCCTCTTAACTGCTGTTCAAAAAGAAAAACGATATATAATATTTTCTATGGAATAATTTTTTAAAATTTTTTTAATTAAAAGGAAGGAAGGCGGAAATCTTTAACTAGCTAAGTAAATGGTATACACTTTGTAATTTACAAATGAACTTTAGTACCTTACTAATAGTTTAAACAAAGAGCGTACAAACAACAACAAATTAAAAACAGAGAACATTTCAATGGAAGAAGAGAGCTTTATCTCAAACGACAAAACTAGTTTTAACCCCAAATGAACGACGAAACAAGCGAATGCTTTCGTGCGTTTCATTTCGATCAGATCAGTTTGAGTGCTACAACAGACTGCGACGCGTCGAAAATTTAAAAAAGACGGAAGATCAGATCTAAGCTGTGATTTTGTTGTTGTTTTTGTTTATATTATAAAACATATAAAAAAAAAACGAAGTAAAAGCTACAAGAATTCGAAAAAAAAAAAAAAAATAAATTTAAAAGAAATGTGCAATTATTTTGGCTTGAAGCCGAACGCAATGCAACGACAAAAATGCATACAAAAAAAAATATATTTATACAAAATGTGAAAACGAGTTTCCAAAAGACCAATAAGACCAAATAAGATATAAGTGCATTACAAATCTGTGTATAAAATGTTTACTATGCTCGCTTAAGAGCAGTTGCAAAATGCAGATATATACATAAATCGCGTTCGTAAAAGAAATATAAACCACATACTACATTTATGTATGTGTGTTTGTGTGTGTGTATTCATATGCATTTGTGTAGATAGCTACATAGATAGTTAGATACTATAGGTACAATGTATATGATAAAATATTATGAAACAAACAATTTTTGGAATAACAGTGAACAGACTATTATACGAAAACAATAATTGTGTGTGGCATTTGCCACAAAAATTCCGATTACACACGGGCAAAACGATTGATTACTACGATTGTTGTTGTTGTTGTTGTTAAATCAAGTTGCACCGTCCTGTTCTGCCATGCCTTATGTCACATTAAGCTGTGTAAAAATTGTGCAACATTGGAAAAGCCATTAAGGCAACAGCACCCCGGTTTATCAGCTCAGCGCAACGCAACGCAACACAACGCAAACACCGAATTGAGCTGCTGTGCGACAATAGCGATTTGCAGCTTTTGCTGCATACATAAATATTGCACAATCCTGTCACCATAGCCACCATAAATTCGCGGATACCTCTCTCTATCTTTCTTGCTCTCTCTTTGTCTTGCTCCATCTATCTGCGCTACCGAATTTCGACAGTTTAAAATTCCCTCGATAAATGAACGTGGTTGTTGTGGTTGTGGTCGTTTGTTAAAAAATACCATGCAACATCATCTATGCAACTTTTAGAGACGTGATAAAAAAAAAAAAAAAAAAAAAAACAATACACAAAAACTCTTTAATCATAAGCAACTGAACACACTCTCGCTGTAGTGTGTGTTTGTTTGTTTTATTTAATTTTCTTGTCCCAGTTTGTTGTTGAATAAAACCGCCAAAATTGCTGTGCTACTTTGTTCCAGAATCGTGGGGTACATCATGCGGCGCTTTTTGCGTTCGGCAATGATTGTCTTCAGTTGGTTCGTTGTACCCTACAGCCGCTACACAAACATCAAAGTGCTACGCAAAAAATTGCCGCCAATTGGAAGTCATCTGCTGGAGATACCTGCTGTCGATTTGGCCAAACTGATTCGCACAAAAAAGGTGAGTGCAATTTTATAATTTTTTTTTTCATTTAAATATTATACATTCCTTCATTAAAAAGAGCTTTATTAAAAAAAATTTTGAAATATTAATCTCTCTACATGTTAAATACCAGATTGAAAACTATTAAATCTGGCATTGAGCAAGTGCTTTTTTAATTTTTTTTTTTTTTTTTGTTTTTTTTTTAATTTCGAAACAATTTGTAAAGCCTTAAAAGAGAGTTTAGCGACTGCATAAAGTAGGGGTTTTATATGATGGGCTCGGAAACAAGAATAAAAGGTTCAAATCAAGTTGGTTCTGCTACGCGATATTCTGTACCCAGAAACTTATGTGGTATCTTTGCGCCTTTCTTTAGTCGTCCTTTAATGTGTAGTTAAAACAATTTTTAATTAAAATTTGGAGTATCTAAATTTATTAAATTGGGATATTTTTTTGATAGTATTATAGACACAAGATAAAATACCTCTTGATTTCTGTTTGGCCCAGTTTTTATAGTTTCCGAAAGAATGTATTTAGCAACTGGACGGACGGACATTCATATATAAATTGACTCTCCCTTTAAATGCTGATCAAGAATATATAAATTAAATAGGGTCTGTCATGCAGCGGAGTCTTCTATAGGTTGTGCTCTAACAGAACTTTCAGAAATTGTGATTTTTGTGTTTTAAAAAAGACTTTATTTTTATTAATTATGACATATCATACTAACAAGATTTAGCTTCAAAGCTATCGGGTATAAGAAACAATGTTCTAGCCGAACCAAAAAAAAAAATTTTTGAAATAATATGTTTTTTACTTAGAAACTAAACCGAGAACTCATTCACGTTCAGCACGAGAGAGTGTTAGAAAATGATAGATTTTTTCATTTCCGAACCTTTTTTATATTGGATGCGCCATTTTGATCTGAAATCTGCTCTTGTAAATGGCCAATGTCAGGTCAGACGATACGTCTAACATGTGGCAAACTTCTCATTCGAAGAGTTTTTTTTATGTGCCTGTGTTGTCTTTTCATTTGCTTATACAATTAAAACATGAAAATATATATGTATCGTAACATTTATCAAAAATCTCAAAAATCTCATTTTCTCAACTTTTGTATTTTTTTTTTGCTGTAATTAATTAACTCAAATCACCTTATAGGCTTACAAAAGAATGCGGCTCTAGGGAAATTTTTGTCACACTTAGTGCCTCGACTGATTCCAATACTCCCGGAAACTTTCCGGTAGACCTACACATTTATTTTATCGAGCTGATTCTGTCCAAAAGATACTTAAGATGTTTCCAATATATCCTATACTATGGCATATCTATATATTTGTTCATATTTCTAGTAACAAAATTAAACTTTTGGATGAAAAAATTTATGTACACAATATGTTCAATTCATAGGGGATTTTTTGTTTAAATCATGGAACACGTAACGCCATCTATTGAACGTTGATTACATAAGAAAGGTACAGGTCTCACCTTTCAAACCCAGCCAACTTCATGTAAATTAGTTGACTGGTTAAAAGTTACTCGCTTTTTAATGACAATATGTTTTGTGCTTGTGTCGTCAAAATATGTGAATTTTTGATAAATTTTTGGGAATTTTCCAATGATATTCCAGCTATTCAAGCAAGAACATTCCTAAAAAACGAGTAACTTTTTAACCAGTCCAATTTACATGAAGTTGGCTAAGATTGAAAGGTAAGACCTGTACCTTTCTAATGTTATCAACGTTCAACAGATGGCGTTACGTGTTCCATGATTTAAACAAAAAGTCCCCTTTGAAGTTGAACATACTGTGTAGTTACCATTTTTTTTTTTTTAATTTAATAAAAATCTACTGTATTACATTTTTTAGTGTACACTTATATAAATTAGTTCAAACAAGATATTTAGTTGCATAAAGCTACAAAACTAATTGAATTTTTTTCTTAAAAATTTCACTTACGATTAAATAATAACACTTAACAAGGTTTACGGCATTTTTATGAATCTAAACTCCACAATACTATAAAGAAAATTATGAAACCTACTTTATAAAAAAGAAATAAAAAAAATGTGTAAAATGTTTATAAATTATTTTAATGCTTAATACATACTCATACTCACATCATCTGTCTGTTGTATGTTTTTTGAACCAATTTAAGATTTCGTAAATGCGTTTAATCATTTCTGGACATGCATGTACAAATGTATATCTATATAAAGACAAACTAAATAAAGTAAATGCAACATTTCTTTTTGCAAAAAATCAATTTTGTTTTATAGCTGCATTATGAAGTAATTTCACACATATATTTTTTATAGTAGAAGCGTGTAATATTGGGCAATAAATTTTGCAGTAGTAAAACCAAAAAAAAAAATATAGTAAATAAGTATAGAAAATTTAAAAAGACCAACAAAGAAACAAAATTTTAAATAAGAAAAAAAAATAAACTCTTGCTAAATATTCAAGCACACTCGGCAGCTAGCTGGTAGCTGTCTAACTATTGCAATTATAAGCCAGCTATTGACTACTACTATGTATGTACCTAATGGATACGCTATAAGAAATAACTAAAAATATATAGGTACACAAGTAAGATAGACAGACAAAAAAGGCAGACTTTGATTTGGTATTCAATAGAAAATGACTAAACACATAACTCTGAGAGATATATGTGTAGTACTATATTTGAATTAAACTTAGTTCGTTGTTAGCGATGCTTAAAGAAAAATTGCAGGGTGAAGGAGATTAAACAGAAACAAAGAAAAACGTTTACATTAACTTGGAACCGAAGCTTAAATACCCGTCAACCGTATTTTTAAATAGATTATGAGTTATTATCAGTAGCTTAGATAAAACATCGAGTTGGGATCAAATTAGGTTCAAATTAGGTTTTAAATTTTTAGCAAAGCTTACAGCTATTCAAAAAAATGCTAAAATAATCGATAAGTTTATGTGCGGCCTATGCCTCAAAATGGGCGTGGCACCTTGGCTTTGATATTGGATGGTATTTGAAGTCTTTTTCTCAATTTGGAGTGAATACATTCATAAATAATGCCTATTGTCATACAAAAATAAAAAATGGACTGTCAGTTTATCTGAAAATGGGGGTGGCACCTTGGTTTTGACATTGGATGACATAAGACGTGTTTTTATCCAATTTGAAGTGAATACATTCATAAATAATGCCTATTTTCATACGAAAATAAATAATGGACGGTCAGTTTATATGGGGGCTATACCTAAAAATGGACATGGCAGTTTCATTTTCAAATTTCAGCTAAATATCTCCAGTAGTCTCCTAGTAAATTGCGTTAAAATAAACAGACTGACAGACGAAGACGGACATGCCTGGATCGACGTGGTCTCGTCGTGCTGATCAAGAATATATATACTTTATAGAGTCTACAATGTCTCCTTTAATGCGTTACAAATTTTCTGACAAAATGAAAATACTCTCCACACTATGTATGATGGTAATAAAAATGTATAAGGTAAGAATTGTTAGTATATTTTTTTTTTTTTTTTGTAGATTGAAAGTTGTGCCTAATGTACGCCTTTAATAAATTGATATAAAACAAAGAAATTAATTAAACAAAAAAAAAATTATATATATATCTGCTTTATGAGACAGTAAAGTGTTGCTTATTTTAGGTCAAAGGCTATATATGATATAAATGTATCTACACAGAGCTATTATTGTTGTACACGAGAGTAACATTTCAATTAAATATTTCTATATGCAAACGCTTTGTTTTTGTTTTTTTTTTTTTTTATTTTGTATTTTTGTGTTCGAGCGCAAACCTATAAGTTTAAAAATTTAATATATAAAATGCGCAATAGCAACAATAACAAAATTGTAGTAAAAATTAAAAAAGGAATAAAAAAAAATAACTAAGAAAAATTGGTAATCGTTTCGAGCAACAACAATATCAGCATTTTTGCTTTCAATTTAAATAGTCTTAAATGCCTTTTGCAATATATTCTTTTAATTGTTTTATTTTTGCAATTTCACTTTTTGCATCAAATATGTGAATAATTTTTTCATAATAAAAATATAAGTTAACTTTTATACAAAAGATACATTATCTGAGATGTAATAAAAAACAAAAACTTGTGCAAGGCACAACATTTTTTATTTTTATTATAATAATTTTTTTTTTTTTTTTTTATATCAGTATATTGGCCAAGAGGCGTTAAAAGTTGTTTAATGTGTACATGTATAAAGAAATTATGGGTTAAGCAACAATTTGCGAATAAATAGTGTGTATGTAAGTAAAATAAATGGCCTAGAGATTGACAGACGCACAAGTTTTACTATCATATCATATCAATATCATCAAAGCAGCAGCAGCAGCAGCGGCATGTGTACATCGTTGCCGCTGCCAGAGTCAGCTGTTGTAATTATTTTGTTTTTTTTTTTTTTTGAGTAATTTAACTATGAAATAACTCACATTTTAAGTAGCTAAATAAAAATGTATCTACTTATATGCTCTTGAATATATATCAGATACAAAATGTATCTTTTATTTATTTATTTTTTATGTTGTGTTGTACATGTATCTTTTTGTTTCTGCTCTTATTGCTGTTACTCTGCAGCAATGTTGTTTCGTACATTGCTCCACATCAGCGTATCTGAGGTCATTACTTTTAAGACTTTTATCAAAAATCATTTTTTTTTGCGTGCGTGCATGCGCTTATATGTATAAACACAAAATTATATACACACAAACAAACATACTATATACAAAAAGTATCTGTGTATCATAAATATTTTTCAGTTGTATTTTGTCATAATGCACGTTTTCTTTAAAATAATATAAAAAAAAACAGTTTTTGTTTATACAATTTAGTTTTCTACGTTTTATATTTTTTATTCGCTTAGTTGCTTCGAAATTCATTGTCATAGGTTAAATGTTGCATTTTATAAGCAAGTGATTTCATATAATTTTATTAAATGCGATTTTAAGCCGTAACAAAATGAGTTCTTCACATATTTAGACCTTTAAAAAGTCAGAAACGTGCTGAAAGAATAAGAATATTTTGTTTTTACGTGAGGTAAATATTTTGGTAGCTTAATGCACTAAATTTTTCATCACGAATTTAAGAAATAATTTCCAATGTAGTACATTCAAAAAACGTTTTTAGAAAATACTTTTCACACGATTGGCAATGACATAATTCATTGTAGTCGATTGTTTGGGAACTACAAATACAATAATCATGTAAACAAAAAGTTTATGCCACATATTATTTGGGCAAAGAATGTAGATATTAAGTTTAGACAGATCTTTGAAATATTTGTCGTCCGTAAGAATACTGGGGTGATACCGAAAACACTTCCACTAGAGTTTTGAGTTATACATTTTAAAAAGAGTTGAAAATAAAATTAAAAATATATTTTAAAAAATTTTCGAGTATTCACAAAATACACTTACACCAACATTCTGAGATTTCAGTGGCATCGGATTTAAAAATAAAATACAGGGGTTCTTATTTTCAATATAGAAAAATTTTAGGTTTTAGAGCGCATACGTTTCTTCAAATCGATAGTGTATATGTATATGTGTTAAACATGAGAAGAGTGGGCGTGGCACCCTGATTCTAAAATACAAATATACAGAAAAGCTTAAGTTTGAAATTTTCAAATCAAATTGAGATAATGAAAAAAAGGGAAAATTTTTAGTGAAAATTGCTCAATTATTCAGATTCACAATGAAATCAAGTATTTAAACCCTTCGGCCAATACACGAACACATTTCAAAGGTGATACGAAACAAATGTATTATGGGGACGACTGCTAAGGCAAAAAAAGTTGATAGTACATAGGTAAGAGCTATTGTAACCACTGCTTAGTGATATCAATGGTCGTGCTTCGAAATTTTCAAGCTTCTCTTCTACACCCCACTTTTTCCTACTTTTTTGGGGGTATGATGTCTTCTTTAATGGGTTACAAACTCTGCAACAAACTGATTATATCCGTTTTATACTATATGTGACGGACATAAAATACTAACAATAAGTAGACTACCAGAAGACTGTTCGTAAACATCAGCTAACTTGTTATACTTAATATTATTGTCATCAAATACCAATTATAACCTAGAATTCCAATAAACCGACAACATATCTGTTATTAAAAATTTAATGAATCTACGTTTCCAATTACCTTTCTACAGCACTATTAAATAAACAAATAAATATAGGAGCCATAAAAACAAATAACGTATGCGTAATTACATATTATATTAAACAATAAATAATTTGATTTCAAGTAATTACGTACAAAAAAAAAAATATTTCTTCTTTTTTATTTTTAAATCAGATCTTGTACAGATCAGATACATTAAGTCTTTGTATATTATATACATTCATACCATATTGTACATAATTTGTTGATTTATTATTGAAGTGGAAGTCATTGAAAACTTCAAGTAGCCTTAATTTCGCATTGCACACGAGATGTGCGTATAAGTGATATTCTGTTGCTGTCTTTCTCTATTTTCGATGGCTCTCTCTCTCTCGCTGATTTATATCTTTATTTTGTCATAATTTTAAATCGTTGAAGCAGAAATATTTCATATATACTCGTATATGAACAATGTACGCACATACCGTGTAATGTAAATCTCAATATTGCATCTAGTGAATTACTAATATTCGTAGTATTAATATTATTTTTTGAAATTTTGTTGTTTTTTTTTTTTTTTTGGAGGTACATAAAACATTTTAGTCAACGCCTACGCTAATGAGCAAACAGTACAGTAGAAATTCGCTAAGTAATACACATAAAATAGTGGAAATGATTTGTATTTATGAATGAAAAATGTTTACCACTCTCTCCGTTTAGAATCTTATATAAAACAAAATCTAGTTTCAGAAGTTTATTTTCTATTATTAGTAAGCTGAGTAGGCCAGATCTGTATAGTTTAAAGGTTGACAATATTTTATGAAATTTTAATTACATCATAAAGCTGCGCTTGCATAGTAAGTAACTAGA
The DNA here is from genome assembly GCA_018903435.1 of Leucophenga varia. Lineage (NCBI taxonomy): Eukaryota > Metazoa > Arthropoda > Insecta > Diptera > Drosophilidae > Leucophenga > Leucophenga varia. The sequence continues at coordinate 500,070 of JAEIFJ010003030.1, forward strand.
TTGATTTTTAATTATTTTGAAATACTATTAGCGAGCGGGAAAGGAATATATTAAAGCTTAATTTATTTTATTTTCTATATAGATTGTATTTATTAAAATATTTAGAAAGAGAAACGATAGCCGCACCGATTCGAACCGAGCACGTGCATTCAAATTCCAAAAATTTATAAAATTGTAAGATCGGTGTAAACAGATGAATCGATCTGTCCGTCTACCCGTCTGTCTGTTTATTTCTATAAGTTCCATTCGGTCAGTTTTAAATATATAGAGCTAAAATGGGAACTTAATGTTTTCTCGTCAACGACTAAATTATTAATGAATTTATATATGAAAATCATATTTATTTGTGAATATATTTATTTGAAATTGAATAAAAACACTTCTAATGTTCAACCATGTTCATTCTGTAAAGTAAGTACCTGGAAATTATTAAAACAAAACACATTTCACCAATTTAACCATCGAAATTTATTGTGTCGCCTTTAAAATAGGCTTCATTGAGCGACTAACGCACTCCATGGCCTGCTCATAGGCAGCCGGGGGTATGGCCTTCAGCCCGTTCGGCGTATTTTGTTTGATGGCATCGATCGACTCAAAACGCACTTTCCCGAAGAGGCAATTTGAGTTTTGGGAACAGGAAAAAGTCACAAGGAGTCAAATCTGGCGAATACAGGTGGTTGTTTGATGGTATTTATAAAGTTAATCAAAGAAAACGGTTTCCGAGTTCTTATTTTACGGAATGCAGATTACAAATTTGAATAGAATCGAAAAAAACATCCTCGCTGTCATGCCCCTCTGGTTTCGTTCACGTTTTTGTCGTACACTTGTCTCGCCGGAGCCAGCCGATTTGTCCGCCTCTGACATGACCCATGTTTTTGCGCCATACATCACGACTGGGACAATCAGCGTCTTGAAGAGTTTGATTTTTATTGTTCTCGATAAGTCTCTACTTCGCATTTGCTTACCGAGACCAAAGTAGCATCGGTTAGCCAGAGTATTTCTTCGTCTAATTTCTAGGCTGGTGTTATTGCTCTTTTTTTTTTTTTTGATCCCAAGTAGACGAAGTTTTCTACAACTCGAAGGTGAAATTCCCCATAGTCACAGAATCTTTAGATCTGCGAGTAGATACCCAGTACAACGTCTTACTACGTTCACCGCTAGTCCCATTGAGCGAGATTTTTTCAATATGTTTGAAAACCCTGTATTTTTAGTGTTAAAGTTAAAAAATACGCTCTTCATACAAGCTCCTACATAGCGTCTAAATCATTATAGGTTCTTAACCCCACCATCTCCCTACGTAAGCTATTTGAAGTTTTATACGAGGCTATTTAAGCTTCGGTTCTGTCGAAGCTAGCGTTTCTTCTTGTTTTCTTTTAGTATTTACTAATTTTACTTACTATATTGTTATATTTTGCTCTTCTACAAAAGATAATTGCATTTTATAGCCTGTTTACACAACGATTGTAAATTATTTCTTAACTCGTCCGCAACCCTATAGAAAATGGGGCATTAATGTAAAAAAAGAAAGAAGTAATTAACTCATATACAATATTGTTTTATTTTTTTTTATTTTAGGTGAAAAGCGAAGAAGTGGTCGAAGCTTATATCGAGCGCTGCAAGCAGGTTAATCCGCTAATCAATGCAATCGTACAGGAACGCTTTGAAGAAGCATTGGAGGAGGCACGTGAAATCGACCGGGTTGTTAGTATGGGCATTAATAGTGTCGAGGAGATGGAAGAGCATACGCCATTGCTCGGCATACCAGTCACTGTTAAAGAGAGCATCGCCGTTAAAGGTATGACCAATCAAGCGGGTCGCGTTTTCAAAACACCGCAAATAGCCAAGTCAGATGCACCGGTAGTTGAGCAAATAAAACGTTTTGGCGGCATCATTATGCTTGTCTCTAACACACCGGAATTGTGTTTACTTTGGGAGACATACAACAATGTTACCGGCCAAACAAAAAACCCTTACGATCTGAAACGCACGCCAGGTGGCTCATCAGGGGGCGAGGCTGCTTTACTTGCCAGTGGTGCCTCATTGCTGGGTTTAACCTCCGATATTGGTGGCTCATCGCGTCTGCCGGCCATGTTTAGTGGCATCTGGGGCCATAAACCAACACCGTATGCCGTTTCGTTTCAGGGTCATCATCCGACAAGTGACTTTCCTAAATGGGGTGATTTTTTTACCATTGCACCGATGACACGCTATGCCAAGGATCTGCCTTTGTTGCTAAAATGTATGGCCGATCCTACAGGGCCACGTTTAACGCTTGACAAAGAAATTAGCGTACACGGTATACGTTTTTTCTTTATGGATAACGATGGACCTTCAGGCATGATGCGTCCACTTAGTCGAGATTTACATGCGGCTATTAATCGTGTTGCCGGCGACTTCAATGCGACACGCGTCAATATACGCAAAATGAAGTGGTCTCTCGACATTTCGCTTTCGGCAATGCTCACAATGAGTGGCATTGAAACGATATATCATAAGACCGAGGAGGGTGAAGAACCAAAGACCGTCTGCAAGGAGACTGTCAAATATTTCTTTGGCTGTTCGGACAGTATTCTGCCATCGGTAATCTTCGGCCATCTGCAAAATTTCATGAAAATTATACCGAATTCACGGCATAAACATCTCGCTACTATAATCGAAGCGCTCAAGACTGAATTTAAGGAGCTGCTCGGCACCGACGGTGTCTTTCTTTATCCAACATTTCCGAATACGGCGCATCAGCATTACCAAATTTATCACAAACTACTCGAGCCCATGTACATGGCAGTCTTTAATACATTGGGATTACCAGTAACTAACTGTATGATCGGTTTGGACCATCGTAATCTGCCCATGGGCATACAGGTCGTTGCAAATCCCGGACAGGATCATCTATGTCTGGCAGTTGCACGTGAAATGGAACGTCGCTACGGAGGCTGGGTGTGTCCGCCTTCTGATGACTTTTCTGACAATTCGAGTAAACGAGCGTAAACGCAATTGAACGTTTGTGTCTGTAAGTGTAATTGGGTAAAAGGGTTGTCAGTATGTACACATACACACATATATGTGTGTGTATGTGTACGTGTATGTGTGAAATATTTTCTTAGTTTCGTGGAAAACTCTATTTTCAATAAATAATTTGTATTGTATTATTTACTTGTATTTAGCTCAATTCTTTTGTGTTAAAAGACTTTTTTTTCGATGCATCACACACAATTAATTATTTATCATTTTCATTTTTTATTTTTTGTTTCTGTTTTACAACTGCCTTCAAATGTAAATATTCGTAAATATATATATTAGCTTTTAAGCATTTTTTTATATTTTAGACTTTAGTAAAATCACAAAAAAAGAATAGTTTAAAAAAATCATTTTGATACCAAATTTTTTTTTTTTTTTTTTTGCACAAATAGTAATCATTTGATATTAAATCATATAAAATGAATAAAAATTCAATAAAAAAAAACAAACTTAGTTGTTCACTAAACACAAATAACTTTTTTTTAATTTTTAATTAAATAATTTTACATTGTAAGTATATTCTATTTTTTTTTTGTTTTTAAATTTTTGGATTAAAAATAGTCTAAACTTGTTTAAACATGAAAACATGACAATTGTACTAAAAATGTTTATAGTCGTCGTGTTTTTTTTTTTATTTTATTTTTTATTTAGTAAATAGCATTAAAAGAATGCAACTTCAATGGAGATATTTCGCAATATATTACAAACAAACAGACACACAGACATGCAGACAGACAAACATACAACTGAAAGCTGCAAAGTTGTTGGCCTCCAGTTAAGCGTTTCGCCGAACCACAAATTAAATACAAGAAACAATTTTTTGGCTACCGTAGTAGAAGTATCTAAGTATCTGTTTTTATAAAATAGCTAAACTGGCTCTTGCTAAAAAAAAAATATTGTAATAAGAAATACATTGTAGTACGTATGTATATAAACGTATACATATACATATGTAGGTACTTATGTATGTATGCTTCATTTATTGCTACTATAAAGAATTAGTACAATTTAATGCAGATGCACCAGTATTTGTATTTGCACGCATGCATCCATATGGTACATACATATACCGCCTTAGATACTCACTAAGTAGCCCCAAAATAAGCAAATACATTAATGTACTATATGGTTCCACTTGGTTTACTTGGCCATAACAAAATAAATAAATAAATAAATAATAATAAAAAAAGAAGTATTAACTTCGGTTTAACAGAAAATTTTGTACACTTTACATTGGTTCCTCATAATTTGTAATTTCAAAAAAGATGGTAGTGTTATTTTAGTTACAGTTACTATATACAAATATTGGAGTTTGTATTTTTGAAAGTACAAAAGATTTCAAATGTATATTCATTTATTCTTCATTAAAATATACAAAAATGAAACCTAAAAAAAAAGTCAAAATATCAACTTATGCAATTTTTTATACCCGCCACACATAGTGTGAAGGGTATATTCAGTTTGTCGGAAAGTTTGTAACGCATTGAAGGAGACGTCGTAGACCCCAAAATAAATTAATATTATAAAAAAAATTAATATAATATTAATTAAAATTAAAAAAAAAAAAAAAAAAAAAAAAAAAAAAAAAATAAGAAAAAAAAAAAAAAAAAAAAAAAAAATTTTGTATAAAAAGTTTTATATATATTCTTGATCAGCTCGACTGATCGACGAACCATCGATATGATATAGATCGGGACCAATACAAACAAACCCCAAAAAAAATTACTTTTTTTTTTTTTAATTTTTTTAAGAAAATAATTGTTATATCTAAATTTTAACCAAACAATTTTAAATATATGCTTTTAAATTGAGCCCGAACTTGAGTTTTCCCCACCCAACCCCTTTGCGGAATATAATATACATCATTTAAGATCATACATGAACTAATAAGAGTTTTGTGTGTCGGGAATTTAAGCTTCTGGAACATGGAAAATTAATATTTTGTGTATAAATAATAAACAATTGGATGTTATTCTATGACTGTTTATGAAGAGTAACATCGTTATCCGGTTAAAAAATATTCATTTTCCAGGTTTAAAAAGAAGTTTCCCGTGTAATACTTATATATGGACAATTTCAGGGGATTTGAGGCATCATTAAAAATTATCCGATCTAAAAAAAAATACAAGTTTTTCTCATTTTTAATATAGAACAATTCTAGGGAGTGAGGGCATAAACATTCTCTTAATTGTTTTCCATGCTTTCTTGGACTACCCTAATGTATATGTTCATGTAAATTTTGTATTTTTTTTTTTTTTTTGTCCAGTGTGATAACTATAATTTCCAACTTGCAACACTGGGAACACTATACCAAAAAATTAAATTAATTAAATTAAATTAAAATATGTTCTGCGGCAAGATCGATTTAACCTTTATCAAATCACATCAAAAAAAATTTTACTATGATCGATTTTTATTGTACACTTTTGAAGAAGTTGGCACACTGTGCCTGCCTTTTAAGTCAAATGAAGTTGAGTAGTTGGAAGCATTTCCAGAGCATAAAATGGTTATAGTTATTTATTTGAAGTATATAAAAAAAAAAAAAAAAAAAACCCAAACGCCGAATCGAGTCAAATATTTCTACCTGAGGTAACGAAGAATAAAATATTGGGAGAGCACGAACAAAACAAACGAACACGTTTTAAGAGTTATTTTAAGCCATAACTACAACATTGTTGTTCCAAATTATGGCTTATATGTATCTAACCACGTTGATTCATTCTTGTTCTCTTTACTTTTACATATTTTCGGTGTTCAGGTAAACATTTTATACACAATGAGACTTTTGGAAACAAAAACAATGAAAAACGTTAACTTCGGTGGAAACAAAGCTCAAATACCCGACATTCGAATTTTTAAATAGTTAATGTTTAAACAACAGTGGCTTAGATAGAACTTCGAGCGATGATGGGTGAGGGTCAATGGTCTGATACAAGTTAAGTTTAGACATAGTATTGATATCAAATTCTAAGATAGAAATACAGATATAACAATAACGTTCTTGAAAATAGCAGAAAATGGAGGGGTTTTTGGAGCTTTGTTGATGACCGATCTTATAATATCGGTGGTGTACACAAAGATTAATAAATTGTGTTTTTACCCTATTTGGAGTAAATACAATCCTAAGTTAGCCTTTTTCACACAAATATTCAAAATTGCACGCTTAGTTTGTATGGTGGCTATATCTAAAAATGGGCGTGGCACTTTTATATTCAAACTTGACTTAAATATTGTCAGAAATCTTAAGTTTCAAATTTCAGCTAAATATCGCCAGTAGTCTCCGAATGTTTCGCGTTGAAATAAACAGACGGACAAACAGACGGACGTGGCTAGATCGACTAGTCTCGCCTTGTTGATCAGAAATATATATTTCTTTATAGAGTCTACCGATGTTTCCTCTGTCAACTAATTTACATGAAATTGGCTGCGTTTGAAAGGTTAGACCTGTACCTTTCTAATGTTATCAACGTTCAATAGATGGCGTTACGTACTCCATGATTTAAATAAAAAGTCCCCTATTTATTGAACATACTTTGTATGTAAAAACAAATATACGTGCTGATTAGGAATATAATTTTTATATGTCAAATAAAACAAAGGTTATCAAAAATATGTATTCTGCGAGTATATTTTTTTCGATTGAACAAATCAAGTAATTCTTTCTGTTTTCTGCTTGACCAATGAATGCATCTCAAAAGATCTGGAACCAATCCAGAAATTATGTAACTTTAAAAATCTAGTCAAATTCAATAAGTTTTTCAATTTGTCTTTAAAGCTAAATATAATAAAATTTGATATCATCTTGAGCGCTTTTGTAGAACATAACAGCTCAAACATTTACAAAATTTATTTCTTTATTTTATGCTGGCGTCGCAATAAACTGTTTCGTTCGGGCATGAGTATTTTTTTTTTTTTTTGAGTTTTTTTTTTTTTTTTTTTTGTTTTATCAGCGGAAATTCCAGTCACTCTTTTTTTTTTTTTTATTTGACTTATTGAGAAAGCGAACCTTCAACCGAGTCGCAATCAATTTCAATCGTTCTATTTGTTTTTAAAGCTGACCGTGTTCGGTTGTTCTAATACTGGCGGCAACACTTTGTCAGTTTAGATTACATCGATCATCATCAATAATAATTAAAAATACTATTTCTGACATTATAATACCAATTATTCTGCGCATTTGAGGTGACAAATCCTTTTCAATATTTGTACACCGTGATCTCGCAGATAGATTAATTACGTGTCTATTACCGTGTTGAATCAACTGAAAAAAAGAAAATATAGTGATTTTAACCCCGTAAGACTCGTACACGTTTTCTAAACATTATAAAAGATATTTTGAAAGTGACACGTGTTTCTACTATAACATGTTGTCACAGTTTAAACGATTGATTACAAATGTATCTTACCAAGAATATTAAGACTTTTCTAGAAAGATAGAAGTGACTATGGGACAGTCCCAAGCAAATAGCACATGAAGCGCCGTTTTGATGTCACCTAATCTTGTAGAAGCGGCTTTATGCCCAGAGCGAGTACTGACTCATCACAAGTGCGAAGTTTTAGGGGGTAGGTATTGGACAGTTCACCTAGCGAGTTGGGCCCCATTTCCCAAGTAACCGCATTCTGTGTGATCTGAGTGCGGGACAGGTAGACAGAAAGTGCTGCAGCGTTTCTGTTGTCCTCTTCTGCAATGCCTGTTGAACAGGATTCCTAGTCTGGCCGCATCTACCCCCATGGGCCGATGTCCCTTTATGTTAGCTGTAAGTCTAGCGATGTCTTTACGCGACTTTTCTAACAAATTGTTTGATCGTTTTGAGTCTAACTTAGGCCAAACGTTCTAGACTTTTATAAGATGAAAAAATTTTTTTAATTTGAAAACATTTTGTAGATTTAATACGAAATTGAGTTCTACTTTCTTAATTTCATTATTAATGACCTACACCTATGAACATATGTACATATGTATGTACATATGTCCCTATAATAAACGATGGTTAGCTATAAATCCAAAATAGTTTTGGTTTTTACTAAGATAGGAAATTAAATATTAATATTATTATATGACAATGCAAAAAATGTTTATTAATTAAAGAGTATTCCCAAACGTGTAGTATCGTAAAATCGTAGCAAAAGTTTAAGCAGTTTTAAAATGCTTTTAACTATTTTCACGCCAGAGTTAATATTAAGTTAGTATTAAGTTTATCTAGTAGCATTTGAAAACTGCTTCGTACAGTTTTAAACATTACTACGATGTTATGATACAAAAAATATTGTGAATACCGTTAATCATAAAGTAGTTAAAACTAAAAAAAAAAATATATATTATAAACCAACCATAAATTTTAATCATACCGGAAGTGTTTTTAGGCGTTGCAAATTAAGTGTTCGTAGAATGAAGTAAACTTTGAACTTTACAGCACTAATTTTCATTTTGTTTGATATCTAATCGAACCGGACCGATTTCACGACCATATAATATATTTGTCCCACTCACCAAATCCATCCCCCCACACAAAATTCAGCGCTTCTGCTCTAGCGCATAGCATCACGATATAGCGATATAATTCATATAGGTGCGAGCAAGCAAGAACATTGGTTTACGAATGGTCCACGGACCGTGTGGCCGGTATATGCTCGTAAGTGGAACAGAGTAAGATAGATCTTGCATCGCGTTACACCGCGGACCGTGAGCGCTGGTGCAATGCAGGTGCAAACAACATTGAAAGAAGCGAGAGAACAACAAAACAGACCGACATATTAGTCTATGTGTCTCGTTCGCACTTTACTTCGTACCAAAATGGCGTCTGGCTTGTAAAAATCGTTTTTACTGCTAAGGAACATTAATATGACGACAATAGCAGATCTTTTTACAAAATATAATTGCACAAATTGCCAAGACGATATTCAAGGTATTCGCGTACATTGTGCAGAATGTGAAAACTTCGATTTGTGCTTGCAGGTAAATTATAATTTGACATTTTGCGGTTGTTTGTCGAAGGGGGGGTCGCGAGTTCTATATTGAAAGAGAATACAAGTATTGTGAAATTGCATGAAAGAGAGTTGTGAATCATGCTGAGTGGAGAGTACTGACAGACAGACGGACAGAACAAAACGTCTCTGTTTTTGTTTTTTTTTTCTTTTTTATTTATTTTTTTTTTTTTTTTTTTTTTTTTTTTTTGTGTTATCGTAAATTTAAATAATTTTTTTTTTTTTAGTGCTTTGCTGCTGGCGCTGAAATTGGAGCACACCATAATAGTCACGCCTATCAGTTTATGGACACAGGCACTGCAATTTTGTCGGTTTTTCGTGGCAAAGGCGCTTGGACTGCACGCGAAGAAATCCGCTTGTTGGATGCCATCGAACAATATGGTTTTGGTAACTGGGAGGACGTCAGTAAACATATTGAAACAAAATCAGCGGAAGATGCAAAAGAGGAATATGTAAATAAATTTGTAAATGGAACAATAGGTCGTTTAACATGGACTCCCGCACAGTCACAACGACCCCGTCTAATTGATCACACATCAGATGACACCGGACCACTGGGTGCTTCTACCTTGGCACGTCTTCCACCGTTGGATATTACAACTGAAGAATCAGCACAGTTAGGCTACATGCCGAATCGTGATAGCTTTGAGCGAGAGTATGATCCAACAGCAGAACAATTGATCTCTAATATCTCATTAAGTTCCGAGGACACTGAGGTAGACGTGTTGCTCAAACTTGCTCATGTAGATATGTACACACGCCGCTTACGCGAACGTGCAAGACGAAAACGTATGGTGCGTGACTATCAGCTGGCCGCAAATTTTTTTCGCAATCGTAACTATGCACAGCATCCTGGACTTAGTAAAGAGCAAAAGGATTTTCGTGATCATTTTCGTGTTTTTGCGCAGTTTTACACGTCGAACGAATACGAACGACTTCTTGGCTCGCTTGAACGTGAAAAAGAACTGCGCATACGTTTGTCTGAGTTGTACAGATATCGCTACAATGGTATCACAAAAATTGACGATTGTCGCCACTTTGAGCAGCATGCAGCGATGGCCGTGCACCGTTCAACTGGTCCGTATGGTCATGGAAAAACTGTAAGTAGAATATTGATTGTTTAGCTTAGTGAGACTGTACAAATGAGTTGAATATCGTGTCAGTTTTATATAGATAGTGAATAATTTGATGTAGTACCTTTTCTCAAATGAATTACTTTTATATATTTACTTTCACGATATTCAGCTTCCGTGTATAATCAACACTCCCAATGGCGATCGTAAGAACGGTTGTATAAGACAATGTTTAACCGTAGGACAATATGCATCCCTCCAGTGGAAGTCATCGGCCGCAAAGCTCTTTCTTGCACTCCCCGCAAACCAGCCACAAAAAAGTGTAAGTTTTTTATTTGCAATCTTTGATAAAAGGAAAAAAAAACATATTTGTATTTTCAATTTTACTCTAGCGAACTGTTAAGCGGCGCCGAGGTAAACTCAAGTTCAATCGCACCAAGAAACATGCACCTCACCGGAGACCCGACCTCCTCCGTCGCATTATCGCACAGCAAAAATTACTTGGATAGCTGTCGGGGATCGTCGGCTCATACGATGACAACGAACTCGACGACGTCGATGATGATGATGGGGACCTTGTTGAATTCAGGGGGTTCGATGATGCCGACAACAACACCAACGATGAAGACGAACAACAGCAACCAAGTACATCTGCAGCCGCCGCCGCAGCAGCTACAGCTGCATCAAAACGTAGCCCAAGCCCAGGTGACGCCACAGTTACAAGTAAACGACGTTGCAATCGCAAACCAAAACGTGGTAGAAAGCAAAAATAATCCCAACAGTAACTATGAACAGCCTACAAGCAATATACTTCGCAGTCAACTTGAAGAACTCAAACACCTACCGCAGCCCTTGGGCAGCACCTTTCTGTACAACAATGAACTGCAACTTTGCAAGCTACTTAACCTTTCGCCTACCACTTACCTCTCTCTTAAGGTAACAATGTTAAGCGGTGCACCTGTAATTGGAAACCTAAGCGCTGTGGAATCCACAGTGCGTAAACATCTCATCAAATGCGGTTGGCTGAGCCACTAAATCAAATATTGTAAACCTAACCTATGGGTTTTTTTTTATTGTTTTGCCATTGTTGGGAACCATATAGCTAAATGAATGGAGTGTGCATTTTAAACATCCTATTTTTTTTTATTTTATGCCATTTTAAGATTAACTGCATAAGTTATTTTATTTAACCAATTTTAATTTACTTGCATCAAGTTACCAGGTATTTTAAGAAAAATATTTGTAAAGTTCAAAATTGTAAAATAATCTGTGCTTAAATGAAGACGCACAAAATAAAAGGAATACACAGGTATTCATGTATGTATTTAGCCCATATATATAATAATCGAAAATAAATATCTTATGAGATATGTACAAAAAATATAAAATTAAATAAACATGAGTATTTTTAAATTCATTAAAATATTTAATATAAAATATATAGTAGCATCTGTACTTGAACTTTATAATACACATTGAACTTATATCTACAAATAATTGTATTGAAAGATACGAATGTTTCGAACTTAACCTTCTAACTGGGTTGTGAAGATGATTATAGTAGCATCGATGCAAACGTTTCACGTTATGCGTTTCGAAAATATTTTTAAAGGCAGTACATCACTTGTTCCTAAGGAAGTAGCGATAAAGTGTGTTCTTTTGAGAGTTGCTTGCTGTAGAGCCGCCAGTATTTGATTTAGTCGCATTAGGATTTGCTTGTGTTTGAGGCCCAGCAGCACCGGCGTTAGGCACCGAACTGTTTCCCTTTGCCGCAACAGCGACCGCAGCCGCCGCAAGTGAACTACGCCAAGAAGCAATTAGTTCGTTTTGAACTTCAATTGGTAATTCTTTGAACACATTAGGATCAACGCCAGATGGACAAGGTACGTTAGCAAGTACATTTTCAGCTGACGTCGGTTGTGCACTAGTTTCAAACGTTGCTATCGGTGTTGATGAGTTACTTCTTGGAAATTCTGTGTTGTCTTGTTGATCTATTTCCAAATCATTTGGACTAGTGGGCGTTTCTTGAGGCGTGCTAGGTGTACTGCAGGTTTCATCCATGGGCGATGGCAGCGGTGAGGACGGGGTTGAACTTGCGTTAGAGCTTAATCTACTAGCGGTACGAGTACGCGTAGAAGTTATAAAGCGCCGACTATTTGCAGTATGTGTGCCTTCAAGACGACTTAGCAACGTATTAGGTGGCTGAATCGTGCGAAATCTTGCATGGGCAACCGATATGGCTGCACTTGAAGTTGAGGGTGTAGTAGCTATTGGACTTAAAGGAAAATCCTTTTCGCTATCCCGTGAATTAAGTCGCAAATCACAAACGCGAAGCTTACTGGGCGAGGCCACTTCAGCAGCCATATCCGAATCTGTTTCCGCTAGCCGGCTTCGTTTAGCAGACAAGAAAAGACGTCCAATGCGACATTTCTTTGGTGAAGGTTCCACTTCAGTTTCTGAGAAATCAGAAAAATCAGAATTTGTTGCACCCGATTCGGAACCATTATCGAGTAGCATAGGTATGGGTGATGCCGTCGTTGCACGTCTACGATAGAACTGATCACTTGGCTGAAAAGTTGTTGGCGAGGAACGAAATGCAGCTTCGTTTAAACTGTTGTTAGCATTTGACGCCGATGCAGTTGCACTCTCTGCTGTCGGACTGATACTTGTATTCGTCAACGATGTTATCGATTGTACTTCGAGATCGGTTTTCTTAATTAAAAAGTTTGCTATAGACGATGTGCCCACCTTTCTTTCCTGGAATTTTGAGAATGCTAAACCCAATAGTGTTATATTAAACGGTTTGTTTAAATCGACTATTCGTTCAAAAAGACGCATTATAATTTTTAATAATTTGTCGTGAGCACCATCTGCTAACTTCACTTTTAGAGAGCCGGCCACTCCTGCGTTTGTTGTGGGCGTCGTTTTAAAAAGTGAAGGAAGTATATTTGCCTGTTTTGTCTCTCGGTGGCTACTTTTCTTTTGTGGATCGAATTTACGCAGTACAACCTTAACTGCAATAGGTATTCGGCCATCTTCCGCTACCTAAATAAAAAACATTTCAATCAATAAACATATCACATAAATCATATAAAAAATATTTTTCTTCCAACTTACCTGTTCTACCAAACGCATTAGCAACATACGAAATTTTTCCTCGACATCCGTACGTACTGAAATAGGACGGCATGAATCTTCCATTCCAATGGACTTAGGTTTACCACTTGGGCGTATAGAACTATTATCACGGCCGAAAGATAAATCTTTCAATCTAGTCGCAGTTTCAAAACCAAACTTTTTTCTTAAAAATTCCATATCACATAATTGTAATTGCTCTACGGTTTGAACACCACTTTCGAGCAGCAGTGTTTGAGTCTTTTGTCCAATGCCAGTGATGCGATTTAAATCGTTTAGATCGCGCATAAACTGCTCCGCATGGGACGATACTAAAACTGTCTGCTGATTTGGTTTGTTCTGCCCGCCAACCAATTTTGCTAAAAGCTTATTATACGCAACACCAGCGCAACAGGTTATACCCAAACGCATGTGCAAATCTTCACGAATCTCCCTCGCAATTTGTGTACCAATTTTAAGGCGGTGCGCACAACCACAGCAACAATCAGTCAACTGAGTACCATCTGAAGGATATATGTGACCGGTTACTGTGCTCATTTCAACGTCGTTACTGTGCTGCAAAAGTACATGCTGGTCATTCTGTCTCATTTCTACTAAAGATGTCACGTCCATAAAGTTTTCATCGAAACCCAGCTTTTCAACGGACGGTGTGTAATTTAAGAGCAAATCAAAGATTTTCTGTGACATCAAACGGTATGGTGCAAGATCCTCACCGTTAACGAGTACCAGATCTGGACATAAACGCTTTGCCTCTGTGATAAGCATAAGTTTTGAGATTCCTTTAGAACGAGCCACATAATTACAAGTGACGACTATATTCTTTTGTTGTATTCCAAGTGGAAGAGTCCGAAGCGTCGGATCACGTATCTCCTCAACTTGAGCATAAAAGCAGTCTACGTCCAAATGTATAATTGTGCGCTGATGTGGTTCACTTTTATTAAGCACATTGATCAAGTCCATTGCCGGGAAAGTACTGCGATCGACTGAAAAAATAAACATTTATTTTGAATAAATTTACATAGATCCGTGTTGGTTATTTGATTCATGTTTGTAAGGGTTTGTAATATTGACTTGATGCGAAGTTTCAACTTGGTGATTTAATATTAAGTAACAAATTGTACAATAGGAAAAATTTTATGTTTTAGGTAGACTTGTATGGAGTGCATAGTTTACCAAAGGCCGCGCAAATTCAATTATTTTTTTCTCATCATTTAAGACCGACAGACCGGTATACTGACAAACGGGCATGGGGTACGTTTAGCAACTCTACGTTTATTTAATATACAGGTACAGAAAAAAAAAATTATTTCACAGATGTTCCCTCATTTTGGAATTGTGTGTTGCCTAATGGTGAATTAATAAAAGACTTCATTACGCAATTATAATATGGATGCAATTCATCTTTCAAGTTTAACATGTAAAGAAACACTTTGAGACACCCTTTCTATATCAAAACAAAACATCAGACCAGTCCATGACCTTTAAAATGCTGCAAAATTTCGTCATTGAACGTAAACATGAACTTGTTGAGAGCGTTTTTCGTATATGTGTGAGCCTGTTAAAGAGAGAGCTAAAGAGAGCAAAATACGCGGGTTTTCTATAAAGAATTTTTTTTTGCTGTGGCAAACTGCCCTCATTATCATGACGAAATTATGCGGGGCGAAGAGATAAAAAATAAAACGAAACAAACTTTCTAATCAAACAAAGCCACTTTTTGTCATAAGTAAACAATTTATGTAGATATATTTGCCGGCTAGCAACGCTCTTTTTTATTATCGAAATTATTTACAATTCTATATATAAATATTTATATATACATATATATTATTGCATTTGTGGAATTTGGAACGATGACGCGTAAATTAATTACGAGGATAAAGAGTGAAAACAAGAGTTTCGCGGTCAAACGATAGCACAATGTATATATGTAATTCAATAAGAGGAATAATAATATAGAAAATCTTTATTTTAAAGCACTACCGAACATTTTGAAAAGCGCTATTAAATTAATAAACAATTTTTTTTCTTTTGCGTTTTTACCGTAAAAAAAAATATAATTCAGCTAAATATGCACCTCCAACAACAATGTAATCGAGATTAAAATGATGTTATTTAACGAAAATCCAAGTACTAAAAAACGACAGAATTTACTTTTTTGAAAATAACACTAGTGTTCTGCAAATTACGTTAAAAAAGTACGTATTTATGTGAAACGTGTCCCAGAATTATCGCAAGTCCCAGAATTTACGCAAGATTTACAGTAAAGTGCGGGCAATTCTGAAAAATAACAATTTGACAGCTGAAAAGTTAAGGTCAAGTAGAAATGGAGCGTTACACGATAGAAAACGATAGATTTTGTTAGGGCTGTCAGCACTTTTTGCAAAACATGTGTAAATTCTGGGACTTGCATTAATTCTGGGGCACCCTTTATATGGCACAAAAGTGTTGGTTTTTTTTTTTTAAATATATTTTTTTTTTTTTTTTTTTTTTTTGACGCAGAAAACAAGAAAGAATGCTGAAGTACTATTGTGTTATTGAAATACAAACATACATTTAAAGTCATCGGTGAAGGAGAACAAGTAAGTTAACATATAGATGAATGCATCAATTTCCACTTTTATCTATTACTTCTATGCGGAACAAAAGATCGTTGTCGACACCACCACCGCCACTGCTATCGCCAATGAAAACATAGTTAAAAAATTTATTCATATAAAGATTGAGGGGGGAAATTAAAATATTTTGAATAAAATATCAATTGTTAAAAATATGCACAAATTAATTTTTTTTAGTTCATACTTAAGTTAATGAATTTATTCAAATTTCAGCACACACTGTTGTAAAATTATTTAATAAATTAATTATTACAAATGATAAATTTTATATATGTATTTGGAAATAACGTTATAATTTCACCCCTGTGTTTCTGTATATGTAGCCCTGTGAAGAAAAGTGCTACCAAGCTCATTCAGAACACACATCACTATCGATAGTTTACCACCTCGCAACACTGATGCCATTTTAATGAAAGAAAAATAGGCTGCCGACACTAGCAGAAAAGGCTAGTGTATATTTACGCATTGAAAGCTTACGATAGATTTTAAATTATATTTAACAAAATTGTACGTGTGTTATTTCGGAAAGAAGCAGATTTATTGCAACAAAATTCTCAGTATAAGGACGTTTGGCTTTTCGCAAATTACGCGCAAACTTATTTTTATTGTAAGTAGCAACAACTTATTTTTTATTTATTTATTTTTTTTTTTTGATAAATTTATGCGCGAATAAAAAAAATAAAGCAAAAGGAAAAACATAGAAAAATTGCGCATTTACCTGCGACTCCATGTTTTTTTTCGCAGTGAAAATTAAACTTTCGTTTTAAATTTTTTTTTTTGTATTAAAAAAAAAAATTAAAAGTTTTTTTTCAAAGTTTATGTGAGTAGATTGAACAAAAAGCGGAAGTATGCGCATAAATAATTTCCTGCTTAAACTGTTTGCGTTCCGCTTTATATTGTTTTTTTTTTTTTTTTTTTCTTACAATTATTGGCACCTCTTTATTGGATGCTGCGGCCATAGTGAACAAATCGATAGCGGTACATTAGAATTAGGGTGAAAGACGTAGGCGATAATTTTAACCCTATGATGGCTACTAAAACAAAAATATAGTTTTTTTTTTCTTTATGATATTTCCTCAATTTAAAGCGGAACAAAAATGAACAAAAAAAAAATCAATAATGGCGCAAGTCGTTTAAAACAAAAAACACGTACGTACATACACACATGTACATACATACATATGCAGGTATATTTTAAGCAACGCAATTAAAAAAGTTTAACAAATGTTGATCACTTTTAATATTTTTGAAACACTTGTCACCTTGAGTATTGGAGGTTTAATTTGTGAGGTTCAATCACTTTGTTTGCCTGTCAGCCTTGCTATTTGTTTTCTGCTCGCTCACACATAAGCGTTATTACACGCGTAGCTGTTAAAACGAGATAGCTGCAGTTTGCCATAAGCGTTTCGTTGTTTCACATACAATTTTCTCGAAACATGGAAATATTTAGCAATTGCTTTTGCGCTTGCTGCAGCCGAAATACAAAAAAAAATCGGCGTTTAAATTTATTTACGTGCTGTGCGCTATCATTGGCGTTGTATGCACAGCTGGCTGGCTGCCGTTGCTAAAAGTTCACACACATAAGTAAATACATAAACATATGCACATATGTACATATTTATAATTTTTATTTAATTCGGCCCACACTTTGTCTACGGCAGGCAGCGCCCCTGAATTGTTGTCCATAGAACATTTTCATTGACCTCTGCAGCGCAATTTTAAATTGCGCCTTACTTAAATTTAATAATCTTGTCTCATAAAATTAAATTTAAGCATATACATATGTTTGTCTTTGTTTTATTGTATTGGTTTATTTACCTTTTAATAACATTATTTTTTTATGACTGGTTTCGACAAACGCCCAACAGAGCCGCACTTCCCGTCGGATCGGTTCCAACAGTTGCGCCGGTTAAATGTAATATGCCTGTTTGTCTCGTTTTTTCTTATCAAAATTGTTTACAAACAACTTTGGCGTCTTATTGATTCCCCTTCTTAAAAAACACAAACAACAACAAATATAATAATCGCCTAGATTTGTGAGTGTGTTAGACTATCGGTGATCTTTGCGCTTAGTCATGCTATTTTCGTTTAAATACGCTACACACATTGCATATCTGATTTGCAACAAAGTTTGTAACAACCACTTACGGGTTTAATTACTTTATTTCTTATTTCACTTTAAAAGAATGCAAGATAAGCTTTAATAAACAATTTCAAAAACTCTCCATATCAATTTAATAAAATATAAACTCTACTTTGTAGTTATAAAAAAAACCTTTGTCCATCTTTCTTTCCATTTGTATAGCTTTCCCAAAGAAAATTGTATGCAGATTAAAGATGTGTGTGACACGCTGTTTCCCGTTCCATAATTGTGAAAAATGTCGGAATGAATGTGATTGAGACATAAATTTAAAAAAATAATATGAATTTCAAAATTGTGATGAATTTTGCATTTGGCCATTTTGAGAGAAGTAATAAAAGCGTACAAAAAGTACTTTTTAACTTGGAGTAAAATAACTGTATGTATCTTTTATAGTCTGCGATATAGTTGGTTCTATTCAAAAGAAGACAGACTCAGATAGCTTTTTCGACTCAGCTTTCGATGCTGAACTAGAATATACTTACTTTATCAAAATTGTACTGCTTCCCCTGTCCTCATATATGTATTTGCACAAACTGAATAAACCGTTTTACCCATTAAGTTTAAGTTAAATTTTATTTCTGAACCTTGAGTGTACTAAAGCTACGTATACATAATATGAATTCGGCAATCGCGAAATTTTTGTACATCGCGTTTGCCGGGATCAGGTTCTAATATTTAGTGTTGCGCCCAACTCTTAATTCAGATCCAAATCAATTTGTCACAATGTAGAGCATAAAGAATTTCGTTATCACCGAATATATCGTGTTCTCTTTTAGTATTTTCTTCTCTATTTTGATGACCGCAGCGTAAAAATAGACTTCGTTTGTTTGTTCGACGAGCAAAAGAAGTAAACAAAAAATAGCACAAAAGAGAAAATGAAATTCATATTTATTTATAAATAAATTAAAATAATAAAACAAAAAAAGTTTTTTTTTCATAAATCTACAAGAAATACACAAAAGCATTTATCACTTTGAATGTCTCGTATGTATAGTACATACATATGTATACAATATATAAACCTTGTTATAATAAACCGGTTACTGGAGCAATTCTTCCATTTTTTACGATTGTTGTAGGCACAACTAAAGACCAAAAAAATATATTTAAAAAAGACTTAAATAGCGAGTGTAGAATAACTATTCAAGCAGCATTTACTAACTAATAATAATAATAAATATTCTATTTGTCTTTTAGCAACAGCAGCAGCACAGAACTTAGCTATTAATTAACAAACTCAAAATGCTACTCAAAGTTCCATCAGTTGATTGGTCGGATCAAATTGTTTATATTGTGGATGACGACGAAACGCTCTCTGATGTGGACGATGAGCCAGATTTCTCTGAGTATATGTGGATGGAGAACGAGGAGGAGTTCGACAAAAATGTAAGTTCAATAAACGCGTAATTTTTCCAGCTAACATTTTATATTAAATCACTATCTTCAATAGGAACTTCAAAGATTAGAAGAGGAGGATATAATGAATGAATGTTTTGAGGCAATGCTTGAGGATGAACTTGAAGCACAGCTCAACGAGTGGCAGAAAGCAAAGTAATTAGTAAATTTTATATATTAAAATATACCATTTTTTAATTTATTTTATTATTATTTATACAACTAGAACTGATGAACTTAATAATGCATTATCTGCGCTTCCCGTTAGTCAATGCAACGTTGAGAAATCCATACTCAATCCTTTGGCTGACGAGTTTATTCCACGTAATCAAATTATTAATCTGAGTACATCTTAAATACAAAACTGTTTAAACGTAGCTTACGAAGGACTTTACGACAAGAAACAAAACAGATCGAACTCATCATTGCCCACGAATTGCTTGGCGAATAATATCCAAAAAAAAAAAAAACCATATTGACGAAAAACAAGAAAAAAATTCAAACAAAAAAAGTATGAATGCGAACTCAATTCGTCGTTCTCAACAAAATTATAACAAAAAAAAAATTAATTAGTATAATTAATAGAGCTAAACACGTACAGAGATAAATTTGGAGCAACAAGATTCTGGGAATAGTTGTATGTTGGAGACTTAAAAAAAAAAAAAAAAAAAAAAAAAAACGAACAAAAAACTATGAAAATTTTCTATAATGCTTAAAAAAAAATACTTCATAATTTAAAAAAAAAAAAAAAAAATTTATAATTTAAAAAAACAAAAAAAAAAAAATTTTTTTTCCATAAAAATAATATTATTGATTAATATTAACTCAAACACTTAGAGGTTTATTATTACGTATGTGTCTAGCGGAAATTCATAAATACTTCGTCTATTTGCAAAACCGAATATGATATTATACGTACAAAACAAAATAATAATAATAATCTATTAAGACAATGCAGCACCGTAAATACGCAGCAAAATAACTAATATATTACTAACAACATTCACATCAATCGAATCGAGAACTCCGAATTGCATAAACAAACAACATAAAAATAATAATTATATAGTACGATAATTCGATAATGCTTTGAATTGAATAAAGACTTTTTGCTATTTAATAAATTTTAAAGAATTAGCATAATTTTTAAGTTTTGTTCCCCCTAGTAATTATGTAAATACCTCTTTGTTTTGTTGTACAAATTTTGTCTTTAAATGTCTTTTTTAAAGTAACTTTAATATATTTTTTTTTTTTCTATTTCAATAATGTTTAAATGAATTGAATGAAATGTGAATGAATTAAAGCTGCTAAAGCATCGAGCGTATGCCAATTAATTGTAGTTCTTGCACAATACATCAAAAAAAATAACAAAAAGAAAATCATTTACTCTTAGTTTATATATTTTCATCTATATGTGTATTTTATGGCTTAGTTTTTAGTTTTGCAATTAGTTTGTACAAGCTAAATGTAAAGAGCTAAAGATTTACTTACGTTATGTGTGATATAAACATTAAAAAAAATCTACAAAAAATATCAAAAAACGATTTTAAAAATCTCAATAAAAAAAAGTATTATAGATTAAAAAAAAAGAAAGAGTTTTAATTATTTTTTACAAGCTGGCTAAAGTGACAAAGAGATTGTTGAAACAATTTATCAAGTGCTTCGAAACGCACACATTTCTAATTGATCATATTTTTTCGTTTCTGTATACGTAATTAAAATGAATCGTTAAAAGCACTGAAATGAAAAAAGCATAACATCGTACACATTTCCAATGGAGCCCATACTGTTTCCAATCACATTTTCGTTTCCGCGAAAAACTTTTGTAGCACACATAGGATCGATGGGGATTTTTAAAACTTTGTTTGTAATAGTTAACCCAAGCTCTCCACCAATTTTTGGCTCTCCGGGTTTATTGTTATTTGACCAATATTTATATGTCTAAAATGACCGGACTATATTATAGATTCAATTTTAAATAAGCTCAAAAAAATTAAAAATACTAAAAAAAGAATGTTCCTCATTTTAAATTCGCTATTTTGAATTTCAGAAATGTATGGTCCCTTTGTTTTTAGCGACAATAAACCGACAAATTACGAGGGTTCCAATTATGTGGTTCGCTCTTTTGAATTTCCTTAGATAAGAAAATACCAGAACTTGTAACCTATGACCGACTCTGTATGATTGAACAGTTTTTAGAAGAAAGGGCTCAAGTTGACAAGGAATGCATATTAAATTTTGTTCAATTTCGTAATTTTCAATATAAAGTATGTGTTTTAAATTCGACAAAACCTTTTAAAGGGTGATTTTTTAAGAGCTTGAGAACTTTAAAAAAAAAAAACGCATAAAATTTGCAAAATCTCATCGGTTCTTTATTTGAAACGTTAGATTGGTCCATGACATTTACTTTTGAAGATAATTTCATTTAAATGTTGACCGCGGCTGCGCCGGTGGTCCATTGGAAAGCCTTTTGGGCAACTTTTTCGAGCATTTCGGCCGGAATAGCCCGAATTTCTTCGGAATGTTGTCTTCAAGCTGGAATAGTTGCTGGCTTATTTCTGTAGACTTTAGACTTGACGTAGCCCCACAAAAATAATCTAAAGGCGTCAAATCGCATGATCTTGGTGGAACTTACCGGCCCATTTCTTGAGATGAATTGTTCTCCGAAGATTTCCTAAATGGCCATAGAATCGCGAGCTGTGTGGCATGTGCGCCATCTTGTTGAAACCATGTACCAAGTTCAGTTCTTCCATTTTTGGCAACAAAAGTTTGTTAGCATCGAACGATAGCGATCGCCATTCACCGTAACGTTGCGTCCAACAGCATCTTTGAAAATACGGTCCAATGATTCCACCAGCGTACAAACCACACCAAACAGTGCTTTTTGATGCTGGGCAGTTCTTGAACGGCTTCTGGTTGCTCTTCACTCCAAATGCGGCAATTTTGCTTATTTACGTAGCCATTCAACCAGAAATGAGCCTCATCGCTGACAAAATTTGTCGATAAAAATTTCGACCGAACACTGATTTTGGCAAATTCATGATTTGGCGTTGCTCGTTGTGTCTTTCTGATGATGTGTTACTGGCTTTTCTTTGCACCTTGTCTAAATCCCGCGTGTCTGTCAATACTAATGCATGAAAATCCTAACCTCAAAAATCACCCGTTAGAAAAGGGAGTAATTGGAAATGGGCACAGCCTTTTTTTTATGGTTTTGGATACTTTTTCCAATAAACTTAAAATTCAGTAAATAAAACTCAACAAATGAAAAATTTATCAGTTTTATTTATCAGTTGTGCCTCTTTTCAAATCAGATTATCCACTATGCAGCACACTGCCAGGAATGATAGAAAACGAAATTGCGCCCATCGAGTTTCAAAAATGTATTGTTCTGCGCAAAAAAAAAAAGTTGTTAAAAAGATATTTCAAAGTGAAATAATAAGAATAAAAGAAAAAGGAGTTTTTTGTTCATTACATTTTTTGTTTGTTTATTTAGTATATTTAATTTATTAAATATTTACCCATTTCAAATTGCAAATGATTTTCAAAGTCTTCATTAGTAAAATGTAAGCTTCAGATTACCTTACGCTTTGTTTTGAACTGGCCATCACGTCCACAGAAACTTATCCATTTTTGTCTAATAGCAGTTTTTACTGGATACTTAAATAAACTGCACCCAGAACTATGTATGTGGTCCGTCATTGCTGCTTTTAAAATTTGCAACGATGCACCTCATTTTTACTTGTTTGTTTTTTTGCTTAATTTGTGAGATTTCAGCGAGAACAGTGTATGACAAAAACGTGGACGAAACCAGAGGGGCACGACTGGTCTTAGAGATCGGGATCCAGAATTGGTATTGAGTGACATTGGATCATACCACCTGGGTTAATACCCAACGTGATGCCCGGGCTAACCACAAGCTGTAACGGCCATATATGTGACGTCAAAACAAAAGAGCTGATTGCAAACAAGAATAACGGAGCTGCGCAAGACGTAATCTTGCTTTATATCATTTTTTGTATGTACCATTTGCTGTACAATTTGAAATTCAACTCGATTAAGTTGTACAATAAATTGTAATGTGTTTGACCACCATAAAAAGACAATCAGCGCTTCCTAAGCAACTAACAACAATTGGGAACTACAAATAAACTGAGCGCGGAATTGTACTACTACGCTCAGTCATATAGGTGGAAGCAAGAAAGCAGGCAATGTGCGAGCGAGAGAAAACCGCGAACCGTCCCGTTATCTGTATCTGGCTCATAAGTGGAGCAGAGTTAGATATATATCTAGCGTCACGTTTACGCTTACTTGCGTATTTGGTACCGTACAGCTTGAATTGAGCAGATACGTTCGCTGTAAGTTTAAGCAGTAATACACTTAAACCTCTCTCATTTGCACTCATCACTCCTATACACCATATATATTTGTGCAACACAAACAAATTTATAGACGCGATTGCAATTACATTTAATTAATTAAGAAAAAAATAAATGAATATCCAAGTTGGGCATTATTGTAATTACAGACGCGTTGCTAGCATTATAAATTGACTTTAGAAAAAAGAAAAAATTCATCGATTTATTTTGCTATTCATTCGAAAGGCTCAGTCAGCAGGTGCCAAAAGCAGCAGAAGCAGTGAACCAGTTTTTTTTTTTTGCAGCTGCTACACTATGTTTTATTTATATATGTACGTCGAGTCGCTAATTGTGCACAATAAATAACTTGCAAATATGCAATGCCGACGCAAGCAAGTTGCTGCGTAGTCAAAAACAAAAGAAGAGTAGTAGCGTAAAATTTATTTCGGAAGCTGCAAAAGTCAGACGCTGGCAAATATTTCATGTTGTTAGTGGGCAATGAGCTCCTCATTGTCCGCGTCGTCGTCGCCTGCAATACCGTCCACAGCGACATCCTCAGCTGCAGCAGCAACAGCAGCAGCAGGAACAACACCATTCAACGTTGGCAATCAAATAGGCGGTAGCCGTAATGGAAATGTTGTGGTCAATAATGTTGGCGCGGCCGGTAGCGGAAGCAATGCTGTGCTGTTGCCACCGTGCGCAGCACAATTTCGTGAAATACACAAAAATACTTGGCTGAAAAGACTAAGCCAAGACGGCAAAAAGATAACTGTGGGACCCAAAAAATCTGAACGGAGTTGGGTTGTTTTCTGCGTGCACGATGATACGGAAGCATTGCTAGAGGGTTATGCAGAGCCACGACAAGCTGCATCACATATGCCTGAATGGATTATTTCTTTGCAGGATACAAGTCACATATCGCATGCACTAATTTCCAACTTGCATGAATTTGAGTTTGTCGTAACAATGAAACATAGTGAAGTATTGCGTTTTCACGCGATGTCATGGTAAGTTGCACACTCGACTTCTGAACGTACACACATAATTTACCAACTTTAATTTATTTTCTTTACAGGGAAATTATGCAAGAGTGGGTCGAGACATTACGTTCAAAATTACGCGAAATGAAAATAATTTCGCCGCGAGAAAATTTATACACAAAATTACCTGAAGTGCGTGCACCATTGTTGCCTACGCGTGATCCAACATCACCGTTGCCAGCACCACCACCTGTACCGGCAGCTATAGTGCCCGGTGTGGAAACACCACCAACAACAGTAACTACAGCAGTCAATATTGCAGAAATGATCAGTACCAATACGAATTCTTCTTTAACTAATGTCACAACGACAACAACAACCACTATGGCAACTGCTACTATTACAACAACGTCCATTGCTGCAACAACAGCAACAACATTACCGAATCTCACCTCAATGTCGAACACTTTAACGCAAAATTTATTGAATATGCTTTCGGATCCCATTAGTACATATAGCGAACAAATAAATGAATCAAATACAAACGATAATGATGATTCCGATGACAATGACAATGAGACTAGATTGAATATGCCACATAACAATTGCATTGAGCAGCAAAGTTTAGCAAGTTCAGAACAGGAATTGAATCTATCGGATGATGAATTTCTTTCACCATTATTACGCAAAGCATGTATTCTAACAGATAATGGTGTACGCGTT
The DNA here is from genome assembly GCA_018903435.1 of Leucophenga varia. Taxonomy (NCBI): domain Eukaryota; kingdom Metazoa; phylum Arthropoda; class Insecta; order Diptera; family Drosophilidae; genus Leucophenga; species Leucophenga varia. Next base: position 525,492 of record JAEIFJ010003030.1, read on the forward strand.
GATATAGATGCAACAGGACATCGTGCGTCGGCAGGTAAACTAAATCATAAAATATTGATTTAAATCAATTTTTGAAAAAAATATACATTTTATTTTCAGATCAACTCATAAGTTTAGAACAATTATTTCAATGCGAACGTCTTATACCACGGTAAGTTCTTCGACTATAAATGTTTCGCAGCTTCTGTATAATTTTGCTGTAATATGCGCAGCACTATATTTATATCCTTCTCATTTCCATTAAATGTGTCCACAAATATTTTGCGCAGCACCGTCAAATAACGCATTTCACTGAGTGCTAATAATTTTTTCTCTGCTTTCTGTTGTATATTATTTGCTTTTTTATATTTTTGATCAATTTCACTTTTAAGTTTGTCATAATCTTTACTGGTTTGCTCCACAACCAAACCCTTCTGTTGAACAATATAATTTTCAATTGATTTTTGAAGCAAAAGCTGAAATCTTTTGTCCAGCTCTGCTATAGCCACTTTATAGTTTTTATCTTTGGCAAATACGCTAAACAATGAAGCAAAGAACTTTGTCGTTTCATGTTTTACATTCTCTTCTTTTAGTAATTTCAATGTTGAAATCAAAGATCTTGAAAATATATCTTTAAGTGTTACTATATCGTTTGTTAAATTTACACTCTCCTTGTACGAAGTTTTAAGAATTTTGGTAAGATTTGCGTGTTTTGTTTTTAATCTATTAAGCTCGTCGCTTAGAGTTTGTTGCTGCCGCAGCTGATTTTTATTTTCCAATAAAAAATTTTCTAAACGTTCACTGCTTAAAGAATGCTTTAATGTTGTTTCATATGTTGTGCTGTTATCCAATCCTTTTTCTATTCTATTTAAATTGTTACATATAATACGCAAGTCAATACTCTCATTTTGTATTAAAGTAAATGGCGCTGACAATTTTCCATTTACTTTCAATTGTTGATGCAGCAATGAGACTAGAGCATCTCTAGCATTTTTTTCAGCTAAAGATGCTTTACTGAATCTATTCAGCCATTTGGTGCATATTGACAACAGTTCCTTGGATTGCAGCTTCAAAACTAAATCGCGTATTTTGCGTACTTCATTCACAAAATAGTCGTCAAGATAACTTCTATTATCCTTTGTGATATCCATGTTTACTTAGGGTTGGACGGGACACAGAAAAAAAAAAAGAAAAAACGAAGAAAAGTACAAGAATTTTAAATACAAATTAAACAATTTAAAATGAATTACATATTTTTAAAAGCTTTGCTGATTAAATTTAAAATAAAAAAAAAGAAACCAGCATGATTCTTATATATCTGAAATGTTAAAAATCAAAAGCAAAGAGTATGAGTTAATGCATATAGTACGCTGCAAACATTCAGTTGTACTCTGTGCACTTGTTATATTCTTCATGAGTAGAGCTGAGTTAAGTAAAAATATGTTTAGTGTTTCAGCGTTAAGGTTATGATGTGTGCTTGTATTAAGAAAATATATTTTTAAGTATAACTTAAAAGACTAGACAATATCTCAACTAAATCATTTTCTTCTTTTTCAAAATTAATAGTCCGCAGACATCACGTTCAATGTCAGCTGGAGCAGCAGATAAAACGAAAAAATTACGTAAAATCAATAATGATAAAAAAACAATAACAAATTCGACGAGCAATACAACGGATACTCCTTCCGTGCACTCAGTAAGCGATACAAATACGAACATAACAATTATACAAGTTTCTTCCAATGAAAATGAAACTCAAAATGAAAATGAAAAAACCGTGGGAGAAGAAACAGCGAATACAAATATTGTTGACGTTGTAGTTTATCCACAAACAACTTCACCACCGCCAAAACTACCAACAAAAACTATTTCTGGTGAAATATTTCGATTTCCCGAAATTACAACAAAAAATGTATCGTCGAAACAAATCAACAAACAGCAACACGAATATAAAAGTAATGTACAAATTATTCCGTCCAATGTTAATAGCAGTACAATTCAAGTACTTGGTCAGTCCAATCAATATACGACACCAGTTAAAAATATTATAGCAATGCCAGTGACAACGCCAGCTGCCGCACAGATTATTAGCAATGCAACAACAACGGTACATGTTACTGGAGGCAGTGCTGCTGTTTCCACTTCCGCTGATACTACGGCAACAACTTCCACATCTGTCGCAGTCGCAGTCTATGGAACTTGTTATACGCCGAATGCAACAACGGCAACAGCTACAGAAATTGTAACTTCAACGCAACATCGTGCACCGACGCCGAAATTATTAAAGAAAGTTATACTAACTGCAAATCCCTCAGGCATTACAAATATAAGCGTTAATAATGATAGCAGCAACGATACGGTCAGAGTCATAGGAAACAATATCGAAGCTGGTGTAGCCCGCATTAAAGATAATAGCAGCAACAATGGAGCTGGAGTAAGTCAGAGTGAAGTCAGACATAACGTAGGCAATGTTCACTACGAGAAGGTTTTCTTATCCACAAGTATACCAAGTCGCAATGTCACAACTTCAGATTTAAGCGGAAATGAGCAGCAACAAACAATTACAAATGTGAGTATTTAAATTTATTAGTTTGAATTGTACAAAAATAATCATAAAATTTCGTATTTTCAAGAATTCAAACAATACCTCCGATGAATTACCACAGATGTCAAATCTGCAACAGTCAAATAGAAAAATACAAATGCAAACTGCTGAAGCTGCACAGAAATCCACAGCAACAGCAACGTCACAGAATAGAACAATTAATAGCATTGTTGGCGGTAGTCCAGCTCTACCACGCAGACGTATAATATCGCCAACGAATGTACAGCAACAGCAGCAGCAAACTGCACCACACAGCAACACACGAACGCCAATGTTAACACGTGGTCTTACGGAGGCCGTGATCTCAACACGCCCTAGTCGCAGAGATTTTCACTTAATGAAACAACTGCTAAGTACGCCGATAAAAACAAATAAAAATTCGAACAAAACTAGCAATGCTAATTCAATGGCGAATAATAATCATGAAAGAAATAACATTGTTACATCGACGCCGATTGCTACGTCATTACCTAGCACAAGTGGAGCTTGTGCAGTCGCGACAACACCTGTACATACGGCATTAAATCGTGCAACTGCTGCAGCAGTTTTAGAATCAATGGAGCAGCGCAGGCGCAGCTCATCAACCTCAGATGCACATGCGCCACTACAGCGTACACCACAACGTGGCACAAATAATAATGAATTATCTGCTTCGGCTGGTATTAGTCGTAATGCAGCTATACGTATGCAACAACCACCACAACCATATCGTTATATGGAGCACGGTAGTATTACAAATAATGCAACTTCGTCAGCATTGCAGCAAATTGGCGCCAACAACGGCGTTGGTGGTGCAATGCCGCCGAAACGTTTAACATTACGAGAACAGCAAGTTATGCAGCTACGACGTGAAATTATGCATCCTGGTGGTGTACGTTTACAGTTAAGACGCAAGGATTGCATTGGTTCTATTGCTTGGGTCGATGCATTTGGCGCAGTTTGGTACGTAAATGATTCTTTAAAAATAAAAGAAACACACAGTTTAATTGTTAAAGTTACTTACAGGGTTGCAGGTTGGAAACAAAAAGAGCATCCGGTGCTATACAATGCATTACATATTGGTGATCAGTTAATCTCAATTGCTGGTGTCAATATAAGCAATGCAGCAGAGGCTAATAAAATAATACGCAATACAAATACGCTCTTTGTAAGTTTTTTTTGAATTTTAAATTATAAAATTTTTAGTTATATCCTTTTTATATGCTTGCAGCTTGAGGTGCTCGTGCGTCGCATTCCATTCGGACGTGTCTACGCAATACGTCGTGATCGCGAAATGCAATGTTTAGGACTTATACGTGATGGCAATACGTCAACCATTGTCGATGTAGTGCCAAATAGTCTTGCAGCGCGTCATGGATTACCACCAAAGGTATTTAAGGAAAAAAAAAAGAAGAAAAAAAAAGACAAGCAATTTTATAATATTATATTTTTAGGCACAATCATGTGATGGCACTACTTTAACATTTTGGATGTTAACCGAAATCAATGGACGTCCTTTAAATCTATTCTTTAAAGACAATGAAATACGCGATCGTCTAAATTCGGTGGGACGTGATATATCCATTTTGGTGCAACCCTCCGATTTAGTAACAAAGCTTAAGAAACAAATTAAATCTTTGCGCGGCTATAAGGATTATCTTGTACAATAGTAATTCTTCCAAACTGGCAGCTTTTATATAACAGTATACACATCAAGTTTTATAATGCTCAGACTTAAATCAAATAATCTATCATTCCATTTAAAAGTATACTTAATTTTTTCTACAATCGAATCTATATAGGTACATACACATATATAGTCAGTTTTTTCATAGGGTTTTTACATACTCAAATATACATGCATCATACATATACAATACATAAAACTTTAGATTTAGATTAAGAAACAAAAATACTTAAACTATCAAAAGTATTTAGAAGAACATATATATTTTTGCAACATTTTTATATAATCTCAACATATATATATATATATATACATACATATAAAAAACTTAGCTGGGAGAGTAGTCTATATATATCTATATATATATTAAAAAAAAAAAAAAAAAACATTTATAGGCACGAAAATTATTTTTCGATTTGGGTAAAAAAAAAAATTTTTTTTGATTTTCTAAAATAAGCTTAATTTTTTATATATTATATCAACTCCTGTACAACCTGGATGCAATATTATAGTGCCTCTGATCTTAAGTTTTGTATTTGGAAAGAAATAAGAAAACATCTACTACTGCATGTGTGTATTCAAAGATGTGATAAAAATTAATTACATAATTGTTATTTTTTTAGGGAACAATGTAAGCAAAATGCATTTAGGAAATTTTAAAGAAATTTATTTTCCATAGTATTTTTGTTTTATATTTTTGTTTATTTTATTATTTTTTTATTATTATGATTTATGTATTGTAAATCAAGTTTATAACAAACATAATTAAAGACTTTTTATAATTCACAATTCACTCACAAACTGTGTTTCGTTTAGCTTCATTAACATTTTGCTTCCAAACGCGAAAGTTGAAAATATTTGTATCCAAATCGGAGTATATGAATATTGGCAAAGAGTTCGACATGACCCAAATTGTGCCATCTTCATCAATCTGAAAGTGTTAAAAAAAAAAATAACAATTAAATGTTGATTTTATGTATAAACTTTTGAAAAACTTACTGTCAAATCACTCGGATATATCATACGTTGTGCATCCGAAATAACGCTGCCATGCTGTGCCGCAGAGAATTCACGATTTGTGTTCCAACAGCCGATGCCGTTGCGTTGTATTTCATTGTAAAAGATAACACCAGTGCGTGGATCATACTCATGCATAGTCGATTGTTTATTTTCACCGCGTGAACCTAATAATCGAAAATCACGTCTATGATCTGAACGTGCTGCATTCGATTCCTGTTGCAATACACGATTGGAGACAACAAACTCATTATGGCTAGCCATAGCATGAAAGTAAACGTTACGGCTGCCATCGGACTGTAATGGACCAAGCGTCATTGAAAAGATACCATCATCCCAGCGAAACGTTTGACCGCCAACATTTAAATCGCCAGCAATAGGATCAAAATTGAAATAATTATGACTAAAAGCCCAAATGCGTCCCGTTTCGAAACTGTATACATATATTTGTCTATTATTTAGATCCGGTATATACGCAAATGCTTTGTCGCAGCTATTCGGTTGCACATCAACAGCGATACTTGCCAAACCAGCACCATTTGTAACAATGTTTGCCGGAATTTCAAAACGTCGTATTGTGCGATCATTGCGTAGATCAACAATCCAAATGGATGGTTGTCTCAATTGCTGTCGATTACCTTAAAGAAAACTAACAGCTTATACCAAGGCTTTTTTTATCAACAAACACGAAAAACCAAACATACCGGGTAATTCCAATAGGCCAGTATCAATAAACCAAATACGTCGACATGCATCGACAGTGGTACGATAAACAGAAACAATGCCAGTTTCACTTTGATTATATTGATTCGATTGAAAATCTGGATATGCACGTAATTTTGGGCTTTGTTTTTTACCATCTGCACGCATATCGATATAATTAAGCGTCGATGGTATACCAAGGCGACGTCGTGGTATCGTAATAAACAAACGTCCCTTGTGATGTGTTGCTCCCATTGGTACATTATTATATGCTATATAAGAGCCAGTGTCATCGGTGCCACCTATACGAGATTCCGTGCGTACAGGTTCATCGCGTGATGTAATCTTTGTGCTGACTTGTCGCTTACGTACTGCTTTGCCCGGAAAGACAACGGGACCTTTGTATGAAATGAGTGTTCAATTAAAAAGTTATAATTTTATACTTTTTTTTTTATAATAGCCGTAACCACAATTAATTGGCACACAAGAATTCTCTACTAAACATTATAGAACTTAATGTAGATTCTTTGAGTTTTTAGCTATGTTACAGCACGTCTACTCACACGTATACTTCCTAGGTATTTTTCTTTCTTAAAACCGTCCCATATAGTCCTTATAAAAGTATATATATATTCTTGATCAGCACAACGAGTTGTGGCGATTTAGCCCTGACCGTCTGTCTTTAGTTACAAGTTTCATTCGCTTAGTTTTCAAGATATTGAACTGAAAGTCGAAACTTTAGCTTTTCTCAAACCTAGTCAGTTAAAGTGTTAATAAAAGATGCCACGCCCATTTTAGACATAGCCCCCATACAAAATTTTAAATTTTTTATTGAAAAATGGTTTAATTATGACGGCATTTATATTAAATAAGGTAAAAACACTTCTAACAACAACTCATACTCAAAAAATGACCCATGGTTGAGGTGAGTCAACTATAGCATACAGCCCCCATACAAATCTACCGCCAATTTTTGAATTTTTTTAGAAAATAATTTTTTTTGAAGCGATTTGTTTTAAATCAGGTAAAATCACTTCTTTTATCAATCCATGTTTAGATAAGGACCCATGGTTGAGATGGGATCACTATAACATATAACTCTTATAGATATTTACCTCTAATTTTTGAGTACTTGTATAAAAAACAAGGATAACGTTAATTTCGGTGGAACCGAAATTCAAATATCCGCCACATCTTGGTTTAGTTTATTTATGATAGAAGGGATGGATTGGGGAGTCAATAGTCCTATACAACCAAAGTTTAGACAGAATGGGTTCAAATTTTAACCTAAGTACAGAATAATAAACATTTTCTTGAAAAAAAATTAGAAAATGGGTTGTGACTTTGTTTGGGAACTCTAGGTTATAGTAAAGAAACGATGACATTAGAAGTGTTTTTACCCAATTTGAAGTGAATACATTCATAAATAATTACTATTTTCACACAAAAATTACAAAATGGTCGAAAAGTTCGTATGGGGCCTATGCACCTTATTTTTGACATTGGATGACAATAGAAGTGTTTCTACCTAACTTGAAATGAATACATTCATAAATAGCAGCCATTTTCATACACAATTTGGAAAATGGGTGAAAAGTTTGTATGGGGGCTATACCTAAAAATAGGAGTGGCACCTTGACTTTGACATTGGATGATATTAGACATGATTTTACCCAATTCGAAGTGAATACATTCTTTAATAACAACTATTTTTATACAAAAACTCGAAAATTTATACAAAAACTAAAAATGGGCGTGGCATTTTCATTTTCATACTTGCTTTAGTCGTTGAAGAAAAACGCTTAAGTTCCAAATTTCAGCTTAATATCTTTAAAACTGACCGAATGAATTACGAAGAAACAAACTATCGGACGGTTAGACAGACGGACATGGCTAGATAGATTCGCATCGTCGAGCTGATCAAGAATATATTTACTTTATGGGGTCTATGAAGTCTGCTTCAATGCTTTACAAAACTTTCAGACAATTTGGCGGGTATAAAAATGTTTATTTATTTTTTCGGTTGCACCAAAGTTAACGTTTTTCCTTGTTTTTTATACCCGCCACACATAGTGTGAAGGGTATATTCAGTTTGTCTGAAAGTTTGTAACGCATTAAAGGAGTCATCTTTGACCCTATAAAAATATAAATATTCTTAATCTTAGCTCGACGAGCCGAATCAATCTAGCGATGTCCGTCTGTCTGTCCGTCTTTTTGTTTCTTCGCTCAGTTTATTCGGTCAGTTTAAAAGATATTAAGCTGAAATTCAAGAACTTAAGCTTTTCTCTAACGACTAAATCAAGTATGAAAATGAAAGTGCAACGCCCATTTTTAGGTATAGCTCCCATACAAATTTACCGTTTTTTTTTTTTTTTTTTTTATGAAAATAGTTGTTATTCATGAATGTTATTGGGTTACTTCTAATGTCAAAAGTAAGGTGCCACGCCCATTGTTAGGTATGGGCCCCATACGAACTTTCCGCGATTTTCTAATTTTTGTATGAAAATAGTTATTATTTATGAATGTATTCACTTCAAATTGGGTGAAAATTCTTCTTATGTCATCCAAAGTTGAAACCAAGGTGCCACGCCCATTTTTAGGTATAGGCCCCATATGAACTTTCCGGCCGTTTTGTAATTTTCTTATATCATCCTATCTTTACTCTACTGATATTATATGGATCGGCCAACTATTTCATATAGCCCCCAACAAAGTCACCACTCATTTTCTACTTTTTTTCAAGAAAATGTTTATTATTCTGTCCTTAGGTTAAAATTTTACTCCATTATTGTGTCTAAGCTTTTGTTGTATCGGACTATTGCCTCCAAGCCATCCCTTTTCCAAATTTTACCTAAGGAACTGATGATCATAAATAAACTAAACCTAGATGTGGCGGGTATCTGAGCTTCGATTCTACCGAAGTTAACGTTTTTCCTTGTTTTTTTTTTTGTCCTATTTGGAGATCTATGGATTTTTCACAACTTAGCTCTTAATCTAGAAATCATAAGAAATTGCAAAAAGGTGTACTGCGATCTTTTGCTATTTTTTTTGTGAAGAATCGAACGTCGTTTCTCATCCAGATTCTAAGTTACAGCCCTTCTCCCCAAATCTTATCCCAACCCGAAAACAGTGTCTCTTTACTGCATAGCTGAATAGGAAGTTACGTTTTTTAACTACTTTTCAGATACAAGTATTATGCTATAAAAAAAAACCAGATAAATAAAATATGATATCATCATTGATATTCAAAGTTACACCACAACAAAAAAATTCCAATTAAAAGTGTTTACGGTTCGTATTCAAAAAAAAAATGCTGCTGATCTCAAGTCAGAAAATACATTAGTATTTAAATATTGTCTTCAGTTAACCTTATTTCCATGTGAAAGCGAAACAGTTGCATAAACATAACACACCCACCTGCATTGTAGGGACGCATTGGCTTTGGATTCAATGGCGTAACGCTATTGCCTCGATTATAATAATCCATTTGTTTCCATTTAAAAACTTCAATCATGCCATCACCACTAATGCTTATTATAAGCATTAGAATGCAGTAAATCCATATAAAATGCTTCATATTCCAAGCCGGAAATAGTTTTCTTCTTTTTTTATAAATTTTTTTTTTTTTTTTTTTGCAATAAAACTTAACAATTATTTACAAGCTGCCGCCGCCGTACACTGCAAGCGCTTGTTTGAGACTGAGCTACGACTAGAGCGGCTAATTTTACAACAGCTTAAAATGTCGTTGGATGCCAAACAAGAGATTAGAACATCGCAACGCGTTGATAAGCATACAAAAAAAATTGTATATATATATGTAAAAATTTGTAAATCTTTTTTGGGTGAAAGGACACCACCACTGATAACAATTAAAACTGATAACAAAAAAAAATTAATAACAATAAAAATAAATAACAAAATAATATTTCGTAGGTTTTATCGTCATTGTTAAACCCTAAAAAGAATTTACATTTCTCGTTTACTGTTTGTTGTTTAGTGTAACTTCTAAATCTATCAATCAAGATACAAGAAACCGGTTTGCTTGATTGCACGTTTATTATAATTATTAAAAAAAAAATCGAATTTATTAGCTTTGCAAATTTTATAGAAAAATAATAATAAAACTGAACGTGCGATAGAACAGCTGGAAATTCCAATGTTTACGGGGTCATCATCAACACTCACGCACGCACTCATTCACTCACTCACTCACAGACAGTATTACGTATTGCTTCTGTCGTTTTTTGTTTCCAAATGCGAAAGTTGTAATCGTTTGGATTTAGACGTGAGTAAACAAATAAGGGCATTGAATTTGTTAGTACCCATATGTTGCCCTCATTATCGATCTGTAACATTATAATAAATCACATTTAATTTACTTCATATTGTATACGGAAACATTTTAAACTTACCGTCAGATCACTTGGGTAGATCATGCGTTCAGCATCCATTGCTACTGTGCCCTGTTGTTGCGTTGTAAAATCGTAGAGCGTATTCCAACAGCTTACAGCATTACGATTTACATCGTTATAGAATACAACACCTGTTATTGGATCATATTTATGCATAGTCGATTGCTTATGTAGACCACGACTACCCAGTAAACGAAAATCACGTCCGTGATCCTTACGTGCTGCATTGGATTCCTGTTGCAGTACACGATTGGAAACAACAAATTCGTTATTGCTTTGCATTGCATGATAGTAGACATTCCGTGTGCCATCTTTTAATAGTGCACCAAGTGTTATCGAAAATATGCCATCATTCCAGCGGAAATTTTGTCCATGTACGGTTATATTGCCGGCCATAGCATCCGGTTGAAAAGATGCATGTTCAAAACTCCAAAAACGATTTGTGGCATAGCTGTAAGCAAAATATGTAAGTATTTTTTCTCAACTTACTGCAACATCAGTCAGGCTCGCATTTTCGAAATTAGTAATTTACATTTAAAATACATTTTTATAATCTTATAATTCTCAAACAGTTTTAACATGAACCCTTATTGACGCCTCCATCCGAACAGGCAGAAACTATGTTGTTATGCTTAAAATGTTTGAGAATTATAAATGGGAGCGTGGCTGTGTATGCATTTATAAAAATTAATTAATTTTTATACCCGCCGCACATAGTGTGGATGGTATTTTCAGTTAGTAACGCATTGAAGGTTCCATCGTAGACCCTATAAAATATATATATACTTGATCAGCTCGACGAGACGAATCGATCTAGCCATGTCCGTCTGTCTGTCCGTGCGTCGTTTATTTCTTCGCCGTTTATTCGGTCAGTTTAAAAGATATTAAGCTGAAATTCAGAATTTAAGCTTTTCTCTCCAACGATTAAATCAAGTACGAAAATGCAAGTGCAACGCCCATTTCTAGGTATAGGCTCCATATGTACTTTTCGCCCACTTTGTAATTTTTGTGTAAAAATAATAAGTATTTATGAATGTATTCACTTCAAGTTGGGTAAAAACACATCTTATATCATCCTATCTTCTCTCTACTGATATTATAAGGATCAGCCCACTGTACCATATAGCCCCTAAACAAAGTCACCAACCATAGGTTAAAAATTTACCCCATTATTGTGTCTAAACTTTGGTTGTATTGGACTATGGACTCCAAACCATCCCTTCTCCAGCCACTGATGATCATAAATAAACTAAACCAAGATGTGTCGGGTATTTGAGCTTCGGTTCTACCGAAGTTAATGTTTTCCCTTGTTTTTTTACCTATAGACATGCAATTTTCGATTAATTAAATCTGGTATATAGGCGTATGCATTCTCACAGTCACCATCCACAAAATCTACTGTTATGCTTGTCATGCCACGCCCAATATGTGCTATTTGCAGCGGTATCTCAATGCGTCGCGTTAGTTTTCCATTTGCCAAGTCCAAAATCCAAATGGCAGGACGTTGTATTTGTTGAAAATTACCCGGATATTCTAACATTCCGGTATCGATAAACCATAAACGTTCGCACGCATCAATTGTCAAACGATAAATCGAGACAAAATTTTCCGACGTGCCACGCAGTTCATTGATTGCATAATTTGGAAATGGACGCAAAAGTGGACTTTTGTTGTTGGCCTCCTCATTCAGATCAATATAATTCAATGTCGCTGGTATACCTTCACGTCGACGTGGCACCGTAATTAAAATAAATGATTTATAACTTGCAACTCCGATTGGTACATTATTGTATTGCATAAATTGTTCGTTGCTTGCGCCGCTGTGCTGCACACAATCTCTGCCGCCGGTTACGCGTTGCATGTAACCATTATCCAAATCGTGTTGCTTTTGGCCAAACTTTGACGCTGTTCCGGGAAATACAATGCGTCCTAAAATGCACAAAAAAGTTTAGACTTTGAAATACTTTGCCAATGTAAATGATGCGATGCGCTGCGCCGAAGACCTTGACAAGTTTATTGATCTCTCGTATGCAGCAATTCGCATTGAATATTCTATTATTTTTTATACCCGCCACACATAGTGTGAAGGGTATATTCAGTTGTCGGAAAGTTTGTAACGCATTGAAGGAGACGTCGTAGACCCATAAAGTATATATATTCTTGATCAGCTCGATGAGACGAATCGATCTAGCCATGTCCGTCTGTCTGTCCGTCCGTCCGTCTGTCTGTCTGTCTGTTTACTTCTACGCATTTTTTTCGATGAAGATGTGTAGATATTACGCCGAAATTTGGAACTTAAGCTTTTCTCGGCAACGACTACTTTGTATGTTAAAATCAAGGTGCCACGCCCATTTTTAGGTGTAGCCCCCATACAAACTTACCGAAAATTTCTGAATTTTTGTATGAAAATATGTATTATTTAAGCATGTATTCACTCCAAATTGGGTAAAAACTCTTCTATTGTCATCCAAAGTCGAAACCAAGGTGCCACGCCCATTTTTAGGTACAGCCCCCATACAAGTTTACCGCCCATTTTCCAATTTTTGAATAAAAATTGGTATTATTTATGAATTTATTTACTCCAAATTGGGTAAAAACACTTCTTATATCATCCAATTCCAAAACCAAGAGGCCACGCCCATTTTTATATATAGCCCCCATACAAACTCACCGATTATTTTTGAACTTTTGTATGAAAAATTAATTATTTTCGTCTATATATTTTTAAATTTATATAAGCCACTGATGATCACACATAAACTATTGAAAGATTCGTGTGGCGGGTATTTATGCTTCGGTTCCACCGAAGTTAACTTTTCCTTGTTTTTTTTTACCATCGTTGTAAATACTGCCAACAGCTTGATCAGCGCTACAATTACTAAATTCCAGTTGGCGCCATTTAAAAACTTCAATTAGACCATCACCGTGAATAATTACGGCAAATCGTAGTATGCACAGCACCAGAAATACGCACAACATAATTCTTAATAAAGTTGTGTGTGACTAAACCAGCGAGAGACTAAACTGGACTGAAACGCATCGCATCATCTTCATTTCACATCGTAAGAAACGAATTCGACGCTGAATTTCATGAAACTGGATTGAATTAATGCTAAAAATAAAAATCGCATTTTTGATAACACTCCACAGTGGGCTGGAAATCAAAAAAAGTGGCCATTAATTGAATTTTAAAGTAATTTATCCGCAATTAATTATTCTGAAATTTTTGGGGACAAATCAAATATAACAAATTAAAAATTTTAAATGGCGGTCCCAAATTGGTGGACCAAAATTTAATAAAATCACATGAAGCTTTATACTCACAAGTAAAGCTACTCAAGTGATACTCGCAGATCTTAACGAAACTATGGTTATTAGACTGAGCTAGGAAAAAATCGACACGTACTTTTTTATATCGGCAAAGGTCCAAATTTAAGGGTTGGAAACACCCTTTACATTTTAAAACTTCTTATATTTGCTTGAAATTTATTACTCGGGGTTTTCAAGGTCACTGAATTCAAATTCCATGCCAGAATTTTCAATTTCAAATGGCGACCAAGAATTATAAAATCTAATCAGATTCATTTTCACCTAGATACTAGGAGGTCGCCATATTGCATCCGCCCCAGACTAATAAATTTCAAGCAAATATAAGAAGTTTTAAAAATGTATGTTTTTTGACACTTCCCCACACCCACAAAGAGTGTACGAGAACTTGTATTGTCATTTTCAACATTTTCGTCATAAACTCAAGCAACATTCTTCCTCAAGTAAATTTTAGAATATTATAATACTTAATATAAATAAATTTTAAAGAGATTGAGAACCGGTTCGTACAGAACTATTTTTGACTCTTCGGGTTTTGGTTCAGATTCGAATATCGTGTTATTCCATAAGATTACATTATTCGTTCATGTAGAAGCAAATAAATTTGTGTCACTTATTGCTGCACTTGAACCAGAGTAATTTAGTTTGTAAGGTGAAAAACCCACTAATACCATCAAAACCCCTGGAAAGATAAAACAGTTTCAATTTTACTACATTCAGACTTTTGTGCATGAAGAATTATTATTGAGGATCACACTCATTCAGGGTCGTGGGTAGCATTTGCTCGTTGGGGGGTTTTCGATTTGAAAAAAAGAAACTATACAAAGAATATGGTATACTATGAAGTTCATGGTTTACTATGTACATACATATTAATAGTTATTATGATCTTCATAGTCGGGTATTTACTATGAACGTACTGATAGTATTTTTTCATAGCTTTTTTAGTGTTTGTCCGTGAGGGGTTCAAAACCTCCAAGGTGTTTTTTTTTTGCAGCCATTAAAATTTTTAGTGGATCAACTACTCTCAAATAGAATAACCTGGCATTTCATCAAGTGAGTTCAATGAGTTCGGCCTCGTTTTGCCTCGTTTTGGACTTATTCTTTAGTAGGAAATTAAAAACTCTGATTTGAGCCATTCAAAATTTAGGACTTCGAATCTATCTTTTTTTCTATTTGGGTATATTAAGTTTGTGCGAGTGTATGTAAAAGACAGAAGGAGACTAGATAGACCGTATAAAGTATATATATTCTTGATCAGCATTGGAAGGAAAGTCGAACTAGCTATGTCAGTCTGTCCGTCCGTTCGTTTGTCCTGCTATCTACTGTATGAGAGAGACTGTCTCGGAGACTATAAGAGATAGGGCCACCATATTTGAAACTTACACTCTCCCAAGCCGTCAAGTGCGCATTTGCAAATCTCTAGTCCAATTTAAAGGGGTACCCAAGTCTACCCCAATATTTTGGGGTTTTGCATAAAATCGTCATTGTTTCTTATTCTAGGAAGTCTAAATTTTTTATAAATTATGCCTATGATATTTCAAATGAAATAGGCTAGTATGGGTAGGTCCAACAAACTTTTAGGTAAAGTCCCCATAAAAATATACCCCATTTTTAATATTTTTGTATGAAAATGCAATTCAATGTGGTATGGTAGTAAAAGCCTTCTTCTGTAAAGATGCACATGGAAACGTGATGACAGATGTTCAGAAGTCACTAATGTTATGGAGGAACCACTTTTCTACCCTACTTGAGAGCGAGGACGGGAAAAATGCCGCCAGCGGCGAGCGCAGACAATTGCTTTGTCCAATCCTCATGAAACGAGACCCAGCAGTCTGCACAAAACTATCGGATGGAGTATATACTACGCAAATGCCCACTCGTTGACCCGAAGGTCAATATTTTCTTTAAACGATGACTTGCCGATGACATCGACATAATCGGCAAAATGGGACTAGCCGTGAACGAGAGTAAGACGAAGCACTTGGTTTCAACAAGTCTTGGAGAATCTGTGAGTATGGAGAATTTCAACTTCGAGGATGTAGAAAACTTCGTCTACTTGGGATCAGAGGCAAACAAGAGCAATGACATCGATATATTCAGGAGCATTAAGTATAAACGGTTGCACTAGGTTGGTCACGTGCGTCGAATGGATGCAGGGGCTCCGGCGAGACAAGTGTACGAAAAAAACGTGAAGTAATGGGAGGGGAACAACAGCCAGGACATTGTTGTTTTCAATGTTCCTTTTACTGTATTTGTCGTTAGATACTCCCTTGGAATTAAAAAAAAAACAAGAAAAAACGTTACCTTCGGTGGAACCGAAGCTTATATACCCGTCACACGTATGTTTAAATTGTTAATGTGTTATCATCAATGGCTTAAATAGAACTTCAAGATGGGATGGGACGGGGTCAATGGTCTAATGCAACTCACGTTGTGTGGGGCCTATGCCAAACAATGGGCGTGGCACCTTGGATTTGATATTGGATGATATTAAAAGTGTTTTTACCCAATTTACCCAAACATTACTAAAAACATTACTAAAAAATAACCATTTTCATATAAAAATTCGGAAATGGGAGAAAAGGTTATATGGGGACTGTAGCTAAAAATGGGCGTTGCACCTTGCTTTTGATATTGGATGATATTAGATGTGTTTTTAGGCAATTTAGAGTGAATACATTCCTAAATAATAACCATTTTCATACAAAAATTTGAAAATGGGCGGTAAGTATGTATGGGGGATAAACCTACAAAAAATGGGCGTGGTAAATTTGAATTGACATTGAATTTCATTAGAAGTGTTTTTATCCAATTTTGAGTGAATATATGCATAAATAATAAATATTTTCATACAAAAAATCGAAAAAAACGGTAATACCTACGGCTATACCTAAAAATGGGCGTGGCACTTTCATATTCAAACTTCATCGTTGCCGAGAAAAGCTTAAGTTTCAAATTTCAGCTAAGTATCTCCAGTAATCTCCGAGTAAATCGCGTTGAAATAAACAGACAGACAGATCATCATTAGCCTTGGCGACCATTTTTCAATTCGGTTAATGTAACCTCAACGTGTATACGGATTTTCAAGTCCGTGTGCACGAAAAGTGCGTCGTCGTATCCTCTGTGAACGATTCACTTGTATATGATCGGCGACCAAACGATCCATATTCAATCCTTTTTAGTCAGCATTTGATTCTGCGTAACGCAGTAATTGCAATAAGAGCTCAACGAATTTGTTTGGCCAACGACATTGCGTACAACGGCCCACGACGCCATTGAAGCGACGGAATGGTAAATATTCCTTTTGCTCAATGACAACCTTTAGAAAAGGTTGAGCACGACGCAATGGGATGCTTTTGATGGCCTAAGCAGTATCGTTAAAACGATCGAGTTAAATATCTCCAATTACATAATAAATACATTTTAAAATGCACACGAAGGTTCGGTCGAGGTTAAGAGATTTGCGGCACTGGGAGATAGTTTTGGAGGTGTTATTACACGAGTCAAGCGCCTTTTAAGGAACCTGACTATCTGAAAAAATTTGTACTTTTTGTCTACGAATTGGGTGATGTCCCCCCAAAAATATATCTTCGTGTATGGCTATCATTTCAGCATCGAAGCATTGTCGGCGTTGAATTAAAAATATTGGCACAAATTGTTCAACTTACTTTTGGACGCGGCGCCCCAATACATTGGCTTTGGGGGCGTGTACTTTCAAAAATTTTCCAACAATTGGTGCACTTGAACACCATTATAGGAATGAGATTTATAAACTTTAATAACGAATTGGCGAATGGGTGTGGGTTAGAGTGTTAAAATATAATATTAGAGGGTTTCCCGCCTAAATATATCTAAATCTATTAAAAAGGTAACCAAGAGGTTAGCCGAACTACTATTAAAGCTTTAAAAGACTACTTAATAAAATTGAGTGTTAAAATTGTTAAAAGGGGTTATATTATTAGTTAAGAAAAATTAAATATGAATTCTTTACCACTTTTAAAGCACAAAAATATTAACTAAATGAGAAAACAGCAATTAGGAATCACTAAGCACTTATTTTTTTAAATTTATTCTTTAATTATGTATATAAAATAACAAAAAGAACAACACAAAAAATATGGCGAGCCAATTGGACGCTGTTTTTTTTATAACGCAACGGTAGGAGCGGTAACGGTAATTTTGCTGCTATCGAACGCGACAAATAGTCATTGGTCAACTTTTCGTGCACTATCGGTCCGTGAGGAAAATTTTGGTATTTTATTCATCGGTTCGTCTTTTGTGTTATCGGTTTACTTTTTAGTGATATCGATCCGCTTTTAGTGTGCTATCGGTACGCTTTTTGTGCGTTATCGGTCCGTGAGGACATTGAGGACATTTGGTATTTTTTCCGGACGTCTGGTATTTGTGAGGACAGTGTGCGAGTCGCCCTGTTCAAAATCCCAGAGTTGTCCTCACGGACCGATACCTTCTTATAACACCGATTACAGACCGGTGTAGGATATCGTTTTCTCGATTGCCTTATGTTAGCTGTTGTTGTAAAGTTAAACTACACACAACTTGCGTCAAGAACGCTCTGTAAATTTTCGTAGAGAATCGTGGAAAATGTGAATTATAATTGCCGAAACAAGTGAAAAAGTGTGAATAAATGCGCATCAAAGATATTCCAATTGAAATTTCAATCAAAATATTGCATATTATGCGTTAAAAAGTGATTTGAAAAAATGAAAACCTGAATTGTGAAGGTAGCGCAAAATTTTTTTTCATCGTCGTCGTCTCTTATTCGTGCAATATATATATATATAAATATATATACGTATGATATATATATATATAAATTTGTTACATATATGAGAGAAAAAGTGCGAGTGAGAGAGTAATAGTTCGTTTATATGTTTATACGTGTGTTTGTGTCTGAAAGTGCCAGAGAGCCACATCGTCAAAGTAGTGTGTATATGTATGCATTTGTGTTTATGTGTAAAAAGAGAACGCGCGCGAATGCGAAATGCGAGCAAAGCAGAATGCTCGAGAAATAATGAAATAAAAATAAAAGATCAAGAAGAAAACAAAAATGCTATACAAAATAACAACAATGTAATTTGAATATTACACGAAAAAGAATAAAAAAAAAAAAAAAAATAAATAAATAAATTTCAGCAGTACGCTGACAATGTCCAGCAGCAGCAACAGCGACACAACAACAACAATAAGGCAACAGCGATTAAACGAAAACAATTATAATTTAATCGTGAGAGTGTGGGAGAGCAACTGGCGTTGAGCGGCATTGCCGCCACATACCTCCTCACTCATACGTCGCTTCAACGTCTTGAACAGCATTTTAGCTGTTGTTATATTTTATCTCATTGCTTTTGGATTATTTTTAGTTGCAAACAACCAACAAAAGGTAATTAAAAATGATATTTTTTATTATATTTACTCATTTTTCGCATCGCATCGTGTACTGTCAGTTATCGATGGCAATATTGTCGATGCCGATGTTGATGATGTGAGTCATTCCTCAACCCCAATTAACACAACAACACATACACAAACATATTTGTATTTTTTTATATCTTTATTCACTTTATTCACCAAAAATGCTTATATCATACCATATACATACATATCTATCATAAATACCAGACAAAAAAAAAATAATAAAAATTGTCGTCGTAGTTGTTGTTATTAAAATGTTAAAATCGTTACTTAAATAAAATTTGTATCAAAACAAAACCATTTTTCTTTTCGTAGTTGTAGATATTTTTATTTTGGTAATATTTGTCTTTTAAGTAGAGTATACAAATTTGATCATTGTTTTATATGAAAATATCAATTGGGTTTTTCATATAGTATGTTGCTTGTCGGTTTACTGTTTTGTTGAATAAAAAGATTTCTATGGCATATATGTTTTTTTTTTTTTGTTAAAAGATTATTGACGCATTTGATAATCTTAACTGAATAGTCAAATTTAGTTCAGATGGCACAATTATTACAAAAAGCTTATATATGCAAAATTATTTGGTTGCTTATAATTGAAAGTACGTAATAAGGTTTCGAGTCCAATCAAAAAATTGCGCTTTAAATCATCATTATTCTATATACAGTCCCATATCTATAAATAAAAGTGAATGCTTTTCTGTTTGTCTTCTATTAACGCATTGACTACTAGATGCAACGAGAATTTAGTAGTCGTTCTTACTCGATTTTTTTAACAAAACATATTTTTGTACAAATATGTCTATTGTAATGAAGAGAAATGAATTTCGTCCAGAAAATATCATACTAATGATAAGTAAAAAATTCCATACCAGTGATTTTGTAAAAGTGATTTATAAATCACAGTGTCGCAAAGTAAATGAGCAATAGTAATTTAACTAGTGATTGCTCTTACACATTGTAAATAAGTCATAACGCTGTTTCCTAAAATCATTCCTGTGAATAAATAAACTGTGATTGAATCGCTTTTTGCCTTAAAATCACTCACTATGATTATGCACTTTCTAATTTATAATCGTTCACGGCTGTATAGAGCAGCTTAACTAAAAAGTCGCATGAAGTTAAACGAAAGTCCTTTAGATTCACAGTGCTTTTGAAATCAAAGTATCAAAGTATCTTTTTTTTACAAAAACTTTATTGAATTAAACGTTTAAAACAATGGTTTAGTATTACATACAGAGATCATTAGATACAGGGTATATCACAATCGAGCTTACTAACTTATTCTCTTTTTGCCAAACATCACTTAAATGATACTGTATACCTACTAATCATAAGTTTGGCAATGTATTATAAATCATTTCAAAAAAAAAAAACAAATAAGCATTCAATTCCTGGAAACATCAAATTTTTAAATACATACACCAAAAAATCTTAATTCTAATAAGAAACTACCGACAACAAATTAAAACAAATTTTATACCTATTTTCCACATACACAACTACACACACACTCACACACAAATACATTTAATAATTCGAACGCACACTGCGCTAAATTCATTAATTTCAGTTTTTAAGTTTTTGATTTGCGCAACGGGTTGTCCATCCATTCGTTTTTCAAAATTAATCTTCTCTTTATTCCTCGCTCGCTGCATAAAAATTTGTGATTGAAATGAAACGACGATGATGATGATGATGACAAGCGACGAATTTGTTTTACAATTTTATTTTGGACTTTTCATTTACATACACAAAATTGCACCAATACAAAAAAAAACGTAAAATATTTATTATGCGCAATTATTCATTTTGCGCTTCATTTTTCTCTGTGTAATTTCACAAAAAATTGAAAGAAAAAAATATAAACGGCTTTTTTGCATCTCATCTGTATCAAAAAAGCAAAAAAAAAAAATAATAAAATTAAATAAAAATGGCGTCAAACTGAAAAACAGAAAAAAAAAATGACAAAAAGCTAAATCGAAAAATATAAAATATTTCGTAATTATTCATTATTGCTTCTTTTTTGACGTATACCACTGACACCACCCGCCGCTGCCATCGCCTCCGTTACAAACTTTTAACAATGTTGATGGATGCCGGCAGCATTGGAGATGGTATTTACGAAGTGCTATACTACTTAATAATAGTTTTAGCGGAAAGACAAAGTTGGCAGGGGCATGCGGGCTTTTGAAATCTTATTTGTGTGTGAAATATACCGAGAGTAAAATGAGGCATTTGATTTTGTCATTATTTGCCTTTGGCGTTTGTGAATTATTAAAAGCTTAGCCAAAAGAGCAATAACAACAACAAAAACAACAATACACTTTATATGTGAAAAAATATTAAAGTTAAAATAAAATTGAAACAACAAATAACGTAAACGAGCCGATGAGAATAATTACCGTTTGTTTGTACCAACTCATGAGTAAATTATATTAAAAAAAAAAAAACAACAACAAATATCATATTGTTGTTGCTTATTTGTTGTTGTTGTTGTTGTTATTTTTTGGTATGTATTATTTATTGATGCTGTTTTGCTTTGCTTACACATTCGATTTTATTGTTATTCACTGGTTTAGCTCTTTCTTTTTTTTTTTTTTTATACATTTACTAATGCCTATAAGGCTTAAGTCTATTTGTTTCGTTGTATGTAAATATATATACCTATATGTGTGTATATATGTATGTATGTATGCGCGAGCGACTACCGTTTAATTTTATTTATTTTTTCCATTATTAATAATACGACGTAGATAAAATCGTAGTTAGAGATACATATATCAGTATACAATATGTAGATACATTTGTATCTATTTAAGATATTTTTTTTTGCGTTTCACTTTTAAAGTTTGTTTTATATAATTGTTTATGTGCCTAAGATAAAGGGTTTTTTTTTTTGTGGTATTTGTTTTTTGTATTAAAAAATAGAATCTGTAAAACATCTGGAACCTAAATTATTCAGATTTTGAGATTCAAACTTAATTAACGATATACGAGTATAAAATAAAATCAAATTAATTGTTCTTCAATATACTTTGAGCGTTGGTTTAAAAAGTTGACAGAAAAAAAAAATTTTAATTTAGAAACTTAAAAAAAAAAAAAAAAGAATCGCTTTATTTTTAAAGTAAATAATTAAAAAAAAAAAAATAAAAATAATAAAAACAGCTGAAAAATCATTGATCATCATTGAATAGCAATTTGTTTTACCTCAAATACGTGTACAAATATTTACTTTCCTCTTATCTATGAAAATGGATGAGCAAGACAATTGAAACTATATAATATGTATCTTTTATTGTTGCATTGTAGCTAAATATGTATATTAAAGGAAACTTTGTCAATTTATTATTGCACAAAAGAAAAAAAAAACGTTTATGCAAGTCGAGGTTTGACTGTACTGTACGTTTAGCTCATTCACACGCATGATAATTGGCAACAATAGTTTCGTGTTTGCATTTAGTTTTCAATAATAATTTTTGTTACAATGTGTACTTATTTATTTTATACTCAATTTTCATTTGTGGCGTTAACAGCTGCCATAACAACAAAAACTATAAGAACACGTGGTGGTGTACCACTCCCGCTGCTTCATTTAGTTCATTTTTTTTTGCTACTACATTTTTGCAAATTGTATCTCAGCGGTTGTTTGCGCTCGCAAATACTTGAAATACATATGTATATATGTGTGTGTACATATAGAGATGTATTTGCACATGTATAGTATTGTTGTATCTGTAGCTGTTGCTCTTCGTTTATTATATCGTATGTAGTTGTTGTATGTTGGCGCGCACATTTTTCATAATTTTCACATTTTTCTCTCTCTCTCTCTTGCTACTTTTGCGCTCAGTTATCGCCTATATGTTTTGATTTTATTTTGAAAGAAGGACGTGAATGGGAATTGCGTATATTCTTTTGTGCTCTTTCGCATCATTTTTTTTTTGCTGTACCACCCATTGTGTGTATCTCGCTCTTTGGTTTGCTTTTTTTTTTTTTTTTTTGAGTTTGTTGTTGCTGCATTCCTTTGGTTGTTCAGGATTTTTGGCTCACGTGAAATACTTTTATTGTTGTTGTTGTTGCTGAAATTTATCGCATGCTGTATTTTTTTTGCGTTGTGTTTTGCATGTATTTTAGATACTTTTTTTTTTTTTCTTTTTGCATAATTTTATGCAAATTTACATATTTTATGTCGCATTGTTGTTGCATTTTGCTTTTGTTGCTTTAAAAGTCTGTTAAATGTCGTTTTATTAACAAGTAACTAGTTGTTTTTGTTGTTAGTGGTGTTTTGATTCGGTAATTGTTGTTGTCGTCATCGTTTATGCTCGTGTTATTTATTCACGATTTTCTTTTAAAATTTAAATCGTTCATTTTTTGTTTTTTTTTTTTTTTTTTTTTTTTTGAATAGTTACCTGCCTACCAGCCTGTCTGTCTGTTTGTATGTTTACCCAGTGGTATGTTATGTCTCTCGCTCTATCTGTCGCCTTTTGTTAGTCAATTTAACACTCCCTCCTATCTTCTTACCAGTTAGTCGTCTAGCAGCTCACCTTGCTTTGGGCTCTTGTTTTGTTTTGACTGGTTCGACAAAGACGACGTCAACGTCAACGGCGGCGCTCATTCTTATTTGGCTTTGTTGTTGGTAGCCGCTGCTGTTGCTGCTTGACTTTAATCTTCTCAATTACTCGTAATTTGCAATTTGTGCATGTATTGTGTCCATGCGTGTGCATGTTAGTTTTGTTCGTGTCGCCGTCGTCTTTCGATTTGTTTTGTCGTGTATTTTCATACATTTTTTCGCTTGTTTTGATTTCTTAATCTTTTTTACCATAATTGATGGCAATTAAATTAAAGGTGTGTGTGCGTCCTCGTTGTTGTCTCTTTCGTTGCCCCTTATCGTTTCTCTATAGTCTATCCTTTGTCTATCGCTTGAATTGGTTTCGTTTCGTGCCGTGTCGTGTCGTGTCGTTTGCTTTACCGTTGTTGTTGTATAAAGTTTTTATTTATTTATTTTTTTTTACTCTAATATTGGTTTTTGTTGTTGTTAGTTTGGTTATTGGCCAACTTTTCCAATTCGCACTGTCTACGTCAGATAATTTTTTTGTGGCAAATTAAAATATTTTTGTTTCGTTTGGTAAAATTATAGTAGTGGTCATTAAAGTAGTGCCAATTCGATTAAATATAAAGGGTAATATGTTTGAAAACTAAAATTAATATATTCTCCGATACAATATGTAATTTAAATGCTGCTTTAGTCAATTTTATCAATGGTAAGGTTAAAACCAGTGAAAATACGAGATCGTGGAAAACCAGAAACTAAGATTTACTACTATTCATTCAACAAATTAAGTGTTTTTTTTTTTTAAATAAGGTTTCCTGGCAAATTCCTTAATGTACACCAAGTAATCAAGTATGTCTTTCATCCAATGGTCTCTCCTGCAAATTGTTTTTATTTTTTGAATAAATTTTATGGAGTTTTTACATAAGTTTGTACTCACATAACCACTCTTAAGTTTTCGAATTTTTATGTTATTTATTCTATTTTAACGAATTTTATATTTGGTGTACATAACTACAGTATTTATTCCATTTAAAATAGAAAATTATAATAGTCATGTTACATATTGGTAAAAAACGAAAAAAATTTAAATTTTGGTATATTTAGATTTTATAGTTTACTAGCTGAACTAACCGACCTTGCTCGGGACTTGAAAATATACCAAATTTCATTTCTCTAATTCAATTGTTTGTAAAAATATGACGAATTCGTTTTGGTTCGTTTATACGGTGCCACGCCCACCGCTAATTTTTCAAATAGATTATACTTTTCTCGCTGTAGTAACATGAACATATACCATATTTAATTTCTCTTTTTCAGTTTTTTGCAAATTAAGATATTATTATTTAATAATTGCACTGCCCATTATTTCGAAACTATACATATGTATCCTATCTTTCAAGTTGAATTAAAAAAATACACGCCTACAAAATTTTATTGATCGATTTTATGATCGATTCCTTGGGAACTATGTCCACCTCCCATTTTTACGATATATATCCTATATTTTAAGATACACATGTACAAAAACTCATTGAAATCGGTTGAGTTGCTTTTGAAATATACGATGAATTTATGATTGACTCTATGGGAGCCACGCCCACCGCCCATTTTTCTAAAACTACGTACATCCCATCTTTTGAGTTGAACCAAAAACTTTAAAATCTACAAAATTTGATTGAAATCGGTTCAGTTGTTTCGAAAATATACGATTAATTTATGATCGATTAGGTATTTAAAATGTAGTTACCATCCGATTCTCCGACCTACTGAATATGCACACAAAATACATAAGAATCGGTCAAGCCGTTTCGGTGGAGTTTTGTTACTAACACTGACACAAGAAATTTATATATTAGATTTATTTTATTTAATGATATTTCTTTTTTGTAAAGTGCTGTATTTTTTATTATTATTGAAATTGTTTCTCTCAACATTTTATCGATTAATTTGTCGTTGATACAAATTTAAAATATTTATGTATACATAATGTAAAATAAGTCAAGGTATTTAAATGATTTGTCTGTTTTTGTTGTTTAATTAAATTTGATTTCGCCTCGTATCTGATCAGAGAACTGTTTTTAGTATTTTGTAAGAGAAATATTTAATTTTTTTTAGTGCTTACCGTGATTTGTATCAAGTTGAAGAATAAATTGTTTTGTACTTGAGCGTATAATTAAATTTTGTTTTTGTTTTGTTGTTATTAAAACAGATATATAGTATGTATTAACATATAATTGCTGTTGATATATTATTGATGCATATTTAATTTACATATTAGTAAATTGAATTATATTTTTTTCAATTGACTAAGTGCTAAGCGAAAGGTTCATTACTGCAAATAGTTAGACAACAGAAAACTATTATAATATATGCAAATGAATTAATAATAACTGCGCACTGAACATTTAATTGACAATATACAAGCTTACAAATCTTTCAAATCTTTCAATCGCGCTAATTGTCAACTTATAGTTCTAACAATGTTTAGTATATGCCATATAGTAAATATTAAATACATAAATTAAAAGAATTTAATTGCAAAATTTGCATTAAACGTGCCAATCGATTTTTGCTTGATTAACAAAAGACACCTTGTTTACATTCTAAGTACAGTGAAAACTAATTAAGAGAGATAATAATTTATTACAATATACATATTAATAGATGTGTGAATATGCATTTTAGAGTATCAGGAGTATCTATAAAAACTACAATATGTTCCAGAAATGGTTCTGGTACAACTTTATTACTATTGATACTTTAGTACTATAGTTTAATACAAAAAATAATTTTAATTTTGTTTCCAACGAATTATATATATTTCGGTCATTTTATAATTTTTTGATCATCGATTTTTTTTTTTTTTTTTGTATATTTTATTGTTGTTTGATTTGATAAAATCGTATTAAAAATAAATATATGTACCTAAATGCCTATATTATATTTCATTTTGATTCGCACTTTTTGTTTTATTTGCTGTCATCATTATTGTTGTCTTTTATAGTATACATATATCTTACAATTACTATAATTATCACAATTGCAATTATAAAACGACAACGCCGACAACACCCGGCCTCTTTTCATCCTTCACGAGAATCGGTGTGTGTCGCAGCAGCAGGCCAGGCGCTTGTTTTGTTCAATTCAAATAGATTATTTGTTTTTATATATGGCGTAATACTTATTTTGTTTTTGTTTTTCAATTAAATCAATTTTAGAACTTACATCATATCCATTTATGGTGAATAAGAGAAATATCTAATAGATACACAGACAATCGTTGACAAGTGGTTTGACAGAATGTCATATTGACATGATTAGTAAATTGAACATTGTGCAAGTAACCAAAGCTGTTATTGATGGTTGTTAAAGAGTTTTCAAATAAGTTGACCATTTCTATATATTTTTCTAAATAAAATATGAAAATCGAAATGTCTTTATTTAAGCTACCAACTTACAGATATTGGCAAAAAAAATGCTGTGACATTTTATTTTAGAGATTTAGAAACCAACCGATGGCTGATTTACTAGGTTTTATGACACCCATAAAGATAGTATTTTGAAATTTTATGCAATGACTGCAATGTTAGTTTGACGGTGCTATGTTATAATTAAATCATTTATAATAAATTTTTTATAGTTTGGAGCATATGGCCACTTTATAATAGTTGTAAAGTTTGAGTAAAGTGTCAGTTAAGTAGCTTTAAACACCTTTGGTGTTAATCTCACTCTTTATTATATTTTTTTTTTGTTGTTGTTGTAAGCAGCCGAGTTCACTGAGTCATCGTTTAAAGGAAAATAGTGAAAACAAAATAAAAAAGGAATGAGTTAATAGGTACAACAATAACAACAACTGTTTTGCTATTTGCTGTTGTCAACTCATGCGAAATGACGTTTAAAACAACACACGGCAACCGACTAAATAACCAAAACTAACAAACAAACAAACAAATAAACGTACCACCCAACCATAAAATAATCCAAACACCCACACTTGCATTTATTCAACAAACACAAATTATAAACACATATTCAAACATGCATACATACATATACATATAAACATACTAAAACCCTTGCTCATATGCTTGCCTGCACTAAATCACATTTACTCACTCACTTATTCATCGCACACACATTGACGCTTTCATATTTGCACAAAGAAGAAGAAAAGCAACACAAACACATATAAACATACATACATGTACACATAGCGACGAAACATCATCAGCACTTTATAAAAACTTTCTACGCCATAGCATCGTATTAATCGTTCCTCCTCTACACACATCCTACCCACACCGCCCACTTTATGGCGTTGATGATGAAGCAAACTAATAAATTTTTACTTTGTTTTCTTTTTTTTTTTTTCTATCTCTTCTCGTTCTTGTTCTCAATAATTTTTCCAGATACTTGTGTAGCGAAATTTTTTTGCGAAAGAAAAACTACTTGATTAAAACGAAACGAAAAAATAACAAAAATCAAAGCCATACAAAAGAAATCCAAGAAGAAAAACTAAACTGAGTGCAGATGAGATGTTGAAGTTTATGATGTGCTGGGAAAGAAGACGAAGAAGCAGAAGCAAAAACCATTGTAGCGACACCCGCTAAAATTATTCTCGCGAGAGCGCGGATGAATTAACTTTCGTCATGTTTTCGGCGGTAAAAGATAGAAAAAAGTACAGCTATGTGGAAAATCTTTAAAAACAAACGTAAAAATTCAAAACGCAGAAAAACTAAACGCGCAAAAGAAGAAATCTGTCGAGAAATTTGCGTCGTCATAAAACCATAAAAAAAGTAAACGAACAAGGAATAGCAGCAGCTAATACAAACAGTAACTACAACAACAACAGTTTATATATTGTTCTTGTAAAAAAAAAAAACACCCAAACAAAAAAAAAAGACGAAGAAAAAATAGTACGTAATAAAGAAGGCGAAAAGGAAAAACCCACCACTTAACAACAACAACATCAGCAGCAGTAGCAAAAACGTAAAAAATCAACAACTGCAATCGTAAGAATTTCAATTACAACAAAAGCAACAACACCAACAGCAACAACATCAACTGTGCTATAGTAGTAAAAACTGAATATTTTCAAGAAAATCCTAAGCTGAAAAAGAAAAAAATGGAAAAAAAAAAACAAAATAATATAAGTTAACTAAAGTTGAAAAACCACTTAAGACTGCGACTTATACAAGTCATAGTCACCGTCGTCGTCAATGAGAGAGAGAAACGTGTATATGTATGAGTTAGCCGAATGCAAGAGCGTTGCAAGAAGCAGGAGTCTGTAGATTTTTTATTGCAGTTAGAGAAAGAGAGCGAGCTAGTGTACAGCTCGTGCTAAAGAAGTTCATTGTTTTTTATACCCTTCCCTTTTAAATATTTGATATTTATACAAATTGTCTAGCAATTATAGGCAGAATTCCTGATTAAAGCCTTATGATATGATATGCATGGTTCAATGTTTTAGTTACAGTTTTCAAGTATTTAGGAAAGATTTTGTCATTTCTAAATACTGAACAATCGTATGTATGTACATATGTATGTTTTAAATGAAAAATAAGTGTGGAGTTGTCTAGGTGTTAAAATACACGATACTTGCAAAATTACGCAAAAAAATGAAGAATCCATGAGCAGAAGGGCAGAACGCTGTAATTGTCAAATTTTGACCACCGAATGATTCTAGTTTAAAAAAAAAAATACAGCCATTTTAAATGTTTCAGCAGTTTTTGACAATATAGTTTTATAAAACTCAAGGTGGGGTGGAGTAAGCCAATCGAAAATCTAAAAGAAATTTGAATTTGTGTTCATCTCATATATGTAGATAATTGAAAGTTTCTGGTTACATTCCTCTTGAAGAACAGAACTTTTATCTCTATCTCTTTTTTAGCTAAATTTTTTCTCCCCGAACCCTTGAAATTAAAAGTGGAAATTTTGTTATCATATATGAGTTTTAAGCTTGACTTGAGATGCATATAATTTAAGTCATATTCTTTTAGTCTTACCTGCAATAGCGATAAAAAGGACATGGTTAAGAATTGAGAATCCTCGATTAACTTAAAAATCGTTTTAAAAGTTCTTCTTATACTAAGACCCGACTTTCGTATGGTTTTAGAAACATTACTTCCGTGTTAAGCGAACTCTACCAGTATTAGTGCTTAGTCAACTTTATCTAGACTTACATCAGAGTAAAGGAGATTGAAACTTCGGTAAAACTGTTTATACTGACTTTTCTCGTAGATTGTTTTTTTTTTTTTTTTTTTTGTTCTCACTCGTTGCGCGTTCTTTATTCAAAAACTATATTTAGTGGTTGTTAATGGTGGTGGTGGTCACGCAAGACGTAGCAGCGACAACGTTTCGTTTAGCCGGGAGAAAAGTTGAAACAATAAAAAAACAAACGCGTGTGTAATAATATAGCAACCTAAAAAAAAACATTGTAAGAGGATATAGGCAAAGGAGATGAGAAGTAGTAGTATAATATATACTTTACAAAGTAGCAAAGGAAGAAGAAGAAGAAGGAGAAAACAAAAGCAGCTGCAATTGCACCTTTAGCTTAGCGCGCGCCTGTCTGCTTGACGTGACGTCTTCGTCGTAGCCGACAGGAGGTGTGAGAGAGTAAATGTGATTGCACTGTGAGAGTAACAAAAACCGTACGCTCTTGATGATGACGAAGAAGACGACGACGACGACGTCACCTTCGTCAGCGACTTGATATTGTAGTTGTAAATTGCATAGCAAGGAGTATTGAACGAACGCGCGCGCAACTCCAATGCAAAGCAAAAATTATAATAAAAAAAAAAATAAATAAATAAATAAAAAGATTAAACACTGTTGAGAAAAAGCAGAAAAACGAGAAAATATACATTCCAAAAGCGCGCGTACTCAATTGCATTCACTACTACTATTCGCTAATGTTGCTGTTTTTTTTTTTTTTTTTTTTTTTGTTGTTGTTGTTGCTTTATAGCTAATACCGGTCTTCTTGCAGTCATTTATATACAGCGGCAAATTTTTTTATTTTCATTTTAGCTAGTGAAACAACTTAAAAAAGAAATTTACAACAAAAAAAAAAAAAAAAAAAAAAAAATAATTGCAATAAAATTTATACCAGTTGTCAACTGAAATAAGGAACGAGTGCCAATGCAATCAATTATTGACAAATTTGTTAAACTCTTCCTCATCAACACTATACTCGATAAATCGTTCAATCGGTTTATAAGATTTAGCGCAAAACTATTATGGGCCGTTCCAAGTTTCCCGGCAAGCCATCCAAGTCGATTAATCGTAAGCGCATAAGTGTATTGCAATTGGACGAGGAGGATATTGGTGCGGGTGGTAGTGGTACAGGTGGAGCGGGAAGTGCAACAACAACAGCAGCAGTAAGTAGCGAAGAACAACAACAGCAACGACAACAGAGCAGTGAACAAGATGCTACGGCAACACATAAGAGAAGCAATAATTGCAAAAATAATGATGACGATGATGATGATAATGCACCAAGTGCTGGGGAGGAGAGGAGGTGGAGGTGGTGGTGGCAACAGCAGTGGCGGCAATGCTACAGCAACAACGAGTAGCGGTGTCACCACAACGACGGAGGGCAATGGCACGGCAAGTGGTACAGAGGACAAAAATGGTGGTCGAAGTAACGTAAATGGTGATGGAGGTGGTGGTGGTGGAGCAGGCGAGAAATGTGCCGATGTTGCACATGTTGCTGTTGCTGATAGCACAAAAATTTTAACCAAAAACAAATTGTTGCATGATAGCAGCGTACAAAGTCGGCAAATGCATGATGTCATGCTACTTGATGCAGCAGCGAATATGGAGGACAAGAAGAATGTGAATGCACATAATAATGTTGATATTGATGACAATGACGATGATGAAGTTGAAGATGATGATGACGATGATGAGGAAGAAGAGAATGGTTTGGAGGAACAAGCAACAAGACGTATTGCTAATAAAAAATCTACATCCTTAACATCCACATCAACTGCTTTGTCATCATCATTGTCAGCATTTGGTGTGTCGGCCAGTGCATTACGAATTGCTGCACGTCGTAGTAGTAATAAAAAATTTAAAAACTTGAATCTTGCCCGTGCGGAGGTGATGTTACCATCAACATCAAAATTAAAACAACAGCACAACAACAACAACAATTGGAGCTTAATTGCCCTTCAATGTCGTCGTCTCCTGCAACAACGTCAGTAGCAAATTCTACTTTGATGGATACTGGTCGAACAGCAACAGCAACAACAACAACAATATTGGTAGCACCAACAGCGACAACAACAACGTCAACATCAGTTGTGACAGCAGCAGCAGCAACGACAACAACAACAACGACAACAAACACTGGAACATGTATTAACCCATTTGCTGCCCTTGGCGCTATTGCCAACGATTCTGGTAATAACGACATGGAAGACGCACTCAATAATGCTGTTGCGTTGGTGAGTTAATCTCTTTTTGTTCCCCCATTTCATTATTTTTTTTTTCACAAATTTGTTTTTGCGCTACACGCTTTTTCTACTGCTTTTGCAACTACTCAAGAAAAAAAGTTTCCCCCTACTTTAAGAGACTTGTAAATAAGTTTATAAACTGTTTTTCCTCTGTGATTTTTGTTGGTTGCTTTTATTTTACATGCTTTTTAACATTTCCAAACAAAAAAAAAAAAAGCGCTTTAATACCCTACGCTCTTATTTTTATGGCATTTGGATTTTACAAACATTTTTTTTCTAGATATTTTTATACTTTATTATTAAGCGGCAAATTTTATTGTATAAAAAGTCTATTTTTGTTTAGAATCGAAAGCTAAATTAATATATAGTCAAAATTTTATAGTTTAATCCATTCTCAAAAAGCATGTTTTTGAGTGCATTAAAAATGTGAAGACAAAATGTCATGTATTTTTAAAAAATATATAAAGTTAAGATCAAACTTAAAACCCATAACCAAGCAAAAAATTCGCCTTGGAAATTTGAAATATTTTAATGCTTCTCAAAGATATATATGGGACAGTCAATCAGTCTGGTTTACACGATCATATATATTTTTGGATATATAATAGTCTAAACAGAGAAAAATCGTATGTGTCGCAGTATGTACCAGAGAAATGATAAAATAGGACAGTTTCGAAATAGTATTTTGACATTTTCAGTGCATTCTCGTTAAAATTGGGTATAATTTTACAGTAAACTGAAAACCTTAAAAATAAATGTGATAAGATGTGTCACAAAATATACGATCGTGTAAACCAGGCATAAGGCATACAAAAAAAAAAGGTGGAAGGATATTGTACGGTTTAGAAAGTTAAATTGTTAACATTTTATTATAAATTTAAGAACATATTTCCTCGTATTCAGCTGATCAATCATGGATAAAATAAAGCAAAGCCAATGCGCAGAACTGAGCTTTTATAAGCAACTTTTTTTTTTTTTTTTCATTTCAATACAATATCGATATTTTACGCTATAATATCTGAATCAGTTAATTGACGTACTACCGCAGGGTATACTTTAAATTCGTCTCGGTTTACAACAATTTGCAAAATTATGCACATAACATATTCGACATGGCTGAGAGTATCGTTTTATTTTATTCTGCGCTCGCTTGTCGGCTTGTCTTCTTAATTGGCTTTTATGACGTTTTCTCGCGCGCAGCACCTCAGATACAAACTAAACTGAACCTGTATTTTTCCTATAACTTGTTTGCGTTTTAAATAACCAAGTAAAGGAGCAAGCGAGAAAGCGATTGAACGTTTTCAACTGGTGGCAACTTGGCCTGGTCTCTACAACATTATAATGCCCCTAACCAACTGCTTGCACATTGCTTGTTAAATGTGGATCTTAATTTTGTATCTTTTTCTTCGTTTACACGCTTTTTATTTAAATTATTTGCATGTGTATTTTTTCTTTTTTATAATTGTATTATTTTAAGTTTTTTTTTTTTTTTTTTGGTGTTGATTTGTGTATTGATTTGATATGTTTAAAGTAATCTATGGTGTGTGGTGGTATAAGTAAAAGAGAAAGAGTGAAGCTAATATTTAATTGAAGATAAAATTAAGAGCAACAAGCACTTTTGTATTTAAGAGAATCAAAGCGTTGAATCTTATGGTTTTACAAACTTATCTAAAAAAATAAAAACATATTAATTAATAAATTTTTGGTGTCATTTCATAGCAAAAGAAAACACATGATATGGATACAGAAAGAAATGCTGCACCTGCACCTGTTACCGGCAATGCATCAGCGTCACCTACAACATCTGCCAGTGGTGGAGTTGTTGCCGACTCTGGTACAAATGCATCGACTGCAAATGAAGCAAACACAACAACATCGTCAGTACAAGCAACAGCTGCAACGAAACAAGCTCCAGTTGCATCAACAACGAAACAAAAGAAAACCGTAACATTTAAAAATATATTGGAGATGAGTGATGACAAGAATGCCATTAAGCGTTTTTACAATCCTGATAACCGTACGCCACTCGTTTCCATTATGAAAAAGGAATGCATGAATAGACCGCTCTCCTATTCGCGTAATAGTGAATGCATTGTACGTCCTTCCATACTGTCCAAGATACTCAATAAGAACTCAAATATCGATAAACTGAATTCGCTTAAATTTCGGTCGGTGCCTAGTGCAAGCGCTACAACATCATCCTTGGCGTCATCCGCGTCAGTAGGAGGTTTATTTGGTTCAGCTTTATCGCGTGCTTTTGGTGCACCAGCTGAAGGAGAGGATGAAAATCCCGGTGGTGTAACATTTCGACTTAATAAGCATGAGACTAGCGAGTCTAACGAAGATGATGATGATGATGATGACAATGAGGAGGAGGGAGAGGAACAGATTGAGGATGGGATAAACGATGTTGAGTTTAAACTCGAACATAAACGCAGTGGAGAGTATAATTCTAGCGATGAATCAACATCCCATAGCGAGGCCGAAGATACACATAGTATGTCTAATAATCATTTAGATGAGAAACTCCCAAAACGCAGTAATCGATTGTCATCGCGCATTATTAAAGCAAACAAGCGATTGGTGGAGAATAGTAATAATACTGCTGGAGCAAATGGCAACAAACGGAATTCCCATAGCAGCAGCAGTAGTGTAACATCGAAAGCAAAGAAAGAGCCAACAAACTTTTTTGGTATGGGAGGAGACTATGCAAATGCAGCCAACATGCCGACTGTAAGTCTTGGCATAAAACATGCTAAAGATACGTCAAATGCATTTTCTAATTTCGCAAGCTCAATGAAGTTGAATAGTTTTGTGTTGCGTCAGCCACGTTTGCAATTTGAATCATTAGCCGAACGAAGCTCTAATTCTACCTTGCCTAAGAGTGCATTATCGCCGACTACAACGTCAAGTGCCATTAGCTCTGCAACATTTGGTGCATTAAACAGTGCCGGAAGCAACGTAGGCAATTCTCGTAAGTTTAATATTATTTTAGCGATTTTGAAAAAGAAAATAATAATTTTTTTTTTTTTTTTTTTTTTTTTCAAAAACAGAACCCACAACGGGCGTGTGTTCCGTTTGTGGAACTTCAATACCTAGTAAGTATATGCAACAATCACGCAAATATGGAACTATTGCCTGCGAAGTTTGTCGGAAATTCGTTTCTAAAATGCGAAAATCAAGCCAGCAACAATTGCAATGTAAAAGTGAAAGCGGTAAGCAAAATTTGAAATTCCTAATTCTTTAATTTTTCTTTCTATAATGCAAAATCACTTTACTTTCAGGTATTAATTGTAGTATACAATCGTCTACGAAGGGCTATCCTAAAAATTTCAAGAAACTGTACAAGGAACGTTGTACTGCTTGTTGGTTAAAAAAGTGCCTCCAGGTCTTTCAATTAACGCCAGAATATAAATTCCGCTTGAATGCTATATTGCCGCCTGCAACGACGCTTTCAAAATCGAAGTCTGAAAAGACAGAAATTTCGCTTAAACTAGAAAAACCCTCTGCTGTCGAAATGCTCTCGCCAACCTCTTCGAGTGTTTGCTTTGGTACGGTACGACTAAATTGCAATAACGGTGGCGGCAGTTCGCCTTAGCGCAAGTACATCTACGGTAACAGATACGCAAATTAAGTGGAAATCTAAACTTGAACAAACCGCAACCACAGTTGATAGCCTTAAGCTAATCAATCCATTAAAATTAAATCCATTGTTAGAAAATAATGTGACATTCGGTAGCACTCCATTGCTTTTGCGTCCAGCAATACTAGAGACTCCACTGTTTCATAAAACTAACAACGATGGAACACACAAACGCGATGAATGTGCAACTGAGAGTACTACAACAATACCAACAACAACAACAGACACAGATGCAACCGAATTATCAAAAACAACTGCAGAGGAATCGAATAAGAAACAGACAAAATTAACTCGGAAGGGGAAACTTGATAAGGATAAGTCAAAGGATTTCGAAGTGGATAAGCCAGCGTCATTGACACTCAAAATCGTAGATTCAACAAGCAATGTATCTAAAACTAGTTCTTCGTTGTCTCCAGCAAGTGCAACAGCTACCAGTTCGGCTGTGGCAGCAACGGCAACATCTAATTCATCTCCAAACACTACGATAACTGTACCAATTGAAAATAGTGAAAGCAACTCTCCATCTGGAACAGCTGGTGGTAGTGAATCTCTCAAAAGACAACGAATCGATCTAAAAGGTCCACGAGTTAAACATGTTTGTCGCAGTGCATCAATTGTGCTGGGACAGCCTATTGCAACATTTGGAGAAGATGAGCAAGAAATGGAAATGGAAGCTGAAGACGCTAGAGTAGACAAATCGACTGAAATTCTGTTGACAAACGAGCAACAAGTACAAGAATGTATTAATAACGAATCAAAGTCTACAGCAATGGTAACTGATGAAAATGATAATTGTGCCTCCTGCAAACAACAACCAGTAACAGTTCCAACTAAAACGTCATTAACATCCACAAAAGCCAGCGAAAAATCATCAAAATCCGAGCAGAGGATTGATGACATATCGAAGTCAAGCGCACAACAGCCACTGCAACCCACAACAAAAGCAAACACGCGCAACACTTCATCAGCATCTTCTTCGACATCTGGCTCAACGGCTGTGGCTAAAAAATATTTGCGACATACCACAAATAGTGATTCTACCAGTAGTAATCAGCTTCAAGTACAGCAGCAACAACTTCAACCAACAGGCAAACGTGGCGTGTCTATTAAGGAAAACGTCAAACCGAAAACATTTATTTCTATTGACTTCTGGGAGAACTATGATCCCGCAGAGGTATGTCAAACGGGGTTTGGCTTGATTGTTACGGAAACAGTTGCACAGCGTGCACTTTGTTTTCTTTGTGGCGCCACCGGACTGGATCCTCTTATGTTCTGCGCTTGTTGCTGTGAACCTTACCATCAATATTGCGTTCTAGACGAATACAATCTAAAGCATTCCTCATTCGATGATACACTGCTTAATAGTATGCTACTAGATACGTCAGCAACTAATGCTAGCGGAGCACTTATGAATAGCAGTAACGCTGTTAGTCACATTACTAATCGTCTAAACTGGCTGTGTCCACGCTGTACGGTTTGTTACACTTGTAATATGTCCTCTGGATCGAAGGTTCGGTGTCAGAAGTGTCAAAAGAACTACCATACCACATGTTTAGGCACGAGCAAGCGTTTGCTCGGTGCCGATCGACCACTGATTTGTGTGAACTGTTTAAAGTGCAAATCGTGTGCAACAACGAAAGTATCAAAATTCGTTGGCAATCTACCCATGTGCACACCGTGCTTTAAGCTGCGAAAGAAGGGAAATTATTGTCCTATCTGCCAAAAGTGCTACGACGACAACGACTTTGATTTAAAGATGATGGAATGTGGTGACTGTAATCAATGGGTGCACTCGAAATGCGAGGGGCTCAGTGATGAGCAGTACAATCTGCTTAGTACACTTCCCGAGAGCATTGAATTTATTTGTAAAAAATGTGCACGTAGAAACGAAAGTTCCAAACATAAAGCCGAAGAATGGCGACTTGCGGTTATCGAAGAATTTAAGTCCAGTTTGTTAAGTGTTTTGAAGCTTCTCAGTAAATCTCGGCAAGCGTGTGCTTTGCTCAAGCTAAGTCCACGTAAAAAATGCGCTGCACTTGCGGCGCACAGAATGGGAATGGAAAAATCCAGCCGAAAGCGCTGCAATTTATTCCAGCAAGTGGTAGTGATAATTTGGGCAGTGACGGTGAGTCGCAGTGTAGTGATGATATATATGAGTTCAAAGATCAACCAGCAAACAACCAATCGTTAAATTCGAACGCAACACTAGCAGCTAAATCTTCAAAGATAAAGTGCACTTGCATTCAATCTACATACGGTGGAACGACACTTAGTTTGGTAGATATTAAACAGAAAATATCCAGCAATTCATATGTTTCTCTAGCGGAGTTTAATTACGATATGAACAATGTTATACAGCAGGCGAATTGCGATGAACTTGTTATTGCATACAAGGAACTTTTAAGTGAACAGTTTCCATGGTTCCAGAATGAAACAAAAGCCTGTACCGATGCTTTGGAGGAGGATATGTTTGAATCCTGTGGTTATAGTGCATTAAATAGTGATATAAATGATACGCCTACGAACTATATTGGTGATACTGATCATGTTACGACACGTAACATACTCGATATACCAGCAGACGTAGAAGATATTAGCTGTATTCTAAACACCCGTGTTGATATACGTGTTTGCCTCTTTTGCCGCAAGATAGGTGAAGGTCTCCCGAACGAAGAATCGCGACTTCTATACTGCGGCCACGACTGTTGGGTGCATACAAACTGCGCCATGTGGTCTGCTGAGGTATTTGAGGAGATTGACGGATCGCTGCAAAATGTTCATAGTGCTGTATCGCGGGGTCGTATGATAAAGTGTACAGTATGTGGCAATCGTGGCGCCACAGTCGGTTGTAATGTGAAATCATGTGGCGAACACTACCACTATCCCTGTGCGCGGAGCATTGAGTGTGCCTTTCTCACTGACAAATCGATGTACTGTCCAGCGCATGCAAGGAATGCGCTGAAGTTTAGTGCCACACCGAATGTAACATTTGAAACAAATTTTGACGTTTCGAGACCCGTATATGTTGAGCTGGATCGTAAACGAAAAAAGCTTATTGAGCCAATGAAAGTGCAGTTTCATATTGGATCGCTCGAAGTAAAGCAGCTGGGTACAATTGTGCCACGTTTCTCAGATACTTTTGAAGCGGTTATACCAATAAACTTTCTCTGCAATCGCTTATACTGGTCATCCAAAGAGCCATGGAAAATCGTAGAGTATACTGTGCGAACTACGATCCAAAATAGCTTCTCAACGCTAACTATGGATGCCGGACGTAACTTTACAGTCGATCATAGCAATCCAAACAGTTCATTGGTCCAGTTAGGTCTTGCTCAGATAACACGTTGGCACAATAGCTTGTCACGAGGTGATCTTATGGATGTCGATTGGGGTAATTCAGCTGAAATAGCAGCACTGTCTAAATTGTTACCAGAATATATGAATCAAACTTTAACGTCTTACAATACCACAGACGAAAACACCGAAGATGAACCGCAGAATAATGCCGATCTTTTGCCGCCAGAGATCAAGGATGCCATATTTGAGGATCTGCCACATGAGCTACTTGATGGTATCTCAATGCTTGATTTATTTATGTACGACGATTTGGGCGATGCAAAAACAGAAATATTTGCGCTTAGCGAGCAGTCAAAAGATGGAATCAACAATGCAACTGTTACTGCAACCGTAAATACTGGAGTGGCATCGACTACCAGCGTGGCCGCTTCAAACATGCAAATCTCAGATGAGGACACGATCAACTCTACAACCTTTGGAAAACAACTTGAGTTGAACAGCCCATGGCCGACAAATAATTTGACCGTTAACCATGTTGAGGATGCCATGCTTAGCTCAGTTCGAACTACAATGCAAGGCAAACAGCGTAGCAAATCCACGTCCACTTCGGTGCCTACAGCCACAGCGACAGGAGATTTGTTAAAA
Source organism: Leucophenga varia (assembly GCA_018903435.1). Lineage (NCBI taxonomy): Eukaryota > Metazoa > Arthropoda > Insecta > Diptera > Drosophilidae > Leucophenga > Leucophenga varia. The sequence continues at coordinate 565,229 of JAEIFJ010003030.1, forward strand.
AAAGCGACTGGCGTGCCTCAAACACGAAACTGGACTAAACTTGATGGTAGCAGTGTAGCAGCTATCAAACGTCGAAAGCTTTCAAAAGGATTTGCTGAAGGCATGCTACTAAGCCTTAACCAGCAACGGAACAAAAAGGAAACAGCAACTGTGGCAGGCATTTCCCGTCGCCAGTCTATCTGCACAGGTGAACTTTCGGTTGACAACACCAACTCCACTTTACGTAGTAAGACCTTCACCTGGAGCGCCGCAAAGCGCTATATCGAGCCGAGTAATGACTCAACAAAGGATGATGCTAGCAAATTGAAAATAATGCAAATGGACGGTGTAGACGACTCTATAACTGAATATCGCATAATAACAACAACGAGCGATACCAGTGCCACTGCTGCAGGTCAGTTTGGTGGCCAGGTGAAGTGCGAACGTTGTCAGTGCACATATCGCAATTATGAATCTTTCCAAAGGCACTTGGTTGCATGTGAGCCTATGTCTACGAGTGAATCAGAATCGGAACATACACCAAGTGTAAGTGAACATTTAAATACTACAACAACGACAACGTTTACAACTGAGAGTTTTAACGAACTACAAAAACAAGCTGCAGCCGCTGCATCACTTCCATTTCTGCAGGCATCTTTTCCTCAAGTACAAAACCTGACAACCATTGGAAATCTGCAGAATCAGTTAAACGCTTTACCGCTTGCAAGCTTACAAGGACTACAGGGAGTGCAAGGATTACAGGGGCTGCAAAACTTACAACTACAACAATTGCAACCCCAATCGCTAGGAGGTGGTTTCTTTTTATCACAAGCTAATCCTACAACGCAAACATCTACGGCGCAGAATACCACAAGCGACGAATTTCAAATGTATGCCAACTCGCTGCAAGGTCTGGCAGCAAACTTAAATGGTGGATTTACGTTGACCCAGCCTACAGTCACGACAGCACCGGCACAGCCGACCCAGTTTATAGCTGTCTCCAACCCAGACGGCACGCAACAGTTTATACAATTACCACAAGGAACAAACGGTACGGCACATTTACTTCAGGCTGCCAATGCCACCTCAGCTAACACGGCATTCCAAACGCTGCAGACTAATAACTGTGAGAAGAAAATTATTCTACCCGTCAACGGCAAACCATTCAAAACAATGACAGCAAAAGCCGTTCATCAGGCGACGGTAGCAGCAAAACAAAAGCAACTGAAAGTTGGAACGAACGGAGTTAAACCTATACAAGCCAAATTGGTAGCACCTGCAACTCAGACCCATCAAACACAAACTCCAATAACTCTGCTAAATGCATCGACTGCAAACGGCAATGCCGCCACGCAGCTACTTAGTCAGAATCTGTTACAGCCACAATTGTTGTTTCAGACCGCTGGCAACACAGGCACGGCGCAACCAACGCAGCAGCTTCTAATGTCACAACCGCAACCGCAAAACATAATTTCTTTTGTAACCAGTGATGGTACTCAGAACCCGCCACAGCTTCAGTATGTCTCCATTCCAACAACGAATGACTTTAAAACACAGCAAGCAACAACCGCCACACCAACTTTTCTTACGGCTGCAGGATCTACTGGCAATACGAATCAATTGCTGCAGGGTACAACATTTCTACAAACGGATGCCAGTGGTAATCTTGTGTTGACTACAGCTCAAGCACCAACTGGATTGCAAATGTTGTCTACAGGACAACCTCAGGTTATCGGAACCTTGATACAGCCGCAGACGCTCCAACTGTCAGGCGGCAATGTACAACTTTCTGCTGCAGGCTCTGATGGAACGACAGCTAGCACACAACAGCAACAGCTAATTATTGGTGGAGGAGGTCCAACGACAACAACAGGCTTAGAATTCACAACGGCAACGCCGCAAGTAATACTCGCGACACAACCAATGTATTATGGTCTGGAAACAATTGTGCAGAACACAGTTATGTCCTCGCAGCAGTTTGTCTCCACGGCTATGCCTGGTGTATTAAGTCAGAATGCCAGCTTTTCGGCGACTACAACGCAAGTGTTTCAAGCAAGCAAAATCGAGCCGATTGTCGACATTCCTGCTGGTTACGTTGTTCTGAACAATGCATGTGAAACGGGCGCAACAGCTGGTGCATTTTTAAATGCAGCTAATGCTGTCTTACAGCCGCAACAAACAGCAACCACAACGGCTACTGCACTAGACGATGCGACGCAACAACTGTTCCGCATACAGACCGCTACGGCTGATCAGACACTTGGCAATCCTAATGCGACGCAATTCCAATTCCAACAGCATCATTTGACTACGGATCCAACTATTGTTGCAACTGCCAAAATACCACCAGTAGCACAAATGAAACGTCCGGTAACGAACAAACCAGCACAAATTGCTGCAGTGACAAAGGTGCAACCGCAACCACAGGCGGTTGTAAATAAAGTGTTGCCAACCAATTTCGTACAACAGCAGCAGCAACAACAGTTGTCAGGAAAGACAGGTCTTAATACTAATGTCTCTAAAACGACTACACAATATCAGCGACAATTAGCAGCCAACACATCCGTACCAACAAGCATTGCAAGCGCTGTAAGTATTGATGCTACAAAGTCAAAACCGCAACTGACACCCTCCGGAGCACCAACAAGTATTGCATCAAAGCCATTGCAGAATCGACGAACTAATCTCATTCGTCCCATTCATAAGGTCGAAGTTAAGCCAAAGGTAATGAAAGCTGCGTCGGTAAATGTGAAAACTAACAATCAACAACAACAACAACAACAGCTGCAGTCACAGTTGCAGCCACTTCAACAGACAACACCGCAAACACAGGCCAGCAATAATGCTAAGCCAGCAACAATGCTAAAGATTGATAATGCTACCGTGCCATCATTTATTATGAATCTTGGCGACACAACGATTTTGTCACAACCAGTACCGGAGGAACAAAAATTACAGCAACAGATACAGCAGCAGCAGCCGCCACAAATACAACAGCAACAATATTCTATCACACCAATTGCAGATGCAACGCCACAGCCAACAGTAACTATAACAAACACTGGACAATTTTGTGTTGCTCCTAATAATGTAACGAATTTACTTGATTCGAATCAGCAACAATTGTCATATCATATCAACAATAACAACATTAATAATGCATGCAATGCTGGCACAACTGAAATATCGTCCTGCAACATAAACAATCGATTGCAACAGTTCGCGACCAATAATGTGCCTACGAATATAGTTAGTCCATTGCAACAGCAGCAACAGTTGCAGCAAACAACAACTGTGGCCGCCACAACTACACAAAGTATAACCATAAATACGAGGCCCACGAATCGTGTATTACCAATGCAACAACGACAGGAGTCAATGAATAGCATTAGCACAAGCACTGCAACATCTACACACTCAACGCTGACCACGAAATCAACGTTAACAACTAACACACTAACTACGGCAGCAAATGCAAATACAGGAGCAGTTATGGCAACAACACAACAGAAGATCATAGCCAAGCATTACAATGGTCAAGTTGAGCAGCAGCAGCAAAAATGCTCTACTTTACGAGGCCGAAGAAAAACCAATGCTCATGGATACCAATCTTAATACAGCGCCTTTATCGCCAGCGATAAACATTACTGCAGCGGCAGCCGTACAAGAGCAACAGCAGCTCGAATCCACTATGAATATAGTTTACGAAAAACAACTGGACATGAGCACGCACATCGATATGAAGACGAAAAATGATGAATTGCTTCTCATGGAGACATGCGAGCCGCATTTGACAATTGCACAAGTTTCAGATGAGAACGCCGATTACGCAATGTTGACCAAACGCAACTATGAGCTTGCACACTTAAACATGGAAACCAATGAGGAGTGTGTAGAGAACGATTTGTTGAGTGGCCACAAGAATTTTAATGAGTTCAATGGACATTGCCACATTGCCGGCGATGCAGGTATTGCAGATGATAGTGCGGCCCTTAATGGTGATGAACAAGTAGAAGAGAATGAAGAAGACGATGAGGATGATGATTTCAGTCTTAAAATGCCTACACCAGATGGACGTGATCATGAAATGTCTGATGGTGAAGAACCGGCCGTAAAAGAAAAAAATTAGCAAAATACTCGATAACTTAACCAACGATGACTGTGGTGAATCAATAGCAACAGCGACCACGGTTGAGGCTACAGCACTTGCAGAGTTACAGAATGATGCAGGCTATCAACAGATGGTCGAGGATGTACTTGCAACTACAGTAACTACTGTACCTGAACCAACGATCAATGATGATAATATGATCAACTATGAGGCAACACCTGAAGAAACAGCTGCAGTTGAGGCAGCTGTTACAGCTTACATCAATGAAATGGCCGAGGTGCATCAACTTGAGCTTAATCAGTTGCAGAGTAATCTGGAAAAATCACCTGAAATAATATCGGAAATCGACACAAAACAAGTGGCTGATGCATTAGCAGCAACTGTCGCAGAACAAAGCAATACTATGCAAGCTGTCATAGGAACAAGCGAACCAGCACCGCCTTTACATCAACCTATGCCACGGGAATCGAAAAAAATTAGTGGACCGCATTTGCTATATGAAATTCAAAGTGAAGACGGATTTACCTATAAGTCAACATCGATTGTTGAGATCTGGGAAAAAGTATTCGAATCAGTACAAGTAGCGCGACGTGCACACGGACTTGCACCTTTACCTGAAGGTCCGCTTGCGGATATGAGCGGTGTGCAGATGATTGGACTTAAAACGAATGCACTAAAATATCTAATTGAACAGTTGCCTGGTGTCGAAAAGTGTAGCAAATATACGCCCAAATATCACAAACGTAGTGCAAACACAAACGGTAATAGTGGAAGCCTTGCGCATAGTGCAATGGTTTAGGCAGCAATGCTGCCGTTGGACATAGTTCTGTGAATGCGTTAGGTGCTTCAGCGCTGTTGAGCAGTAGCGATATTAATGGATCAGTAGACTATTCATCGGATCAGGATGATTTAATAGAGAATCCATACGAATGTGCACGTAACGAGCCATATACAAAGCGTTCTGAATACGATATGTTCAGTTGGTTGGCATCACGGCATCGCAAACAGCCTATACAGGTGTTTGTGCAGCCATCGGATACAGAACTTGTACCGAGGTAAGTAAAATGATTAATAATACCTAAATGTGTGTTATGGTTTCTGATTCTGACTCCATTACTATTTGTTAAAATTATAGACGTGGAACCGGCAGCAATTTACCAATGGCCATGAAATACCGCACACTGAAAGAAACCTACAAAGATTACGTTGGCGTATTTCGCTCACACATACACGGACGGGGATTGTATTGTACAAAGGATATTGAAGCAGGTAAATTTTAGTGTCAAAAAAGTACAAATTGTTCTTTTTAATTTTTTTTTTTGAAATGCTTATCACGTGGCGTGCGTAATAAAATATAATAATATTTTTTTTTTTAGGTGAAATGGTTATCGAGTATGCTGGTGAGCTTATACGATCGACTCTAACAGATAAACGTGAGCGTTACTATGATGGTCGAGGTATTGGTTGCTATATGTTCAAGATCGATGAGAATCTCGTTGTGGATGCAACAATGCGTGGTAATGCGGCGCGTTTCATAAATCATTCGTGTGAGGTGAGTTATAAAAAATAAAAAAATTAAAATATTTTTATGAAATTAATGTTTTTTTTTTTTTTTTTTTATTTTAAGCCTAATTGCTATTCTAAGGTCGTTGATATACTTGGACACAAACACATCATAATCTTTGCGCTACGTCGCATTGTACAGGGTGAAGAGCTCACCTACGATTATAAATTTCCATTTGAGGATGAAAAGATTCCATGTTCCTGCGGCTCGAAAAAAATGTCGAAAGTACTTAAACTAAATCGATGTAAAAAAAAAAAGGCGCTTTAGACAGGAAAGGAAAAAAAAGATGATAGAGGCAGGCACCTAATAAATATACTCAAGAAACAAATATGCTTATGAGATGAATATAAAAGTGATATGTGTAACTTCGGTTAAACCGAAGTGTAAATACTTTTCACACAAACATTATACAATAATTTTTTTTTTTGTCAGTCTGACTGAACCTGCAACTGCAAAAGAAAAGTCAAAAAGTTCCTAGGTCATTTTAGATTGCAGCTCGAGCAAACAAACGAAGTAATTAAAAAAAAAATGTTTAAAGTTTTAAAATGTAATTTTTGGGTCAGTACCAAATATTATGTTTTTAATTTATTGTATAAAATTTTGTAATAAAATTTGTATGAAAAGTTTTGAAAATACAATAACATAAATTCTAATACAGCGATTCGAGTTTTCAGTAATCGAAGAAAAAAGCTCCAGAAAAACGTAAAAAATAGTAATCGATTTAAGTTGAAAAAAAAAAAAAATTAAACGTGATACTTCCCTTATCTAAGTGTATATGAAAAAGCGTAGTAGTCGTTAATATTTTCAAAGTTGATATTATTAATAATTACAAATATGTATAGAGTATCGATTATTGAATTAGCTATCTAGCTGTAAACTTACACACACACATATATAAACATACAAACACACACTCAATAAATCGAGTTGACGTCAGTATTCAGCAGTTAAGCACGGATTATGCATGCATACACATAATATATACATATTATTATTATTAATGTAGATTAATAGATTTATAAGCTTAAAAGATTTTATTCAAGCGATTGTTTTAACTATAATTTTAGATTATAAGTGTGTAATTCTTTTAAAATTCTATAGTTAAGAACAAAAACAAAAAAAAAAAAGAGAATTGTAACAATAACAAAAAAAATTATGCTATCGATAAAAAACAAAAGATTATTTACAGGGTTTTGTGTTTTAAATTGTGTATATATTAATTAGAATTAGATTTAGATTTATAAATATATATATTAAATATTATATATAGTGTTATGCACATACAAATCGAGTATTTATGTTCGTTACAATAACAACAATACAAAATATTATACATATAAATATTAAAAAAAAAAAAAAAAATTATACACCAATTAAGTTAAATTGTATAAAAAAAAAAAAAAAAAAAAAAAACAAAGCATCACTTTTGAAATTATTATAAAAAAAAAATATTTTTAAATTTTAACTAGTTTAACAACTAATAATATACAAATTATTTATTATTATTATAATTTTTTTTTAAATTAGAAACAAAGTTAACAAATTTTTAATAATTTTACTTTATTGTATTTTACAAAAATGTCTGTGCATGCAATTGTGTTTCGTTTTAAATAATTGTATAATTAATAAATGATAATTGTATTTTATATTTGTACTTTTTATTAATTATTTAGTTGTTAGATTTTTTCAAAACGTAATTTAAAAAAAAAAAGAAATGAATAAAAATCGAAGATATTTTTGCTTGTAAATTATAAGAAATGAAATGATTACTACAACACTACTACTTACATAAAAGAATAAAAAAGATATAAAAAACTTAAGTAAATAAATAAAATAAGCATTTTTGGCAGCCATTTTGGATATTTGCGTTTGTGCACGCAATTATCAAAGGAATTTTATATTTTTATTCCCTAAAGAAAAAAAACTACAATAACAAAAAAAAAAAAAAAAAAAAACAATTAATAACTATATGCTAAATAAATGTATGATTTTTTTTTATAAAAATAACACAAAACTAACTTGCAGTATAAAAAATATTAAAAAAGAAAAAAACAGAAAAATACAATATAAATTCATTAAAGCGATTTTATTATTTCGATTACGATATATGTTACTACAATAAGCAAAAATGTGCGAAACAAAATAAAACAAACATTTGAAAATATAACGGCAAAAAAATAAAAAAATTAAAAAAATAAATAAATAGAATTTTTTCATTGAATAATAATTTTATAATCTTCATTGTCTAAAATTTTTAACAAAATTTTACGGAATTGGTCATATGTGTGCATACACTCTTGTACAAAATATGTACTGACTGGAACCTTAGTGTCCTGTGCCCAGTTTTTTTAAGACAAGAGATCCTGTAGTCTGCGCAAACTCGCGAAGAATCACTCTTGGTAACCGTTGCTATTTAAGTCTCAGTAAGCAAATGCGAAGTAGAGTTTCTGTCCATTACAAGACGCTGCTATGCTGGTCTTGATGTATGGCTCAGAATGTCCTGGGCTGGTCACCTATGCCGGATGGATACAGAGGCTCCGACAAGAAAGGTTTCTGCGCAAGACGTGAACAAAATCTAAAGGGCGCGGCAAAGAGAAAGTCCGCCGAAATGTTGGGAGGATCAGATCTTCCAGATGTAGTACTAGACTACAACCGCTGGCAGGCTAGTGCTTCCAGTATTTTGCCGCTAACATCTATTGTGAATAAGCTTCTTTTGCACCCGGTATTATTTGGTTGAAACATAAAAAACCATACTAAAGATTGACTCGATTATGTCGAATATTTCGTACCAAATAATGTGTTTTTAAAGGGAGTTTTTCTTTATTACTTTAATATTTAGAAAAATGCGACAAAGGGTCATTGAATATTAGTGGAAGTTTACGGCGAGAAGGCTCTTTTTGTGTTAAAAAAGTGGTCAACTTGAGCTCGAAGATAAGGAACGGCCGAGACAAACCAAAAAATTTGAAGACGAAGAGCTGCATTAATTGTTTTATGTGGGCCAATGCCAAACACTTCAGGAGTTGTCACAATCATTGAAAGTGAATGAGTAGACAAACAACAAACGCTTAAAAGCCGTGAGATTGGGTTGAAAGGAAGGATTTTTTCCCCTTTTTTTGCGTCGCATTTTGACTGGCTATGGAAAATGGTTTCATTACGATAAATCCAAGCGCAAAAAGTCACCAACATCCTTCGCAAAGCCAAATATTCATCGCATAAAGGTTATGCTCGATATTTGGTGGGACCAGCGTGGCGTGAGCTACTATAGGCTACTCTATCGGACTTAACTCTTGCGTTTGAGCCACGCACTAAACCAAAAACGGTCGGAATACGAAGAAAGATGCGACAAAGTGATTTTGCAATCGGTCAAAAACCAAATTTAAAACGTTAAAATGTAAAGTGCTACTCCAATCGATATATTCTACAGACATCGATCCTTTCGATTACCTCTTCCGGTCAATGAGTCATGGCCAATCCGAGTGTCGTTATACTTCTTATGAAGACAACGAAAAACGGATCAATTCATGGATTGTTCAGAAGACGAGTTGTTCTTCCGACATGGTATCCGCCAATTGCTTGAAAGACGAAAGAAAGCAGTAGTTAGCAATGGACAATACTTTGAGTAAAAAAAAAAACGGTCAATATTAATTCAGGGTCCTTTTACAAAAACTTAACAAATTTTAGTGTAGGGTTAGATATATACCAAATAAAGATATTTTTTAAAAACACCTTTCGATTAATCCATGCTGTATTGACCATAAATCACGTATTTTGTGACTTTCGCCCAGAGCTTTTATCAAGTACAAACATGCTCCGTAAACTGTTATCGAAAACATTTTACGATTTACGATTTGATAAACTCTTCCATAAATCGTAAGTCGCCAATAAATAAAAAAATAAAAACTGATGATTTGAAAGTTTTGTTTATGATTTATGAAAGGTTTTATTAAATCGTAAATTGCAAAATATTTTCGTTTACGATTCTCGAAGCATTTCTGATAATTGAATTTTTTTCGTGTTTTTTAAAAGAGTTAAAAAATACTTAAAATTTGTTATCTCAAATATTTTTAAATTAAAAAATACTCAAAAGAAAATATACCTTTATAAACATTTATCGAAAAAAAAGAATCCAATTTAATACTTAAGAAAATCTCGTTGACCACGTTACTCTTCTCCGCTGTCTTTCAATGCGTTGCTTTGCCTCCTGTGCTGCACAGGATGCTTTAAATGCGGCTTTCTTTGTGTTCGCAACGTCTTCACGTGCTTGTTTCAGCTGACGCAAAAGTAATGAAACACGATTTTTTGCTGCCTCAATGACTCTCATTTTTTTGGCAAGAGTTTGCTTTCCGGCAGTGGCAACCTTTTCGGAACTATCGAAATTTTCTTGAGCAAGTTTATAGGCTTGCTTTAGCAATTTCATTTCCTGTTTAGCCTGGCCAAGTGCAGTATTTGCCGTTGCTGCATTATCTTCAGAAACTTTCATAGTATCCGATTCTTCCTGTACAACAGCTTCTGCTTCACGAACTTCATTTTCAAGCTGTTCCAGAACTTGTTGCTTACTTGCCAAAACAGCTTCGGCGGCATTTGCCGCAGCAATCGCTTTTTCAGCATATTTTAAACGTATCTTTCGTGTTGCCTCCTGCACGGCACCAGCCATTTCATCATTTGCATGTTTTGCTTCATCTGCAGCTTTTTGTGCTATACCAGATCCTCTTGGTTTGAAATTCCTACCAGAAAATTGTATACTTCCACCATTGGGACAATTTAAGATTTCATCGGATTTTCCAGCAGAAGCGAGTACCGCAGTATCACCGCAGTCTTTAGCGTCGCTAACATCTTTTTCCAAGTCACCAACATCATCTGCGTGCGCAGCAGTGGCGGCGGCGGCAATAGCTGCGTTTCTTAAAAAATAAGGTATTAAACGTTTCATTCTTCTTTGCTGTAAAATATTCGATTTTTTTTTTTATTATTATTTTTGATTTGTATGTATGATGTATGTATAAATACCGGTGACAAATAATAATTGTACGGTTTGGCAAAAATTGATTCCATTATGAGGATTATTATGATGAACAACAGCCTTAATGAAAATAGAACTTTCATTCGCATTTCGTGGTGCACCTCGTCTCATTTGATCATTGTTTCCTCTAAACGTTTGTCATTTTCAAAAAAAAAAAAAAAAATAAAGAAATGGGGTTCATACTCTATTTTCTTTTGACAGATAGTTTCAAGGATTTAAGTCATAAATTTTATTTTTTGAATATTTTATTAACGGCATATCACACAAAAACATATAACATAATATTAAATAAAGAAAATCAATATTATAGATTTAAGTAAAACGTTAAAACGTTCAATTCCGAGATGAGGCTTTCTGCTTTGCTTCGACCGCAGCACAAGCTGCTTTGTACGCAGCCGCCTTTGTCTTCTCGAAATCTTGGCGTGCTGATGCCAATTGTCGTTGCAATAGTTCGACACGATTTTTAGCTGCTTCCAGAAGTTGTGTTTTTTGTGCCATTTCCTGTTGTGAGCCAGATGCCACCTGTTCGGTTATGGCTTGATTTTCCTGTGCTGCTTGTACAATGGCCGCTATAGCTTGTACCTGTTCCTGTGCATTTGTAGCCGCCTGCATTGCTGCATTCATATTTGCCTCTGAAGTATGCAATGCCGTTGTTTCCTCCTGAACAACAGCATCCGCTTCATGTACCTCTTGTATCAATTGTTCTACGATTTGTTGCTTTCCTGCAAGTGCCGCCTCTGCAGCTTTTGCTGATAGCATTGCTTTTTCAGCTAGACTAGCTTTAATTTGTTGTGCTGCAGCTTGTCCTGCGGATGCTTGAGCTTCGTTGGCTGCTTTTGCATCCTGTGCCGCTTTCTGTGCAATACTTGCTGCTTTATCCTTGGGATTACCTTTACCAAACATACCCGATATATCAACACCGCCACACATTTGACTACCGCCACCACCACCGCCACCACGTCCTTCGCCGCATTTCTTTTTGCCATCTTTTTTCGTCACCCTTTTCAGCATCAACACGCGATACATCGCTAATGGCAACAAAATCGGCAAAGAAATTTGGTATGCGCCTTTTTTTAATGTTCTGAAATTATTACACATAGTTTGACAGTTTTAATGATAAATCGGTGATACATCTCGAACATTGTTTACCTTGGAATTTTTTGACATTTTTGAAGTGGCGCTTGTTATCGCTGCAAATATAATTATTAAAAGTAATATTTTTGTAAAATTTATTTTCATTATTTCTTATTCGATTTATAATTCAATGATTTAAAAAAAAAAATTTATTTTTAAAATCATGTGTGGTGAGTTGTTGATACAAAAAGTTGTTTTTTTATGGAGATCTTGGAGTTTCCCATGCTGTGATAATGCAGATCTTGGAATAGAACCTGATGCAATTATAAAAGATGACATACTGGAATAGAGCATGATGCAATAATAAAAGATGACATATTCCGCCATTGTCTCTTTCTAATTTGGTAACAAATTTTGTTGAGTATGCATGTTAGGGTAAATTTATATAATTGAGCAATTTTGAGCAATCAGCTGATACACTTAAAAATTTGATTTTTTTCTACAACTTCGTTATAAATTTCCAAAGTATATACCCACTGAACCAAAAAGCTAGCATCAAGCGAGAGTATCGCAAAACTATCGCGCTCGAGCTCGAATATCATAAATGAAGCGAGCGTTGAGCGATAGTAATAAAATTCAATGAAAAGAGAAAAAAGAATATTCTTGTAGCATATGTCTCTCTCGCTTATTTTCTGTACAACAGCACATGTACAATGAATGAACATACGTATTAAAAACTTTAACAGACTCTAGTAAACATGAGGCTTGGCGTTTTCAGTTAAGAGGTCGCGTGATCGCAAAGGCTTCAGAGTCACAGAAGGCCGAAAGCTTCGAGTTCAAACCCCGGGCGAGAGGCGGCAGTACTTGAAATTTTAATAAGTTTTTATTAATAAAATAAAAATAAAATGTATGTAGAAATTATATGGAACAAAAATAATAAAATCTTGACTATAATTATTGGAACAAATAATAACTAATGGTTCTAACAAAAAATTATACAACAAATATAATAAAATAATAATAATAGTTCGAAAGAGAGAGAGAAAAGAGCCCCTAGGCGATCGCAATCGATATCGTAAAAGTCTCGAAAACGAATCTTGCGCGATAGTTCGAGAACGAAAACGAGTGTTTTCTCGATACTTTCTTTCGCTTATCTTTCGCGTAAGTATCGCTTGCGATATCTGAAGTGAGTCGCAAACGATATCGTAAAAGTCTCGTATATACGACATCGTAAGATGAGCGACGGGTGAAACATTTTCGAACGGTTTGTGGGTTTTTTTCCGATAGTTTCTTTCGCTTATCTTTCGCGTAAGTATCGCTTGCGATATCTCCTACGAGCTTTTTGGTTCAATAAATATTTTTTAAAAGTACCAAAACAACAACAAAAGTACAGAAAATATGATGTTTGCTTACTATCTCCTTCTCAAAATTCCTCGTACTTTTCTCTCCTTTCGTGGTGAAATCAAATATAATTCACCACAAACTAAGTTCAAAAGTTTAAAACTTTACACAATTACACAATTAATTCCACGCGCATGTTTAGGGGCACATTTTTCAATTTTTATGTTTAGTTATGAAGAGATTTATTTTAAATGAGTTAAGAATATATCATTCTACAAACCAACCTTTGATTTTTGGGTTTTTAGATGAAAAATAGTTTTTTCTTTGTTTACAATATTGTAAACACACATAAGAAGCCTTAGAATAGCCTTGATAAAATCTTTACGTGTGTAGGAGCTTTGGTCTTCTACAGCATGATGAGAAAATTTCGCTTTTGACAGGAAAAAACTTGAAAAAGAAAAATGGTTGCTGTGATTTTGAGTTCAAAAATAATCGATGACGTTTTAAAAATTGAAACAACAAAACAAATTGAAATAGTTTCAATATGCAAAAATCGGATTGGCGGCCATTACTTTTGATATATTTTTTAGCAAGTTCGAGTGCCTTCCGAATGGATTCAGATAGGGTATGATGATGATGATACTGAACGATTGAAACAAAAATACAAAAATAAAAATATTTATAATCAATAACAGGCTTACGATAAAAATATGGTGTCGAATTATTATATGGATTCAACGAATTCGGATGCAGCACAAAATGGTGGAGATGGTGCTGCTGGTGGTGGTGCCGGTGGCGGCGGCGGCGGTGGTCAACCTGGTGCCGATGGACTACCATGTGGCCAGAAAGCATGTGGCAGCGCCCTAAGTCAAGGGAATCCGAAACAAAAAGCATCTAATATAGCTTTAAAAGCCGCACAAGAGGCAAAAGCTGCAAATGATGCACAAGTTTCAGCTGCAGAAGCTGCTGCGCAACAAGTCAAAATTGAATTGGCCGATAAGGCAATACAATCTGCTCGAGCAGCGGAAGCGGCACTCGCAGGCAAGCAACAAATATGCGATCAACTACAACAAGAAGTACGTGAGGCACAGTCCGTAGTAACGGAAGTAACCGCTTCATTGCAGAATACGCAACAAAATGCAAATGCAGCTTCACAAGCGGCATTGGAAGCACAAAAAACAATTACAATCGCTGAAGCACTTGGTTACGGCTGCAACAAACAATTTGAATAACATTGAGAATGTTGCTAATGGCGCTCAACAGGAATTGGCAGAGAAAACGCAATTACTGGAGGCTGCGAAAAATCGTGTCGACGGTCTCAATGCACAACTGGCCTCGGCCAAACAGGACTTTGAAAGAACAAAACAGGCTGCTTATAAAGCCGCTTGTGCTGCTGTCGAAGCTAAGCAAAAAAGCGTCGCGCAACAGAAGAATGCTTATCAACAATCATTTTCCACACCAACACCAACAACAACAACGACTGCGAGAACGAACACAATTTTTACAACAACAACAAACACAATTAAATAATTATGCATAGATGTGTTATATTTGCGTTCAAATTAATATTAATTATATATTTTGTTATTTGTCTAACTCAAATCAATGTCTTTCAATATATTTCTTTGAATCCATTTAAACTTATTTAAAAAAAAATGCAAGCGCACAGTAAACTTTCTGTCAATCATCGAAAAATAACGGCAATTTTATAGTTGCCTACGCTCTTGGTATTATTTAGTATGAAAAGTACATCAGCTGATTGGGAAGCGCTGCACAAATTCGTCATCACAAACAGCTGCAATAGTTGACGTTGTGAAAATCGAAGAAGTGCGCTGTACTTGCTTGTGCTGCATATTTGCAAATAATTTTAACGAATTTCTTATAAACTGGACACTGACTCAGATTTAAGTGATCATATATACGATAACTGCGACCGTTCACGTCTGCTAAAGCGTACAAAAAGAAATCAACGACATTTCAATATCCCCGGCAAATATCGCTGGAGCTTTTAACTCAGCTCTTTAGACAAGAGCGACGAGACAGTTCCGGCACGCAACAATACGCCAAATTAAGTGAACAACCATCAATTATCAAAAGAACAACATACGCAAAGGAAAAAACTCATTTTCGAAAGACAATGGCAACAACAAGTGCAACATCGCTTACCGGCAGCACACAATTGCCGCCTTTACGTAGTTTGGATGACTTCGCTTTAGGCTCAGCGCGCTTTCAGTTGCCCAATCTAAAAGACCTTGAGAAATGGGGCAATCGTGTTGTTAAAAATCTACTCTATTATCAAACAAATTATTTTCTTATTTTTCTAACAATCTACGGCATTATGCTGCTATTTAATCCGTTAAAAATAATTAGCGGTTTGATTATTCAGGCTTTACTCATTGCTATAATTATGCATTTCTTCTGTGACAAAACAAATTTCAAGGTCAACTTTATTGCCAGCCGTACAGCGACCGGACCAGGTAATGAACAACAGAAATGGTACTTTTTGGCAGCTTCGTTACTCTTTGGTTATTTATTTTTGCATTGGATTGGTGCTGTACTCTTGTCCACGTTTACGCTGCTATTGCCCATATCTCGTACGTATCTCTATTGTGGTTTTTTGTTTTTGTTGTTATTTAATATACTTTCTGACTCAATACCTCTTATTATAGTGACTTTCATACACGCTTCACTACGTTTGCGCAACATTAAGAACAAAATGGCTAATACCATGGAAAGCTTTGGACCATCAACACCTATGAGCGTATTTTTGGATGCTTTGAATATAACTGCGGAAACCATCTTAAACCAATAAACAATTGGCCTCATAATATTTGAGGCAGCCTGCATGTATACAATTTATTGATGAAAATGTTATATTAGTAATAAACAACAGAGATTTTTTTTTTTTTTTTCCTTTTTCGAACTTCCAAATGAACATTAAAAAAATATATAATATTATATAAACATATGTATATGTACCGATTGTGTAAATATTTTAAAATCTATTATACTTATATTTAGTTGGTTTTGGTTTCGTTAGTTTCGTATGTGTCCAACAGCGCCTTGATAGCTATAAGTCGCGCGTTTTTTGCATACATTTTGGACTTTTCTAAATCTAAACGTGCCGTCTTTAACTGCAGCTCCAAGTCAGCCAAATGTTGACGTACAGTTTCAAGAAGCTTGGAGCGCTCGACGATGGTCTATAATTAAATGAATTTCAATATTTGCTTAAAATTTTTATAACTGCATAAAATTAAACTTACCAACTGTTTTATTGGATGCTCAGCATTTCCCACAACAATCTGCACGCATAAAAAAATTACAATAAAATATTGAAGCTTCATTTTAAAGAAATTTGAATATATTTATGCAACATTGAACAGTCGACTGCTGTAAAATTATTAATGAAAGCTACGTGTTTGGATAGCAATAAAAACAATGCTTGCTGCTTACATTCGATTTTCAGATATATTTTACAGTAATTTCGAATGTAAAATGGGTTTTTTCCATTAAAAAATTGGCAATGGTTCGTTTCAGTGTCATTGTTCAAGTAAAACGTATGTTAAAAAAATTGAGGCTCAATAAATTTATAAAATTTTGCACACTTGACATGAGCATTTATTTTTTTGAACAATCTTCTATTTTTGTTCGTTTTTAATTGAAGCTGCGTTTAAAAAAATTTATTATTTTTTAAGGTTACACGTTTTGTACTTACTATTTGAGTATATCCATTCGTTCAGTAGAACCATAGGTATGCCAGGACCCTGCGATGTAATTATGACTAGATTAGCGCTATTGAAGTCCGCAGCATAGTAACTCTGTTCGACATCTACATAGAAACAAGAAAGAACGCTGAAGTCGAGTATGCTTGACTGCAAGATACCCTGTACCCAATCTTTGAAAATCTAATACCATATTGCATTGGATTTTCAAACAAAAACTTGAAAAATGGGGTAAAAAAATTTGTATGGTGTAAATTTTTTTGATCCTACCCATATTGGGATATTTCATTGGGAATATCATAGGCATACTTTATACTAAATTAGGACTTCCTAGAAAAAGAAACAATGACGTTTTTATGCAAAAACCAAAAATGTTGGGGTAGATTTGTATGGGGGTACCCTTTAAAATGGGGTTAGAAAGCCCTACCTAATATAGTACAACCGGCTTTCGATTCCATATTGTAAATCTTAAAAAAATTATTATAAATGGAGAATAAATTTAATTTTATTTAATACCAAAAAAATCTTACCTCACTACGTCTTCTGCCATCGAATACTTGGAAATAGGTCAGTGAAGGGTATTATCATTTTGTCGGAAAGTTTGTAACGCATTGAAGGAGACGTCGTAGACCTCATAAAATATATATATTCTTGATCAGCTCGATGAGACGAATCGATCTAGCTATGTCCGTTTGTTCGTCTGTCCGCCTGTCTGCTTGTCTGTTTATTTCTACGCATTTTTTTCGATGAAGATATATAGATATTACGCCGAAATTTGCTTTGTATGCTAAAACCAAAATTGAAAAATTAATTATTTTCGTCTATATATTTTTAAAAATGTATATAAGCCACTGATGATCACACATAAACTATTCAAAGACTTGTGTGGCGGGTATTTATGCTTCGGTTCCATCGAAGTTAACGTTTTTTCCTTGTTTTAATACAGGCACCTGCTACATTCAAGAATTTTTTTGGTCTAGCAATTAATTTGTTTTATTAAAATGTTTATATTTATGCATTAGCATCTAAATGTTCCACGCCCACTTTTAGGTATAGCTCCCATTCAAAAGTACAAAATTTTGTCAAGTTATTATAGGAAAAAAATGTATTTATAAAGCGAATGGCTTCAAATATTGTACAAATGCTTCTTATACCATGCCAAAACTTCAGTTTAAAATTGGTTCAAATCGGATCGCGAATTTCAAAAATTTTAAGAATATTTTTTATTTGTTTACTATTTTAAGATAAAATTTAATACAAATCCTAGACATATTAACTTGAAAAACAAATGAAACTGAGAAACCGTTATGCACATAGGATAGAACACGTGCAGCGTAGCATTCTTTTGACGATATCTCGAGAACTAAAAGACCCTCCATCGATTTTTTTTTAAATAAAGGTAAAATAATAAGCTTTCATTATATTGTGACGAAAATAACAAATATGAATTAGCACACAGAGAAAAAAAGGTTTAAAGATTTTTTTGTGTTTTTTTACATGAATTTTTAAACTTTTTAAATCCACTTCAAATTTATTTAAAACCTTACAATTTTCTCTACACGCCCTACAAATTTCATTGAAATCGGTTAAAAACTCTTTTAAATTACAAGAATTTGAAAAAATAAAGGGCCAAAAATCAAAAGTGACGTAATTCCTAAAATTTTGAAAATTTATAAAAAATACTTGACTGAGCTATTACTACCCCCAAATACTACAAATTGACCAACTTTGAACAAAATCAAAAACTTGACTTGCAAGTGATCTTTTTCGTATGGAAACTCTCAATTCATAGTTGGACCTGCAAATAGTTATAAGCATTGATTATTATTATTTTTTAAAAATTTTTTTTCAGCTCTTTCTCTCTGAATTTTGGCAACACAAAAATGCGCATAAGTTTGTGTTAAGTACTGCTACATTATTATGGTTTAAAATCCTAAAATCTTGTTGTTTTTTTTATTAGATCGTTACATTGTAACATTGTATATGTATATTTTGTTTTTCTTTTTCAAATTTATTTAGCGCTCATCATTAGACAATTACTGGCAAAGCATTCGCCTAAAAAACGGCCAAGCGAGTGATACAGATGTGGACGTACATAAATCAGCCAATGATCCTCATCGGCGTAGCTCTAAAATTAAAAATATGTAGAATCAATTAATTTTTAAAGTACGATTGATTTTGATGCGCAGAACAACATGTTGGATATCAAACAAGCTTGCGAATCGACACTAATTAGCTTGTAAGAATATTTGATGTCACTAATTGATTGTGAGCATGGTTTACATGAATTTTTGTGTGCACAACATCATGCTTCGACATCAAACATGTTGATTGCATGTAGACACTAATTAGGTGTGAATGTTTGATGTAGTCGCAAGCATGCTTGACACTAATTTTGGTGCGCATAGCAACATGTTTGATGTATGTACGCTCAAAAGTATTCAACAAGAAATACTCGTGAACAAAACCGAAAAATAATGCTGGGTGCTAGTGTTTGTATATTTTTCAGCCTGAAAGTATGCCACTACTTTTTTGTGTTAATAAAAATGTCTACCGCTTTCTTGACCGTTCATAGAGATAGTGTCAAACATACTTTTAAAAATTTCAGATATCAATCATGCTGCTTTGCGCACCTCAATAGGCGTCAAATATGTTTGACGATCTCAATTAGCGACAAACAAGTTCGAACATCAGTGAGTGACAGCGAACATGCTTGCAGAAGACTGTATTTTGCAAACATTTCCCACCAAACCGAGTTGCTCATTGACTTGACATCAAACATTTATAACGACGTACAAATCAACAAATAATAAAAAGCCACCACCCAGTATTTGTTTTATTTAATTAATGTGTGTTTTGATTCTTATAATCGATGAGGATTGGCTATGATTTTTAAAAATAATGTCTCAGTGGATTTTATTCTGCAGCTCAGATTTTTAAGTAACAATCATATACAAGACATTTTCAATGGTGGAGTAACTATCAACTATTCCGTACATCTGATCCGTTAAGTTTTTTAACACAAGAGCGAAATAGAGCCTCTTTCTGTAAAGATGCACATGGAAATGTGATGACACGTGTTCAGGAGTCACTTATGTTATGGAGGAACCACTTCTCTACCCTTTTGATAGCGAGGACGAGAACAATGCCGCCAGCGGAGAAGGCTAACATCTTGGTGCCCCGAGCGATGATGACCCTTCTGTGGAGCCACTAGTCTAAGGCGAGGTCATAAAAGCTACACAAAACGGCAGGAGCAAACGAACTACCCGTAGATTTATTAAAGAAGAGGCGAAGAGTTGATTGGATGTATGCATCAACTCTTATGCAAATTATGAACTGTTGAATGCGTGCTCAGCGATTGGAACGTAGGTGTGCTCGGTCCAATCCTCAAGAAAGGAGACTCCGATGTCTGCGCAAACTATCGCGGTATAAACCTCTTACTAATCGCATATACAATTCTGTCTGGCGTTCTGTGTAACAGGCTGGTACCATACTTACAAAGATTGGTTGAACGATACCAGTGCGGTTTTAAACCGAAGAAATCGATCATCGCCTCTATACTTATACTAACAAACACCCAAAGCGTTGTCAGGGTTGGTAAAAATCACTCCAAACCTTTTGAGACCAAGAAAGTTTTCAAACAGGCCAAAACATTGTCGTGCAACTTCTTCGATCTCCGGATGCAGTATATACTTCGTAAATGCCCGCACGTTGCTCTGAAGGTCAATATATTTTTAAACGAACTATGTCGATGAAATCGACATACGCGAGCAACATAGCAAAAATCAACGTACAGCCAATGGGACTAGCGGTGAACGACAGTTAGACGAAGACGCCCTAAAGAATCTGCGAGTATTGGAAATTTCAAAACGTTGATTCTCCCAGTTCTGATGTATGGCTCAGAATCATGGGTCATGACAGAGAGAAAAATTCTTCGTAAAATCTTTAGACCTGTCAGAGTGGACAACAAGTTCCGTATTTGCATGAATGACGAGCTGTACCAGCTATATAACGACAACGATATAGTCTGACGCATTTAGTATAAACTATTCCACTGGGTTGGGCACAACAGCGAGGACGACCGACGCTGCGTTGGAAGGACCAGATCTTGGAAGACGTCCGCAAGATTGGGATCCGAAATTTTAATTGAATAGCGATTAACCATACCAGCTGGGTGAGTATTCTAAGTGATGCCTAGGCTTGTAACAAGCTATATACAAGAGGGAAATAATAATATAGATATATATAATATGAATAGAAAGCAGCAATATGAAGAATAGTAAACGAGATTGGCAATTTAAGGGAACACCAATAGAAAGAGACAGAGTTGTAATATGTCACCTTATAGTTAGTACACCAGGGGCATTTCTATGGGAGAAAGGGACACTAAAATCTTATTAGGTTTGTATTCAGTAAAATCTACAAATAATTAGATTGTAGTAAACCCTTTTTTTAAACAAAAAATTTGTGAATCTAATTTGTGAAACTTCAACGATATATTTTATTATATAAAAAATATATTTTTATTGTATGTGTGTATTATATTGTAAAAAAAAAGGTGAACAAAAAAGCGTTTATTTTCGCTAAAATGAGCAAATTGAACGATGTAAAAAGGACGTCGCAAGACGATCTA
Organism: Leucophenga varia; assembly: GCA_018903435.1. Classification (NCBI taxonomy): domain Eukaryota; kingdom Metazoa; phylum Arthropoda; class Insecta; order Diptera; family Drosophilidae; genus Leucophenga; species Leucophenga varia. The sequence goes on from JAEIFJ010003030.1 coordinate 586,670, forward strand.
CGACTTGAAGCGATGCAAGCAATGGGTTGGAATTTGGACGCACAAATACCAATGGCCAACGCGGAGAATCTTAAAATCCTTAAAGAAATGGAGGAAATGACACAATTGAAGTTTCAATTGAATGAAAAGCTTAAATCATTCGATGAACGCGATAAGATTGTGCAGCGCCACAAGAAGAACATTGAGGCGGCGATTCAACAGAATATGGTATGCTTTCTCTTAATATTAATATTTTGTCGTCGGTTTTGTGATCTTAAATGCTTTATTATATACAGACATTATATAATACAATGCGTAGTGATCTGTTGAAGGAGGGACATCTTTATAAATTGGCGAATTTGGAGCATTGCAAAATAAAAGAGGATTTGCGTAATAATCAAAAGGAATACGAGAAGTTTTGTGAGCTTAAAGAACGCGTTGAGCGTAAGTAGAGAATTAATACATACTCCTCGGGTATGTTATAATGGAATTAACTGTTCGGTTCTTTTGTTCAGGTCAGCTGAAGAATAGCAAATGTGAAATTGACGATCTTACAAAGCGTGTCAAATTTGCAAAAACCACATTACTTGAATGGACCAATGCAATGGAGGAGGGCAACAAGGGCTATCAGCTGATTGAGAAGTACTACAAAGACGATCAGCAACGTGCACGTGAGCTCAATCAGAAGCGTCAAGAGCTGCAGGCTGAGATTGATCGACGACGCCGCGGAGTCGTACAGATGTATGATGAACAACAAACACTGGAAAAGAATCTGGCGCGTACCGCGGATTTATATCGGGCTGGACATCTTGAACGCCGTCAGATGGTCGATACTTGGAAAAATGCTGTTAATCAAATGACGCAACAGGAAAATGAGATCAAAAACGGCGAGGATCTATTGTACAATTTGAATGTTACGGCCATTGAAAAGGCCGAACAGTATCAGAGCTATAATCAACAATTGAATGAGATCATAGAGAATAACCGTAAGGTGGAGGCAACCATTGAGCAGTTGAATAACGATACGTCGGATACTAAGGAACAAATACAACGCATAACTGAGATGTGCTATCTAAAACAACGCGATGTACGTACATGTAGATTTGTTTGATAAAGTCGGGTAACAGTTTTTTGTTTTTTTTTTTTGTTTTTCGATTAACAGATGGAAACGCTGCAAAAGGAACTAGCCAATCTAGCCAGTCGTGTCGAAATGCAACGCACAGAGAATCGTTTACGTCAGAAAGAGAAATTAAACAAAATTCACGAGATTGAAACATTTGACGAAGTGCTGCAAAAGATTCAGGAGCGTTTAAAAGCCATCGAAAATAAAAATCTGAACGCATCGCAACGCTTTAAAGTACTCGAAGATATGAATGAAACCGAACAGAAATCCTTGAACGAATTAACTAAAGAGTCGGAGCGCGTTAATGAGTTGCTCTTTCGCACACAGGAGAAGATCAGACAGTTGCAAGATGATGAGAAGCGATTAACGGTACGGTGCAGTCCCACCTGTCCCACTGCTGCAATGAAGGCGATCATTGGTCTACCTCCTCTACACATCTTTACAATGTTGTCAGCCGCTATGGATGCTTTTATAATCCAAGCTCTGAACAGCGATGTACTACATGACTTTGGTCATTAAAACATCTTAAAACTCATAGCTGACATCGACATACATACCATATGACCATTGTTTTTCGCTTTGGCAGGCGCCTTTCATTCCTACTTCCTAGTCGGTCAGATTGGTCGGGTGGGGACCTAGGTTTCGAACCATCAAATGGTGTACTGATGGCTCGCTCACCGAAACAGTCACTGATGCTGGCATATTCGGTCCCAACACCTGGGTGCCTGGCTCACGATCTTTCAATCTGAGATTCATGCCATTGAAAGTCTGCGCCTGTGACCTTCTGGTTCATAGTCCACGGGGGGCCAATATAACAATTTTCTCGGATAGCCAAGCCACTATCAAGGCATTACCTTTAAGAACCTTTTCATTTAAGTTAGTTTTTCAGTGTTATGATACACTTCAACACCTCTCAAGATCATAAAGTCACTATCTGCTGGGTTCGTTAAGACAAAGTATTGAAGGCAAAGAAACCGCAGACGAACTCGCTAGATCTGATTCCATCCTCGCCCCTTATTGGCCCGGAGCCTTTCTGCGGGTTCAGCTGGGCTTCAGCCACATGTATAATTGATAGGTTCTGAGAATTCACATCAAATTGGATGCAATGTCCGCCTACGACAAGCTAAGCAGTGGAGGACGAGGAAATAAGCATACACATTCTTTGGGAATATCCGGCTTTGGTCCGCTTTAGATTTACGCCGTTTCATCGTAACCGACCAAATCAGAGTCCCCGATCAACTCCTAACTCTCCTGCTTATTAAAGAAGCGAAGATGATTCTTGGTCTACTAACCTTTCCAATTTTCATTCAGAGCTGGGATACAGTAGATTCCAATGGAGTCACAGTGCCCTTTAATCTCCAGTTTCGTAGGGCTTATCATGTTCCTATCATACACTGTGCTAAATGTAGTAATGTGTGATAGCTTTCTTGAGTCTCCACATTCGTTTTGACCACTTGATTGCCTTGCGGCCTCGGCCTAGGCACATAGTTATTATGGTTATGTTATGGATACATGTATGTATGTATGTATTCTTTATTTTAGGTAAACAATGCTTCGCTACTGACGACGCTAAACGCTGTAAAACGTAATCAAAAAAATACCGAAAAGGAACTTCAACGGCAAACGGATATGCTATATAAGATGGAATGGAAATATCTTGAAGTTGAGCGACGCTTAAACTATCTTAAGGGCAACATTGTCGATCCAGAAGTCGAAATGCGTAATTTGGAACAATTAGCACAATTGGAACAAACCTATGCGGAAATACAGCGACGCATACAGATGACGGACACGCAAAATAAAAAATTGAACAACAGCATGAATACAATGGTTAACGTATTCAACAAGGACAACAAGGAACAAGAACTGGTTAAGTTTAAAATCAAAGAAGCCCAGGTATACTGCGAGGGTACAACGAAGCGTCTGAAAGAACGCCATATTGAAAATCAAGAACGTATTGTGGAACTTAATCTCTTGAAAATGCGTTGCAGAGATATGGAAAACGAGATAAGTAAAGCGGACAAAGGCACCTTTGATCTAGAGCAACATCGGCTTAAGATGAAACATGCTGTCAAAGATCGTTTGGCTGAACTGAAGAGTCAGGAGGAAATTCTTTTGCTTAAGCGTAATCATCTTAACGACGAACTGAGTACGCTACGCGCTGATTTGGGTGAACGTAAGAAATGTATCGATGCACTACGTGCACGTTTCGAACTGACGGCCAAGCTTTTGGGCACAAACGAAGACGGCACACTGGTAACGACAACGCAGATTAAAGTGGAGTGCGCGCAACAAAAGCAGTTGCTGTCTGGCGTAGAAGAAGAATTGAAACAGAAGATAGCGACTGCTGAGCAGGAGGTGACTGCACTGGAGAATACGTTGCGTCAGTTTGATAAGTCAAATGAGAATTATCGCCAGACATTCCGAAAGGACGATAACGGTAAGTTAGATTTGATTCAAACGAAATAACCCTAATGTGTGCTCCAACTTACATAAATGTGTATAGTTACCGATAAACTCGGTGCTGAAGTAAAGCAGCTACAGCTTGAGTATTGCGAAAAATTGAATGAGCTAAAAATGTTGCGCTGCAAAGCGCAACGGTACGATCATCAGCTTGAAAAGCATCGTGAGCGCCGCGATGATATGGAAAAAAGTCTACAATTGGCACGCGAAAAGTACGAGGAGGATACCGTAATCTATGAAAAATTACAGAAGGAAATCGATGAGCAAAATACGAAGATATTACGTGCCGATCGAGAAATAAAAATAACACTCAAACATATCAAGGAGCGTCTGATCGATCATGAATTCATGCAGAATTTTGATCTTGATCTAAAACTTCAAGAATTGGAAAATCGCAATCTGCGCACTTTAAATCAATTGGCTGATATGGCCTCAAGCGACCCAGACGGTCCCAAAATTATTGATCTTATGATCAATAAAGGTTTGCAGCTGCCACAGCATTTAAAAAAATCGCGTAGTTTTCTCTCCTTGCCCAGTAACAGTTCACTTTCGAGCCTCGCAAGCACCGGATCGAAGACCAAAACCACTGGTTCTAAAAGTAAGTTAAGTTACATATTAAGACAAAGTTGTAAGACCTTTTATAACAAAATAAATACATATTTACTTCTTTTCAGTTAAACCTGGTAAACGCGACAAAGCATGCTCGGTCAGCAGCGCTTCGGTGATAGGCATGAGTCCCAGCTGTGTAAGTGTTGTCTCCCTTGACTTTCTCGCTCCCAATTAGATAAAGACCGATATTTATTTTTGTTATTTTTCAAAATTATATATTGTTGTGTGTAGTTGAAATAAATTTGGTTTTTATTATACATAAATGGTACATAGATTGCACCGAAAAAATTTGTTTGACTTTAGTTTGAAGTATCCATCTAGAAACTATCGAAAAATCTGTGTCTAAGACTACAATCAAAATAAAATTTGCCTACATGCATGAATATAACAAAATGTTTCGTAAAAAGGAGCCACAAAATATTTCGTACATTGTACAAAAAGATCTTGTATATAGTACGAAATTAATATAATCGCCTGGATTCTTGGAATATTTCGGAACTTCATTATATTTAGGAAGGATTACTATACAAGTTGAAATCTCTTCTACCAACGGCAAAATACCTTCATGGTTGAAGTTCTTGACGACCGGTCGAGTATTCGATGCATCAACGCTGGTGTAACTGTTTTATAGCAACAGTGATGCTGTAGATCTATTCTAGGAGTTTCTGAATGATTATAGCAGCTGGGCCAATTTTAGCAATATAGCAGTTAAAAGAAACAAGTCGCAGCATTGTACTTTTGTACTACGAAAGGAAAGGCCAGGAAATTGTCCTGATGTCTCATGGGCCAATGTTGTAATACGTCAAAGAAATTGCGTTCGATATTTAGGTATGTTTCTAGACTTTCAAAAGAATCCTATCCCTCCGACGTATTATTGCCGATACTCTTTATCCATCTTAAGATTTTTACTAATAAATGAAAGAAATCTACAAAAAAAACTTTTTGAAGAAATCTCCTGAAGGAAAAAGAATATATGCACCAAAATATAGGCAATAGGTTGGTTAGAAAGAACCCCATATTTGTAAACTGGTGTAATTAAAGACAAGGTAAACGTTAACTTAGGTAGAACCGAAGCTCAAATACCCGCCACGTCTTGGTTTAGTTTATTTATGATCAGTGGCTTAGGTAAAATTTGGAGATGGGATAGCTTGGAGTCAAAAGTCCGATGCAGCCAATGTTTAGACACAACACATGGGGTCAAATTTAAACCAAAGGACTGAATAATAAACATTTTCTTAAAAAAAAAATAGAAAATGGGTGGTGACTTTGTATGGGTACTATATGTTATAGGGGGCTTTTTTAATATATATGGTTATGATTATAATATCACTAGAGTGTACATAGGATGACATTAGAATTGTTTTCACCCCATTTGGAGTGAGTACATTCTAAATAATTACTATTTTATACAAAAATTATAAAGTGGGCGGAAAGTTCGTATGTGGCCAAAACCTAAAAATGGGCGTGGCACTTTATTCTTGACATTCAATGACATTAGACTTGTTTTTATCCTATTTGGAGTGAATAAATTCATAAATAATAGCAATTTACAAAAAATCTAAAAGAACGTAAGTTTGTATGGTGGCTATACCTTAAAATGGGCGTGGCATTTTGGTTTTAACACTTGAACTGCCTAGGACTGAAAAAGCTTAAGTTTTGAATTTCTGGTCAATATCTTTAAAACTAAGCGAATGAAACGCATAAATAACAGACGGACGGACAAACGGACGGACATTGCTAGATCGATTCCTCTCATCCAGCTGATCAAGAATATATATATTATATAACCGAATATAACCGTTTACACTATGTATAACGGGTATAATTATATTTGGCAGATTTTATTTTAAATGTAAAACCTGTGGCTTTCGTTAAATTCGTTGATGCCTCATAAATGATATAATCGACTCTGAAAGTATACGAAATCGAAATTTTAACATTGTTTACATCGTTTACGACCCATATACGTATATACGTGTTTAAGGGAATATCCGTTTTTTCATTATGATTTTGACTTCTTCCTTGTCTTTCCTTTCTTTTTTTTGTTTCCTCACAACTCTTGATTCATATGCAACATGAATATATAATGTGATTGACTTTGCTTCCTCAGCTGCCTGCCTGACTGACTGGCTGGCTGACAATTCATCAATTATACAACGACAACGTGCTTTGTCTTCTTGTATCTCGGATGCAAATTTATAGCTCTGCATCATCAAATCAAATTTAGACAAACACTTGATGTATGCAATTAAGTTTTCGATGCTGTCGATTGCAATTAAGTAGCCAAACCCATGAACGTGTCGATATACATAGTAGCGTACATAGTGTACGCGAATCGGAACGGTTAATTTGTTTATTGTCTGCCATAAACTTGTATAGCTATGCTAACTATCTGAAGCCAATCTGAAGAAAGCATTGACCTAAGACCGACAAAGCCAAATACTGAACGTAAATAGATGACAATCGAGTGTGAACAACTGAAAACTCCACAAGAAACTACTACAACAACGACCAGTTGCACTTGGCAGTGTTGTTGTTGTTGTTGTCGATGATGTTATTGTCGTTGTTTTGGTTTGGTTGCATCGTCGCCGGCGTATTCGTCGTCGTCGTTGTTGTTGTTGTCATATTACAAACAAAACGGAGCAATTTACAATTCATTGCAAAATCATAAAGAAGAAAAAAATTTGCTATGGATTTGCACTTTCATTGCGTTTGGAATTGCATTGGAAAATTCGTGAGCCATCGCTAGCTGTAATTGTAGGAGAAGTGATGTGAGACGTCGTGGCATTTATTTGTGTTTAAAACGAAGACCAGATCTCTCGACTACTTTATTTATAAATGCTGCGTTCCCAGTTTTGTGCCACCACTTGTCAATGTGTACAGTTCGTTGCAGTTGGCTATGAAACGCGGATTGTGCACTTGAAGTCGAGTCGAGTCGCGTGATTATATCCGATTTCCGATTTGTGCAGCTGTTTTCAAGTTGGTTGAAGCCGGATTGAAAGTGGTTTTCAAAACAATCCTAATGCATTACAAATAAGAAAAACAACAACAAAAATTACAGCAGCAGCACCAGCCAAAGAAAGTAAAAGTGTTTTCCAACAAACTAGTCCATCGACATCGTATCCTATCCTCACCACACCTTGAATAACTGAATTTACACAATATTTGCGATTAGAAGTGGTTTGCCTTCGTTGGCGTTCAGGACGTGTGTTTCGCTTGTTTACTTATTGAACTAATTAAAATTACTGTTCAGTGCTGTGAAAGAAAGGACTCTCGTTTTTATGCGTGTAATGAAAACCTGTCAATTGAAAAAGATTTATAACAGTGACATTTTTCTATATAAAAGTCGGTTAGTCGTCTGGTTTAAGTGTTTTTGTTTTCTATAAAATTAAAAAAAACAAGGAAAAACTTCGGTGGAACCGAAGCTGAAATACCCGTTACATGGGCGTGTCGTCTTGGTTTTGACCCTGGATGACCAAAAAAATGTTTTTTACCCAATTGGGAGCGAGTACATTCATAAATAATTACTATTTAAAAAAAAAAATCGAAAAAAATCGATAAGTTTGTATGGGGGCTATACCTAAAAATGGGCGTGGCACTCTCATTTTCGAACTTAACCTAGTCGTTGCCGAGAAAAGCTTAAGTTTAAAATTTCAGCCCAATATCTTTATATCTTCATCGAAAAGATCGCATAGCAACAAACAGACGGACAGACAGACGGACATGGCTAGATCGATTCGTCTCATCGAGCTGATCAAGAATATATATACTTTATGGGGTCTCCGATGCCTCCTTCAATGCGTTACAAACTTTTTGACAAACTGAATATACCCGTTCACACTATGTGTAACGGGTATAAAACTTTTCGAATTATTTAATAAAAATTATACCAAAAAATTAAAACTTTCTCCTGTGTCAAAAAGTATTTAAATGCATAATAATTTTTATTTTAAAAAGAAAATGGAATAATTACGCAGCCAGCACAATAAAAGTTTTTGGTCTGACCTTGAGGTTTGGCTATGTTTTCGAAATCGGCGAATTCAAATCCGGAGTTCATTTTTTCCCATCCCTATGTCCCTCTGCCATAAACAAGAAAGAACGCTGAAGTCGAGTATGCTCGACTGCAAGATACCCTGTACCCAATCTGTATGTACCTTAAATTAAGTTCTATCTTTGTGTATACCTTACTGTATTGAATTTTCAAACAAAAACTTGAAAAATTGGGTAAATTTATATGGAGGCTATACCTAAAATTTTGTTGTTCCTACCCCTATTGGGATATTTTATTGGGACTATCATAGACATAATTAATACTAAGTTTGAACTTCCTAGAATAAAAAACAATGACGTTTTTATGCAAAAACCTAAAATTTTGGGGTATATTTGTATGGGGGCTATACCTAAAATTTTATTGGTCCTACCCACATTGGGATATTTTATTGGGACTATCATAGACATAGTTTATACTAAGTTTGAAATTCCTACAATAAAAAACAATGACGTTTTTATGCAAAAGCCTAAAATTTTGGGGTACATTTGTATGGGGGGTACCCCTTAAAATGGGTCTAGAGAAAAACCGTTTGCAAGTGAACACTTGACGGTTCTGGAGAGTCTAAGTTTCAAATATGGTGGCCCTATCTCTTATAGTCTCCGAGATAATCTCTCTCATACGGCAGACAGCAGGACAGACGGACAGACGGACGGACGGACAGACGGACGGACGGACAGACAGACATAGCTAGTTCGACTCCCCTTCCAATGCTGATCAAGAATATATATACTTTATATGGTCTATCTTGGCTCCTTCTGCCTGTTACATACATTCGCACAAACTTAATATACCCTTTTACCCTTTAGGTACAGGGTATAAAAATGTTGTCTTCTGACCAATATTGCTGATACTGAATACAGTCTTTTTTATCCCATTATTGAAGCCTCAGAATTTAGTTATGTCTTTCTATCGGTTTAGTGTTGGTCGAAAATTAAAACTTAAACTTTTTAATGGCCACACCTAAAAAGTCTGGATCTAGAGTAAAAAAATGATCTTTTCATTTATTGGCCTATAATTCATTAATTTTCAAACCGATTTAAATTTTTTAACATGTTTTTGAAAGACAAAACTTAACCCTATGCACTATGGGAAATTTTACCAGTTTGTGAGGCCAAAACCCATTTTTTGAAAGTCGCCAATTTAAAATATTTTCGAGTGCAACGCATTAAAAAAAGATTGTTCTTCAATGTTGAGCACCAGAAATCACAATAGATGGCGCCACTACGAAGATATCAGCTGATAAACAAAGCTGTTGCAATTGCAAAGAACTTGCTTTTAAATTTAAAAGTTTTGTTCTCAATTTGAATGTGCCAAAAAGTGAAATATTACATCAAAATTACAAAAATTTTATAATGTGTTCGGTGTGGTTTGTATTATGTGTTTGTAAGTGTCAAATGTAGAAATTTATCGTGCTCTCCCCTTAACAATGTAAAAGTGTAAGAAGTCTACCAAACGAAAATTTTTCATTCAGTGTCACTTTTCAAAATGTATACAAAATGAGTCCAGAGGAGTCCATTCATAAAAAATATTGTGTGTTGTAGAGTATTTAATTCTCGTTCAAATGATTTTTTTAAATTTTTAGGACGTAACCTCAAAATTTCCAATGCAGAATTGTCCGTCTGTCTGTCTGTAGTTATACGTTTCATATGCTCAGTTTTAAAGATATTGAGATGAAATTCGAAACTTAAGCTGTTCTCAATACTAAGCAGTTAAAGTAATAAAACCAAAGTGCCACGCCCATTTTAAGGCATAGTCCCCATACTAATATATTTTTTTTTTTTATTAAAAATGGTTTATTTACAAAGCGCTTTGTAAGTAAAAAGACTTCTAATATTAGCCCATGTTTAGAAAATGACCCATGGTTGAGGTGGGATCACTATAACATTAAACCCTTATAGAAATGTAGCTCTTGAGTATGTATATAAATAAAATTTAGTGTCACGCCCACCTTTATTTAAGCTGAATGCAAAAAACAGAACTTAAATATTTTGCTTCGTATTGAGTTATTAATTTTGGCCTCACAAACTGCTCAAATTTCCCATAGTGCTATGGAACAGTATATATAATGTTATTTCCGGTCCTATTTTTGTGTATTTTCAAGGCCACACAATTCTTTGATTAATTTTCTAAATTTATCGATGTTTGGTTACTCTATTTTGTTTGAAAGATACATCTAGAGTTTAAAAGATAACGTAAAATGACGAGTAAAGCGAATGTTTAATAGGACAAATCCGACATAAATTGACGTAGTTATTAAATTACTCATATTTCTAAAAGCAAATTTTCAATAAAAGAACTATTTTTCATAGAAATTAAAAAAAGTTAAAAAATTGTTTTTTTTTTTTTTTTTTCAAAAATATGTTAAAAAATAAAAAACAAGTGAGTTCTTCAAAAATTGTAAGTACACAGTGTTTTTTTACTTGACCAGACGTACAACCTCTACTCGATTTTTGTCTTTTGAACTTTCTTCATATGTACATACTATACATATAGTACATATCTTCAAATCTAAAAAGAATATAAAATGGGCCAATATTTTCTAAAGATTCCTAATTAAAACTATGTCTGTTAATGTGCCTTCGAGGAACAGAAAAGTCATAAAACCCGTTAACTTCGATGGTATCGAAGCTTGAGTACCCGTCACACGTATTTTTAAATAGTTTATGTGTTATCATCAGTGGCTTTGATAAAACTCGAGATAGAATGAAAGGGTGTCAATGATATGATATAACCCAAGTTTAGACATAATATTGGCATCAAATTTTAAGCGAAAAATACAGATATTCAAAAAATAAATTCGAATATAATAGATAAGTTTGTGTGGGGCTATACCTAATGATATTAGAAGTGTTTTTACCCAATTTCGATTCAATACATTCCCAAATAATAACCATTTTCATACAAAAATTCAAAAATTGACCGTAAGTTTGTATGTTTGTGTCTAAAAAAAGTGTGTGGCTCATTGACATTGGAGTTTTTTTTTTTTTTTTTTTTTTTTTTTTTTTTATAGGGAATAAATTTATTTGCAATCTATCTTTAAAAGACAATCAGCAAGTTGTTTGAGTAAAGAACAGTTGACAATACGAAATAAAGGAATGGGGATGGGAAAAGAAAAATAAACAAAAATTAAAAATAAACGTGAGTTATTGTCTCCCATGAGGGAGATCGAGCGGGTGAAGCCTTTTGAGCCTTCTTATACTGGAGCTGTTGTCGAGTAGGTTGATGGCGAGTGTGTTGGTATGCATGTCGAGCCGATTTATATAAGAGGTGCTCAATTTTGTTATTTCTTCGTATAGCCAAGGTACCCCGAGTTCCTCGTGTATCTCTTTGTTGGTGTGGAACACGTGAGCGTTTGACTTAATCCTCACCGCCTTGTTTTTAAATATTTGAATAATAGAATAGTTACTCCTGCTGACAGTACCCCAAATTGGGATACCGTAGGACCATACCGGCTTTATAATTGCTTTATAGACTAAAAGTTTGCTCCTCAGCTTGAGAGGTGACCTTCGTCCGATAAGCCATAAATGTTTTTTTAACCTTTCATTGAGCTGTGCCTTTTTGGTGAGAAGGTGAATACGCCAGGTTAACCTTCTGTCAAGACCCAAGCCCAGATACTTGGCTGTAGCGCTGCATGGGATTGTGGCTCCGTCAAGATGAATTGACATTGGAGTGAATACATTTTATACAAAAATTCTAAATTGGCCTGTTGGTTTCCAAGAAAAAGTTTAATTTAAAATACAAAAAAAAAATAAAAAAAAAAAAAAAAAGAAGAGTCTCCTTTAGTGCGTTACAAACTTTCCGGCAAACTGAAAGTGTAACATGTAAAAAAAGGGAAAAAAAACAAAAGTCCAACAAGTATTCTCAAGTTCTCATCATGTATCTTAATCTAGGTTCAACAAACTTGACAACATATTTTAGTTGAATTTATAGAAAAAAAAAAAACAAATAAATACAACAGAGTTTCTCTTACAGCCATAACCTTAACTGAAAACCAGCTACAATTTAAGCAAGATGTCTTTTTGGCGCTTGTTAATCGTACTTTTGTTGTTTGGTGAGTTTCCAATTGTACACAATCGCGACGGATAACTCATGTAAAACTTTTTTTGTTATTTTATTAGATTACCACGCGTTGGCACGTAAAGGTGAAACGAAAAGAGAGCCACTATCATCTAAATGTTCCACCGCCACCACCACCTCACCCACAATTAAGCGAGCAAGAATTGCCGCCATACGCATTCGAGCACATAAATCAAGATGAATTCCCACCAGCAATTCAAAAGCAAATTTCACGTTACGAAATTGATTATATACACGGTGGCAGTGGTGGTGGTGGCAATGGTGGTAGTGTTGCAACAACAGGTAGCGTGCGGCGGCGGTGTCTTTCTCGTTGATAATGGGCTGCGAAGCATTGCCAAAGGTTCTGCAGATCAGGCAAATTCAGCGGTTGCCAGTCAAAATGCTGCCGGAAAGCAAGCCGCATATGTTGCGAAAAGTACTTTGGCACAGGCAGCGGCTCAAGCAGCTGGAACTGCTGTGGCTGTACTTAAGGGGAAAGAAGTTTTACTACGACGCCTTGAAGAGCAGAGTAACGAAGCACATAAGAGCATGGAAAATGAACTGACACAGCTGCAGCAAGCTAAGCGCTCCGCAAAGGCTGCACAATATGCAGCGCAACAAGCAATTAATCATGTCAGTGTACTAACCGCTGCCTTGAATAATGCACAAGCGGCATCAGAACTATCGCAAAAATCAGCCTCAGAAGCAGCTGCAGAGTTAGCCTCACAGATCGATATGGTTGCGCAGGCGAAGGCTAAGTTAGAACAGGTCGAGGCGCATATGTATGCAGCACGTTTAGACTATGAGGAAACGAAGGACGCTGCCGAGAAGGCCACGTTGTCAGCGCAAGAGGCCCAACTAAATGCCAATGACGCAGCGGTGCATGCCAATGTCGAATTGGGCGAGTCTGTACATTTTCATGACAAAAGCGATCGTAATGTTGAATCAGATACGCTATCTGCTGACACATCCGATAAATCGGTGACGTCAACAGTTCCACGTAATCATCGGAATCATCGCAATCATCACCGACACAAATAAGCGCTCTGC